>QDHC01007041.1:3665505-3683093 GCA_013186455.1 Papilio dardanus tibullus
ATTCGTGAGAATCAGCAATTAGAATATGAATATAAAAACTTATTTATCCGTTAATAAACCTTCTAGATTTAGAATAGATCGTGTGAAAGCTGCGCCTACATTGTTCGTAAAAAGTATCTCATGCGATGTAAAATTAAAATTGTTCTTTATGAGTACAAACAAACACAACTGTAATGTAAGTAACCTTAATATGTTAATTAAGTAACTTGTAATCTATACTAATATTTTAAAGAGAGAAAATTTGTATTTTTGTATTTATTGAAATAAGTCACAGATAATATAATAAGTCCAGAATTACTTACTGGGCCGATTACAAAAATTCTTCCATCGTTAGAAAGCTACACTACCCCGGAGTAACAAAGGCTATATTTTTTAAGTCCACGCGGACGAAGTCGCGAACAACAGCTAGTATAAAGAAGTATCTTTATGGCAATCAGGTATATAGATTAGTATTGGAGATAACAAAAATATATGAAGATTTAAATATAGAACGAAATTCATACTGAAAGAGTAATGCGCAGACAAAACTAGAGGTAATATAGTACTGTAATTGTATGTATCATTGTAAAGCTTAATAAATGCTAAATTAACAACGGTTGCTGTCGTACAGTCACAATTGAACTCTATTAAAGTGTCTTTAAACGCCAATTTGCTTCAACAACAAGTTGACCCTTTTAATACGAAGAGATAATATTGCTGTTGAAATGCACGTATCGAGATTCAATTTATTTAAGGTTGTATTTAATGAACACAGTTCGTAATGCAAGTGTTATTGCATAATTCGGTGCTACACAGTTGACATTTAATAGCTTTAACATTATTTATAATAATAATTAAGCCATTAAGAGACCAAATAATTGACAAAAAAATATGGAATAAGAAATATCGTGATCAGGACTACTGGCGCCTGCGTGCGAAAACGATTTTGGCGCCCTTTAAGGTTTTTTAAATTATCTTTATTTAATGATAGTTAGGTGCTTGAAATAAAGCAAAGAACTGAACTATTATTTTAAATGCTTTTTGTTTTTTTTTCGTATTTTTTAGGCCCTTGTTTTTGGCCCTTAAGGATGGCGCCCGTGTGCATTGCTTTTGCATTTAAATAGTATCACTAAATCCAGGACTTATAACATTTTTAATTACATCCTTTTGGCCTTCTACAATTAAAATGATTGTATAAGTACGTATTTGTTAATAGAACACATCTGCATATTGCAAGTGATATTGACCACACGCGACGCGGAAATTCGATCCCCTTGTCACTTTTGCATTGGAATTCTTAAACAAAACTATTACAGTGTTGAATAAGGTAAGCATAAATTTTTTAACCGAGATTCGATTAGGATTGTAAAGACTATAATGACTGGTGGATTGAAAAACTACATTATCTGTCATCACAATTTTCTAAATTACTTTAGTAATTGAAAATCGAATTGTATATCGAGTCTAATTTAATTCAATATATAGTTTAATATTGTTCGACCCGTGCTTTTCATCTCAATTATGTTATTCTCTATTCCTAGTAACTTAAGTCGAGATCCTCTCATGAGCCATTGAGCTACGTTAGTTCGAGGATCGTCGACCCAAACGATGTAACACAATGTAACGGCCTTCATTGAGTCTCCCAAAGGAGGTTTCGAGCCTAGAAAACATTTTAAAAGGTCTCCCTCAAGACTATGATAAAGTTTTTTTTTTGAAGAATGAACCTTTTGCTCATACATAATAAATAATAATTGTCTTTGATATTTAAAATATTTTTTTTAGTTAATAATGATGCTCGTTGCAGGAATTTACAAGCCTACATAAACGGGGAGTTACCCAATTTGACAGTTTTTGTTTTATCATACAACATAATTTACAAAAATCCTAAAAAAGAGATTAGTAATTAGATAAATGGATGCGATTTTTTTTTCCGTAACGAGCGTACGTGTTCATCGCTGTTAGCCCGTCCTTAAGGTTATGTAAAGTTTAACAGGAAAATTTATCAGTGTATAAAAACATGCATTACAATCGCATAATTAAATTAATTCTCATTCCGTGACAAGAACTCTTTAAATAATACAAAGACAGTCTGAAGATTTGGTTTTATTAATTTAAACTATAGCTTTTTCTTTATAACGAAACCAACTCTTGTAACACAAGATAGTTTATTTTTTTATTTTAATGAAATAACATTAGGTGTACGCCTTACCATTTAAACTTTTTCGACACTTTCTTCTTTTTATATTTTTCCTGTTTAAAAGTGTGAAAACAGGAAAGAGGAAAAATTGTTCATACATTAACTACATTGTATGGGTTGGACCTTGTAAGGTGTGTGTGAATATTTCTCAGAGATTTTAAATTTATTTCATTTTTAAATGATCTTATCTTACACATGATACGTGCAAAAAAGAGGTCAGTGACACTTTCTTACACATAAATTGTTTGTTATTGCATATAATGTTTCGTCATACGAGCGCAGAAGTAAATATTTAATACTACAGAATTGTTAATAAACTGAACCTCGCACATACAAACAACCAGCATAAATTGCCAAGCTTCTAGGCGTACCTAGTTGTACCGTCTACCTCGTAGCGCACTAATAATGTAACTTATAGATTCAACGCATGCAGCCCGCACCTGCTATATAATGGTGCAGTAAAAAAGCAAATAAACCATTATTCAGTCGGCAAGCGTGACAATTGTTAGTCTATCTTTTATTTACAACATGCATCTGACAAGGACAAACAAATGTGATGTGAATATAATTAACACGGTATCTTTACTGATGGCATCGATTTACTCTGTACGAATGGAATGTTTAGAATTGTTTACCCTTATCTTTGCGGTATTCCACGTGACCCGTATATGGCCGTTGATAGCGGCAAGTCAATGGTTACGAATGCAGGCATTCCTGACGCGCTTCTTAAGATGTAATTACCATTTGAGCGATTGGTTATTACTTATACTTAACGACCCACCTAAGTAAGGCATTAAATAATATATGCTTACAATTTTACGACGTAATACCTAACATATTATTACGTTACATTTATATTGATATTACATTATAACATACTAGCTGTTGTGCGCAACTTGGCGTGGAAATAAGTAATATAGCCTACTTATGTTACTCTGGGATAATGTAGCTTCCTAAAGGTGAAAGATTTTTTAAATCGGCCCAGTAGTTCTTGAATGCATTAGTAGTTTCTCTCTTTATAATATTAGTATAGATTTGTGTTCAGTCTTGGTTACTACACTTAATTTAGAATAACTTTAAAGATGATAGCAATAATATTTGCTCTTCGTAAATTTTACTAAATAAGTTCAAACTGCACCAATTTTACGAAAAATAACGAAAACTAACCATAGTTAAATTGTAAAGAAACGTCTTACGTTCAGTGGTAAAATGCATCGATTGTCTGTTGAGTACGTCTCGTTAAACAGTAGCAGATAATAGTTATGTTTTGGTTTCGAAGAACAACGTCTGACGATACAAGTATAATGGAATCTTTCCAATACATATCACAGTGTACATAAACAGTGAATGGTTTGCATTACACGATTTATTAGAATCTATCACTTATGAACAACGTACTAATTTAATTACGGACAGTCAAAAATCTGAGAAAAACCTTGATATAATTCTGTAGTTTCTTCAGAGTTCACAGTTTCTGTAGTGATCACACTAGGATTTAAAAATATTTTTTATGTAAATGACTCCTAATACCTTGAACATGGTCCACGTCAATATTTCTCAGCAATACGCCGAAACCTGCCGGAACAAACTTGCATCGGAGGTCGAGATCGTTTAAACAAAGCCACGGATTGGGGTCAACTAAAGTTTAAGCCCTGGATTGAATAAGTTATTTCTTCTCGGCTCGTTAATGTATAACAAAAGAAGTTAAAGATAACTTTATGAAAGGAGCTACAGTTTGCATATCGTAATTATTAGTCCCACAGTCTCCACAGTCCACATTCCTACTTCTTAATATGTCTGCTTAAAACGTAACGTAATGTTTTAAATATAACCTACTTACCACTTACATTGTTAAGAATAATCGATCTTTTTAATATTTTATTTGTCGTGTGTTATGGATACGCCTAATAAAGTGTAATGATAGATGTATGTATCAGATTTCCCTCGTGTCACTGATGTGCCACTCGCCTTGAATACACAATGCGCAGACACTATCGGTTCGAAAGTCGGATTGAGCGATGTTTAACTTTCCTCAGTTTCTATTTTAAGTTACTCTAAAGTCTAAATGAAATACAGACCTATAAGATAAGTCTAATTTAGGATAAAGTGGTCTAATTGATCCTTGATGTTTTTGACATTAAAAATTCTTGACACACTGATACCTTTCGCACTGCACGAAAGAAAAGGTATGTTAAAACAATATACCATGTTATAAGCAATTAAGATGGGCAAATAATTAGTGGACTGACATGGCAACACTAATCGTTTTAGACATTAATACTTAATACGGTATAACGAGCAACGACTCCGCACCGGCCTACTTCGCTATCTATGTAATTATCGGCCCCAATACAATGTTCAGTCAATGTTTGGTCACAATTCTGCTGGTAGCAAACCATAATTAAAATCTTAAGCAGCACTGTACTTCTGTAGATCATTAAAATATGTCGTGCCTAGTCTCTTCTAGATTAAAACAGTCACTTAATTTCTCGATAAAAGAAAGGGCAACTCTTTACGATTAGTTCACGCGATATTAGATATCAGCGGCTACTAATTCATATAACCGAGTTAGATAATTGTTTGTAGATAATGTTAAACAACAGGAACTACCTATTTAACAGCATACCAACGGCTTCCGAGACGACTGCAGTTCGCGACCCGAGCCAAGGTAGAAACGAAAGTGATTACATCAGTGTAATCACAAAAGGCCGCCTGCTAAGAAATATCAACGCGAATACGATAATCGTTTGTCGTGAAGTTAAGTAAATATTTTACTATACAATATTATCCGTACGCTCAATTTTGCAATACGTAATCTGTGAACATATGGAGTGGGTTATTACATATTATATCGATCGTCGAGCAAATTTCGTTGCGATTCCAATATTTTTCGCTAAAATTAATGGGAACCGTAATCTAAGTCTGAAATACGAGCGTACGGCCCTGACTCCGGATTTAAGCGTCCGTTAGCATCCTCCTGTATGTCCCAAAGGACAAGTCATTCAATATCCAAACGCCTACATTAAGTCGGTCTCGATTACCTACTGTAACTATTGCCCACGGTCATCATGTACTAACGGACGCTTATCATTGAAAGGATTAGTAGCAAATAAGCGATCAATTACTAAATTAAGTCGTTTTAGTATCATATTATGTTTAGTAACTATACATTGCAGTTTTATAGTTTAGATAATAAACAACAAAGCTGCCATTTGGCTTCTGCAACGAGGTAAGGAGTTTTCTATATTTTTACTTGATTTTAATCAAAAATAAATGAATCCAATCCATTTAATGTTATGAAAGTAAAAGCTTTTGGTTATCATAAATCTGTTTTCAATTAATAAAAGCTTAGCAGAGATTTCGCGTTTAACATGCGATGAAGAAAAATCGACAGATCGATTGAACGATCAACGCCCTCTTTGTGTAACTGTCGTCTAACTGTCCATTAAATAGCGTTTAATTAATTATTAATCCGGTAAATAATAAATAAAATGAACTATTACTAAGTTATTAATTTTCAATTTTGCTATTATCAAGAAAAAACTTTCTAAAAAAGAAATATTGCCCTCGATATTTGGATACAAATAAGTAGCCGAACATTTTTGGCTGATAAAAGAGCATAGTTTAACTTTCCCAAAGCTTAATTGACAAAAGACAGATAATGGTCCAATTACCCGTGTTTTTAGTATCTAATCACAAAATATTCGTATGTGTGTTTCGCACCGTATGATTAGCTCATTCTACAATTTAAACCTACCTATCCTCTTTTTTGCTTGTTCCGAGTACGGATTAAGCCATGACGTAGTCCTCTGTGTTGATATTGTGAACGCCTATAAATGGGCTAACGATAATTTGCCCGCGAATAAGGTTCAAAACTCTTCGCAAACTTGTACAGTAACAGTAAATGAAGTGAAAAAGAAAAAAAAGAGTCGTGCTCAGGTCGTTGCACCGAATTGTTATACCTCGAAGTTTATATTCGATTTGCTGACTAAATGTATTATCATTTTAGAACTTGACAAGTCTAATATCAATTATTGTCAATCATGTCGTTTAGTTTTACGTTAGATAAACCACATTGTATTATATTATTAGGGATACTATTGTTTAAGTTTAGCAATGGCCAATAAAATCCTAACTAAATAAAAACATTTTTGTTACTTCTTTATGGAAATGTACAACCCCATAAACCATAAAGCAAATGCTACAGATACTTAATGCACATAAAAAAATGTGAACAGAAACCATTAAGTTATGATATTTATATTAGTTATTATGTTCGGTTTTAAATAAAATTTATTCGGTGTAAAATTGTTAAAAATTATAATAATTTGGCGTAGCACTATGCAGTAAAATCTTATGAATACGCTTTCACGTTCACCTTGAGAACGACCGTCTACGCCGCCCTTGAACTAAAGCTTACGAATACATTATGCCCTGCAAGGAAGAGCTATAAAAAAGAAAAAAGATTTAAAAGATTCCTATACCTTTAATTTTTTATTTTATTCTGCAACGAGAAGGCTTCGAGTCACAATAACAAAACGTATTTATTATGCATATTTCTTGTTGGGATTGGGCCAATTAATTCTAAAGATTCAATCGGCTTATTGAGAAGAATCCCATTAAGCCAATTGATCGGTAGACCGATATGCCCAACGGGAACCACCCAAATTACCTACATTTATTTCTTTAAAAGACGTATTATGTAAATTGGTTAAATTAGTTTTTGTCTTAACTATATATCTCAATAGAAATATCAAATGTACAGACAAACACGACTCAATAACAAGGTTATACACGTACTCGTTACGTTCAATAAAGTTCTTCATAGATCACGACGAACGCTCACTTTTAATGTTACGAACTAAATTGTTATGGTGTTTTAGAACTAGTGTATTTATTACAATGAATTTAATTGAATGTTATTCATCGCCATTTATATCCGGGGTACATTTTAGTACTCTATGGTATTACATTTTGAGAAGATGATAATCTATACCGAGAATAGAGTATAAAACCTTTGGAATAAATTCAATATGAAACTTCTGTCGTGAAAAAGTGCCAATTTCGCATTTATTCCAAAACCTATCCTACTTCTTATGCTTTTTTAAACAAACTTTGTTAAGTCATGCTTTGTGTCATGAATTTAAAGCTAAGTTAAACATCATGTGGAGTATAGTTATAGAAATATCCCTACAAATGTTATGAAACATTACGTCGCAATAAATAGACGCGTAACCAAAGAATATAGTAAAGTGATATCATAACAGTTGGACACTAAACAATTGATACCTAGGCTGGGCGCACACTGCGGAACAAATAATCGTTGGAGCGTATTAAATGTACCAACTTCATTTATGACAATAATGAATAATAATGAAACGTCATGATTAATAGTTACCCATAAATTTGACATCACACACATCAATTTGTATTAGAATTATCAAAAAACACTACAACGCTCGTCAAAATCCTTTCAGTCGTTTAGGTTCTTAAGTCATTCGTAAGCTAATGGTGTAATAACTATTGTAATTAGAATGGCGCAGAGACCTAATGTGGATCTTGGTCTCACACAATGCAAGTCTCCACCTTCCCTGATCTATCGTCACATCAACGTAGAATTGGAGCTCTTGTAGGTTCGGGCTACACTAACTATACATATAATTGAGTAGATATTGTTGTCAAAAAAGTAAATTGAAACGAGACATGTTTGATTCATCTATTATAAGGAGATTTTGTTGACTGACGTAAGCTTTTCCAATTGGACCTTTTGTTAATAGATTCAACGCGATCGACCGGTGCGGGTTGATGACATCAGAGGATCGTGAGGTTGCTATTATATATTCGCCATCGCCCCTCCCCTTTCTTATCTATCTCCTTACGACATACTTTGCAAATGAAGTTTAATATTTTTCATAATTTAATACTATTGTTTATACATCAAATATTTATAGTGTCTTAATAACAATGTATTTCTAAATGAAGACAAAAGAAACTTTAAGAACTCATTATAATAATGATCAATATTATTGTAGGGCGAGTTAGCAAAGAAACAAATGGATAGCAGTGCTACCCAGAAATGTATTTTGTTCTACTTGTACTGTTTTGTTCGATTAAACAAAAGTTTATGACAATCAAAACATAAAAGTAATGATAAAACATATGCTCTAACTAAAATATTGGAGCTAATGAATAAAATCTGGTAAAGAAGAACCTTTTAATATCAAGAATACATAACTTAACCATGTATGTTAGTGCATAGATGTAAAACATGTGAACATGCAACTCTGCCTTTCCTTTAATGGCTATAGGCGTAAAGCTAGATTTGTATCGCACAACCACGCCCGGTTTATAAGAAGAAATTGTAAAGTAAAAATTTTCCGTCTCCAAAAATGAATACACTTAAAATAAGAGGCTGAAATAGACCGAATCCACAATTGACTATTCTTAAATATCAAAGTGTTATGTCCTAACTATTAAACTACTAATGTATAGGGACTCCTTTAGTTACAACATTCCGGTATTAAATCTTTATCCAACATATCTATACCAATAGCGATGTTAAAGATGTAGCCTACATAAATCTGTGTAAAGTGCTAAGAATCAATTTCATTGATCAATATTATTTGGTTTTCTATTTCTACACGTTGTACAACTGTATTACAAAAGATATTAGTTACTTATTATGTTAGTGTCACCGTTACAAAGCTTAAATAGGTTAATATAATCGACCTACCCTACTTCGTCGACGATTAAAGGTGAATTAAATGTTTAATAAGCATTGATAAACACTACGACAACAAAGACAACATCCTTTTTTATAGGAATGACGTAAATTAGTTCCTTAGTTGATTCATGAATTAATTATTAATACTGTGGTTGAAATCGTACGACACGTTCTACAGCAGTCGTAGCCTTTGTTCTGTTGTGGAAAAAATGAGAAAAATGCAAAAATATAACATGGTAGTGATTTTAATTACAATGAACGTCTTTGTTCTTACATTGTTCGAGATTTCTGAAAATATTTTATGTGAAATAATTAACATTATAGCTTCTATTCTCGCAACAAAAATTTTAATGAATAACAAAACTATTTTATAATTGTATTATCTCATTTAATAAGTCTACGCCAAAACAATTAAGTTGCCAATTAAATAATTACAAAACATTCAATGAATACGTCCTTGGCAATGATTTAGAACTACCTGCAACCGCAGTGTTGTAAGTATTGCTTAAACCATATCACTCACCTTCGACATAATCGTTATATTCACTTCGTCCTCTACAACACATAAACGCCTTTCTCCCACTCTTCCATCACGAAGAAGGCTCAAAGAGGTCGGTATGGGATAACAAAAATCCTATCGAACACTGTTTGACCCGCGCGAATATTCGTATAGCATTTTCGAGACGCCGTATCGCGGCGGAGGCCCGATCAATACTGGGTATGTTCGGTGCCGGCGGATAAGGTAAAAACGCAGTTGGGCACGCGTGCGCGCGCAAACTGTTGTTGACTGAAGCGCATGTGTAAATGCGATGTGATGAGTGGTCCAGCCCCTGGCCTGGCCCTCCGCTCTTTATCCTTACGAGGTCGCCAGCGGACGCCGCTAATTGAAGTCTTAGACGGGTAATTACATTGCAGTATCAATTGCAACTGACTGCAAAAACGGGCCGGCGGCGGCGCGTTTCTGCATTACGAAGGATTACGAAATGGAGCGTCACCGGTGTTGCGTAGATCATCAAATCACGCCGGTGGACTAGTTTATTTAAATAAGATATTTTACTAGACCCGCATTGCAATATTTCTTTGAGCTACTAAGTATGTAAAACATGTAGTTTTGGTTGCAATTACTCCAATGGTCGCCAGTCATAGGTCGGTCACGGATGGGAATCAGGTTCAAATCAAGATAGAATCTTAATTTTATGATGAAACTAAATTAGGTAGCTTCAACAAATCAAAGAATCAGTATTCTTTCCGCAACCAGTGGAACAACTTCGTCCGCAGAAGCATTTACCACTTATTCGTTAGCAGCGGACTGCTCCTATTTCTTCCCAATGGGGATCTGAGGTTTTATTGTACTGCAGTCGAGTGGGCCTCTGCTAGACAGTTATAATAATTATTTGACATCATCATTTAACAATGCTCTGTGTTATATTGAGTTTTCTTGAGATTTGTGTAATTGAAATAAAGGCGGTTAATGTGGTTTTATACTCTAGTTTACATAACCTTAATACTACTACATGCTCACAAAAGTCGACTTATGCGATGAAGTTGTATTTAAGCGCTGTTAATAAATAAAAAACCAAACCTATTTTTCCCGCATGGTAGTTTTACATAAATAATCATTCATAATTAAATATAGATCAATTTATAGATAAAATGCGACAAGTAAAGATTTTACACCAGCCGCCTCTTATGCATCAAATTGTTAGAAATCAAATAAAATTAATACTTTGCTTAAATGGAAATCCTACTAACAATAGACTACGATGGTTAAGGTATTTTTTTTTAGCAATGCTGACTGCTGCTGCTGTTTGGACGATAGCGCAAAATATTTTTTTTTTATTTATTAAAGCATTGGATAAGGCGGCAAATATATTTAATAATGTTGACAGCTTCACAAATTTACTTCTTACCACTTGCTACCACCAGATTTAACCTGTAGCGCGAATGTTTGACAGTTATCATTTGTCAGTGTCACATTGCAAATGTCAATTTCATTCATTCCATTGACAGAGATTGATATGAATATCTTTTAAATAATAAAACAAGTAGCTTTATTATAATTTATATCAACAATTGTCGAAAACTGGTTCACTATTTTTAATATTATAACTTTAAGGTGCTGCTACAAAAAATATATAGATAGTTTTACCCAGAATAGGGTAAATACAGTCTTTATCATGTAAGAAGTCTGTCGTGTTGGAATAAAAGTAAAAGAAATTATCGAAAAATGGTCATGACAACTCTAACAATACAAGATATTTTCTGTTTCGGTTCAAATAAGGCAAGCAACAAGAAAATTGACAAAGATGGTGCCCTGCCATTTTTTATATTACCAGTTTTATTATTGGTTTCCACTATATCCTTAACGATAACCATAATAATTATGATTGCTATCGGCATGGGAGCATTATATGTTCAAACAAGACCAAGACAAAAGAACAGGTTAGTTTATAGTAGTAAATAATTAACGATTGTAGCAAAAATGCTGGCTGCAATATTTGATTTAACACTACCATGTCTATGTAAATTTCAGGTCACCATTCTTTGTCTCATGGACTTTGTCATCAGGAATTTGGATGTTTCTAGTATTTGAAATTGCGATACTACGATTACTTGAAATAACACAATTGGAACACTTTATTTTCTTAGTATTACTGGCTGGCACATGTTATTTCTTTTACAAAGTAAAAGCAATAGCTGATTTTGAACTAGCAACTGGGTCATCGAAGGGAAAAGAATACAGGTATTACAGTAAAAGTATTTACTCCTTGAACACATTCTCTCTTCACTCTGATATGAAGTAATAAAGATATGTGTAAACAACTTTTAATTAATATATTTTAAAGTTGATTCAGTACTATGTAGACATATACAATATTTTTTATTGTTAATTTTCAGTCCAGTGCTAACATCAGACTCACATTACTGTCAAATTTGTCAAATAGAAGTTAACGATAGATTTTTTCACTCAATTTGGTGAGTAATCATTGTTTTTCTCTTGCAAGATACTAAATCTCAAAGAGTATACTGTCGAACCTGATTAAGCGCGAACTGGATTAACGAGAAACCT
The DNA here is from genome assembly GCA_013186455.1 of Papilio dardanus tibullus. Lineage (NCBI taxonomy): Eukaryota > Metazoa > Arthropoda > Insecta > Lepidoptera > Papilionidae > Papilio > Papilio dardanus. Next base: position 3,677,476 of record QDHC01007041.1, read on the forward strand.
CTATAAGCGAGAGTCACTGTATGGTCCTGGGGGATTTCCATAATGGAGAAACTCGGATTAGAGGCAACCTCTATAAGCAAAACAAATATTGCGGTCCTCTGGACTCTCGCTAGTATAAATAAATTAATATGAACTATTCCATACATTATTTTCTTATTAAAACAATATTTTTTGTATTCAGGTGGAATTGTTGCATTCTAAGACAAAACTACATTTACTTCTTCATTGGGCTATTGTTTGCATTTTCAACAATTCTATTTGGAAGTAATTTGGGTCTTACAACAATATGCCAGCCATTTTTACTTTATGGCATTATTCTGTTACCTGAAAATTGTCAAGATGTTTACTTTGAATTCCAGTAAGTAAATTTTAAAAAATACTGATTTATAATATATTTTTTTACATCATACATCTCCCTTTCGCATTGCTTCTGTGTTAACTCTAAAATAAGAAATAAAATATATGGTCACAATAATTACATTTTTTTAATTTTCAGACTGGCAATATCGTTTGTTTGCTGTGTGTATGGATTGGGATACTTGTGCGTCCTAGCTCTAGTATTGATACGTCATTTATTTGTATTTATACCGAAATATATGGGTAAGTGTAAATTTAAATTTAAAAAAATTTGCAACTTTTTACATAAATCTTAATAATGTTTATTTTTGCAGCGCCACAATGGAAGAAATTGATAAATACGACTGTGTGATGTAATCACTATGTATAAGAGTGTTATATACTTTTCCAAAGAAAAATAATTTTAATGCTAAATTAACAAAAGTATTAATAGGAAGAAAATTATGCATTAGTCATAAAATTAAACTGGTCATAATAAAGTAAGTGGTAATTATTCAATGTTAGAATATTTTTAAGATTTGTAGTAAAATATTGATGTGTTACTAAACATCTTAAATGATTCTAATTATTGCAATCATTTTTTTATTTAATGGTTATCAAACATGTGCAAAAACTTAAAAAATCAAACCATTGATCCATTTTTAGAGCATATCAGCATAGTTCGTGCTTGTAACACTTAAAATTACAATTTATGAGGCATTAATTTCAATAAAAAAGGTAATTTTAACCTACGAAAAGTGAACTAAATACTTTAAGTATCTTTTTTAACTTTAATGTAAATTATACTTTTACATATATGTACTTAAAAATCTTGTATTGACTTAAATAATATTTATTACATCTGTACAGTATTAGACAATTATATAATATCCCATTATATTAAGCAGATAGAAATAATTGTGTTATTTTTAATTACCTATCTTTAAATTTAATATTAATTTTGTATTACATTTAAAATAAAATCTAAATAAAACAAAATAATTTTCTTTTAAAACATTTTTAATCTATTTTAATAATGCACGACAAAAAAAATCCTGTTTAACAACACCATTATTCTTAAAATTATAAGCAATTCCCTTAACGAATAAAATTAATCCTTAATATATAAAACACATTATTAGTAGATATTGTAAAAGTTTCCATAACTACTCTTCTGGTGGTTTATAATCTGGCACAACTTGCAACACCTTTTCCCGCCATCTTAATTTTCTGGCCTCTTGTTCCCTTATCAAAGCGTTTAAAGCCGGTAACGCTCGCCAACATGTAAATGTTTTGAATAGTATGTTACTGCAATATTAAAAATAAAATTAAAGATAACTAAGGAAAAAATAAAGCCAGCATATGTTTCTGCAATTTCAAAGACCCTTGTTCTGTGAAAGTTCGCCAATTTTATATTTTAATCGTACCTGTTATGATAAAGTTCAGCTTTGTACCATTTCATCTGATACTCTCTTTTGATAAGTTCCATTCCGTTGCGAAATTGACGAAATATTAATTGGGTTACGTATAAATCGTAATAATCTTCGGCCACTTGAAGTTTCAATTTATAGTCACGATGATTCTAAAAAGAAAGAGAACAAAGTTATTATGGAAACAAAATGGAAATTATCTATCACTATCTTGGACTATCAAATTCCACAATGTCTATACCTTTTTAATAGAGTCGAACGTCTTACGTAGCATTTTTTTTCGATAGAAATCTTCAGCCTTGTAATTTCTTTCTAACCACATATCTTCTGTATACCACATCCAATGCAAAAATAAGTTCTTCTTAATTTGGAAAAAGTAAAGTGACCTAGCCTTTTCTATATTATCTTGCTTAATCGCCATAAGCTTCCTTAAAGGGTTGATTCCATATTTTGCCATTAAATTTTTCTCATAATGTAAATCCGCCATCACAATAAGAGCTCTCATTCTTTCTGCGTGTTGTTTCTTTCTTATGTTTTCTATTTTTTCCTTCTTTCGTTTCTCTCTCAATTCTTTCATTCTTTTCATCTTTTCTTCTTTGTCCATTTCGGCCTTAGCTATTTCAGACTAAAATAAACGATTAGTTAAAAACTTCTACATAAAGAAATACTTGCGAAGGATATGAATGGAACCCCACCTGTTGTTTAAGCCTAATCCGTTCTTCTTCCATTTGCCGTCGTCTCTCCCGAATCATCGCATGTTTTTCCTCGCGTTCTCTTGCTCTCTTCTCCATTCGCTGAATAAATTGCGGCACCTTTAAACAGTGAAGTACTAACGATGGTTCTGGAATGATAATTTAGACTACGTTACTGAGTGCGAAATATAATTCAAGAACACCAGAAATGTGGCAGTTCGGAAACTTTATAATTCGATCTCTTTGGTGGCATATCTTCTTGCATTAACATACCTTCTATTTCTCGTATCTTTAGCTCGTTTGTTAAACATTTTATTTTCGGCTTGAGTTGTCGATCGATTTGGTAATACGTTTTACATATTTCGTCTCGCATTGTTTCCAACGATTGCTTTGATGATTCAACGATTTTGTTGTATTTGAGTTGTTCTATAATTTTGTTTTGCTCATTTAATTTCATCTTTTGTAGAGCAATAATGTTTTGCTGCATTTTGTATCTGATGGAAATATGTGTAAAATATTAAGAAGGAAATCTCCATTTTTAAAGAAGTTACTGTAAGTATTCGACGGGATGCATAACAATTTATAGGCTGATTCTACATTAAAAAGCTTATTTGTTCTTACCTGTGTTGGTACGTATTATAGTCTCGAACATGCATTTTTGTTCTATTAACTGATTCGGTCGATTGTTGTGAACTATTCTTTTTCTCCGTTAATTTATTGAAAAACTTGTTAATAGCAATTTCTCTTTCTTTTATCTGTCTCTTTGTCTTAGCGTAAACTATCCATTTTTTTAAATATTTATTTCCCAAAAAGTTATGTCTATTCTGCGCTTCGGTTTTAAAAGGTATAATACACAGCACTTCTGATATTTTACTGTTCTCTTTTTCAATTGTAGTCTTGACATGATTGTTATCGATCTTAGTGTCCACATCAATATTGGTCCTTTCATAACTAAGGATCGAAATATCCTCTCTTTCGTTATTGTCAATGTTAGAATCTAATGCCATCATAATTAAAAGAGATTCCAAATCAGAACGATGTTCGTTAATCTTGCTTGCAGGTTTCATGTTGTCAACATTTTGGTGCTTAACATTATAATTAAAATCCAAATCTTTATCGATATTCATTTCGCTAGATGGGTTACTATATTCTAAATCATCCGGATTGATTTTTCTCTTTTTGTTCATTACACCAACATCGATATTTTCTTTTCTTAGCTTCATTTTATTGCATACGTTATTTGGGCGTTTCTGTGGCTTAATTTGCGGTTTAAAACTAGCATCGTGTTTTATTATTAAATCTTCAGAATCTTCGCTACTTAAATCAATAATAATATCATTTTCGACTTCTTCATATTTCGAGTTTTGTATTCTCAAGTTTGGCTTACAGTTTTCTATTTTTTTCATAGTATTCTTAAAACAAATTTCATTTCGTAAATTGAGCTTGTTAAAGTAATTTCGCAAATTATCAATTTCTCTGTTCATGTTTTCTTGAACATTGAAAAATTTGCCTGAAAATAACCACAAAATCTTAGGGATAATCACAAATTTACAGGATAATATAGTGAAGATTATATTATTTTTCAGGTTTTCTTACGATGTTCCTTAGTCACCAAGCTGTATTGATTTAATAACTTATGAGCTTGGTATAATTTTAATCAAAAAACTGTAAAGGTTACCATGGCAACATGGAATTTAAGAAGCAAGGTACTTACTACGCGTCTCTAGGTTTCCACAATCGAACACTTGTATAAAAACATATTATCATCCCTCTCATGTTTTTAATAATAAACAGAGACAAAAATATGTTGGAATACAAGTCTACGTTATATTTTAAACATATTTAGTTGTGTATTCATAGTAAGACATAAATTACACATTTTCTATGAAAAAGTCATGATTATTACTCTCAAAACAATAACTAATTAGTTTGATGTAGAAAATTACCAAATCGCGATAAATATAAATAATGGCATCCCCATTCTACTATGACAGTGGCTCTGACAAAAGAGAAACACGTTGACTTTAAAAAAAAAATCTCGTTGACATTTGACACTGACAGATAAATAATGCACTTATTTGACATTTTATTTATGCAAGTTTCGAAGTTTCTATTTTAATTATTCAAATATTTAGAGTTATATAATGCATACTTGATTTTTTGGTTTAAATTTCTTTTTTCCAACATTAAGTACAATGTGTTTATTATTTGAAATAAGCGGTTTGAAGTGACTGGTACATTAAATCAGTTGTTCAGTGCATTACTACTGCAGTGCAGAAAGTTTCACATGAGAAAGTAAATGTATCTGCCTCTTCACAATGTATACGAAAAGAGATGTGTGGTTAGAATCTCTGTATCTAAATTGGGATTCTTTACAGTATTACTTCCATTACTTGCTTTTATAATGTGCATTATATTGACAATGTATAAAGATTTCGATAGGGCTAATAACACACATTGTAATGTGCCAAATATATTTCCATCAATATCTGCATCTATTGGAAATTATGAACCGCAAAGAACAATTTGGAAAACTGCCATTTACATACATGCACCTATAAGGTTCTTTATAATTTACTTGAGATGGAAATATTATAAAGAAATTATATCAGACACTTTTGGTGTAATAGTTAATGTAGCTGTAACTTTAAATGTAATAGAAAATTGGTCACTGGTTGGCTTGACTTATTGGACTTCTTCTCTTAATTATCGTAAGTATTTTTTTTTTAATTTTCCTATCAAATATTGCTTTCTATAAGGTTTGATAAGATAATTGTCTTGTGTATGGTATTTGTTTAAAATCGTCATTTCCTGTTTTTAACATATTTTATAATCTGACCACTTTCTCTGATAAAGATAGATAGCAGAGATAGAATGATGTATGTACCCACTAAGCTAAGCCTATTTTAAATATTAAACCTATTTAAATTGTCTTAACTTTCTAAGACATTTGTTGGCACCAACTAGTTTCAAGTTTATGGGCCATTGGAGGCCCTTCTTCAGAGTGATTAATTTGGTTCCGCCAATGATTGAAGCATATGAGACTATAGTTGTTTAGATTGAGTTGAGATTTATTCTATTATGTAATTCTTTCAGCATTCCATGAAGTATGTTTCAAGATGTTTATAGGAACATCAATATTTTACATGTTAATAACAAG
>QDHC01007041.1:3686810-3706419 GCA_013186455.1 Papilio dardanus tibullus
GTTATATTTTGTATATATTTTTGTATTTGCATTACTTGAAGTGGCATAATTAGTGATCTACTCATTTCTTTCAAACCAAAACTTGCATATTTCAGAGCCATCCTTTGAAAACCAGAAAATTTGACTATTTCTCTTAACTCCTTTGTGTTAACATCACCCCATCTGTAATAGAAATATTATTTGGTGAACATTTATAATATAGTCAAACCGGGATAAGCGAGAAATCTCTAAATGAGACAAATTTTGCGGTCCCTTGGGCTCTCGTTTACCCAGGTTCGACTGCATTCTTTAAATTGACTTAATATTAGGATATAATATACCTGTATCCCTCTTTACAGAATGCTAAAATAGCATTCGGTCCAACAATAACTCTGCCATCAATCTTTGGTGTGAGATGTACACCGAGGAAGGGAAATCTAGGATCAGGTACAGGATAAATATTGGCATTTGCTATTTTACTTTTACTCGGCTTCAAGTACAAGTATTCACCTCTGAATGGTATTATTTTAGGCTCTTCAGGGCAACCAGTTAAAACTGCTACTGTATCAGATTGTAGACCACAACAAGTCAATACATATTTAGCCTCTATTTTATCACCTTTTGAACTATTTATAATAACAGGGTAATCAGCACCCTCTGATTCTATAAACTTAGTTACTTCAAAGTTAAGGTAACTCTGCCCGCCGCATTCCTCAAAGTCTTTCACATAGGAATTAGTCACCTCACCCCAGTCTACAATGCCTGTGTGCGGCGACCACAGAGCTTCCAGTCCTCTACAATTGGGTTCCAATTCACGCATCTCTTTAGAATCCATAAGCTTTATATCCTTTACACCATTTTTAACTCCTCTGTCATATAAATCAAGGAGACGGGGTACTTCAGATCTTTGTGTAGCCACTATTAGTTTCCCACATTTGGAATATTTAATACCTTTCTTATCAAGGTACTGGTAGGATAAATTAAGACCTTCAACGCATAATTTGGCTTTCAATGATCCAGGTTTATAATAAATGCCAGCATGAATCACACCACTGTTGTTTCCACTTTGATGACGCGCAAAACGATTTTCTTTCTCAACTATAGCTATCTTCAGAGTCGGATGTCGTAATAATAATTCTCGGGCTGAAGCAGATCCGACGATCCCTCCACCGATCACTACAATATCGTAACTATGGTTCTGATTACTGTACCTAAAAATACAATAAGTTGTGCAATTTATAATATCAGATCATTGCGATGCAAGGTCACTTTTAACAATTGATAAGTTTCACTGTATTGTTACCTTCGTGTTACTGCATATTTTAAGAAACCTGAAGATTGAAAGATTTTTGAGGACAAAACTGTAATCGACACTGCATTTTTGGTTACGAAAGACATTTTCATTAGATACAGGTTTTTCTGTATAGAATTGGCGCCTGTCTATAATTGAACTTAAAACGTACGGTTTAATATTTGTTTGATTCGATCAAGATATTTTTATCACTATGTAACACTTAAACACTTATGATTAAGATAAATGAGAAGAATCAAGTATTTCTAAAATTTAAACTAGAACTTGAACAACGTCAACTCAACTATAAAAAGCAATATCGTTTTATTCTGCGTTCGTGCGTCACACAATATTATGTTTATTTTATTTTATTTGCGATAAATGTTTGATGCGATCATGATGCGATTATGAAAATTGAAAACACAAAAGTTACCAGTAAAAATAAAATCAATTTGACATAAACATGTTGCCAGAAGAAAAGAAGTAAGAACCTACTAAAAATCTTGTTAAGTGCAAATATAATTTCGAACTGAAATTAAACAATTGAGTGGGATTTACTAAAAAATTTAATTAAAACTGTATTTTCGTTGAAGAACTTGCACAGTGATCAACGTATGATCAATTTTTGTGAATTTGTCTAAGTCCTGGTTTTTGGACTGTTTAGAGTCCAGCTTCCATCGGCATCTGACAAGGCCATAAAATCTCAAAAAAAAAAAAGGCATCTGACATTTGACATTTTCGCTCATTTTGCATTGCGTCTTGTGTAAAATTTTCTATTGTGTGCCTTTCGTGTACTGCCATATTTTTGTTATTAACTAATTTAGTTTAAGTGTACGTTATAACCGTATTAAGTATATGATAATGCGAAATGGTTCAGCCGCAATTTGCATTGTCTTGGGATTCATACAAAACCAATATCTGTGGCGGCTTTAGTGCTTTACAACAGGTAAAAAACTATTATTTATAAATAAATAACACTTTTTGAACTCGTTTACATGTATAAGGTTGTTTTTATTAATTACTGTTAAAAGTTTTGTTAAGACATTTCTAATAAGACAAAGTGACTATATTATGAAATTTTGATGAATTATTTGTTATATTTTTCATTTAAGAATGGAGAATTTGTTGACATGACTCTGGCAGCTGATGGTCATTTTGTGAAGGTCCATCAAGTGTTGCTAGCACTTGCTAGTCCATATATCAAGGAATTGTTGGCTTCTGCTCCATGCCAACACCCAGTTCTCTTCCTTAATGTAAGTATTCAAATAGTTTCTTTTTGGATTTAAATAGATAATATACTACCTATAGATATATACATTGTATATACAAAAATGTTTTGGATTACAAGTTTTGTATTATTTAATAATTTTAGTACCAATCAAAGAAGTTTCAAAATAATATATGTTACTATGTATTTCTTTGTTTGTTTTATTTCAGAATATATCATACACAACATTATCTCACTTGCTGGAATATATTTACACGGGTGAGGCTCTCATTCCATCTGTTGACTTAAATGCATTTGTTGAGGCCGCTAAATCTCTTCATGTAAGGGGACTTGAAACTATTGTAAGTAAATTATTATAATTAGTAAAGAAAAATATGTATTAAATTATTTGAGTGTCGGTGGCTCAGGGGTTTAGCTCTTGATTTGTAAACTACAGGTCCTGAGTTGGAATCCTGCCATGTACCAATAGGTTTTTCGATTTTCATCTATACATATTTACGCAACATTCTTACGGTGAAGTAAAACATCATTATGTAACCTGCACATATTGGTGAAGAAATTCAAAGATATGTGTGAAGTCACACAAATAGTTGCTAGTCGTGGAGTTGCGGAAAATGGAGCCCATCATGGGTCGAACTACATTACATTACAAATTATTTGTGATACTTGTCTACAGTTTTCTGAATTTACCAGTGTGTTATATACTAAAAGATTTTATCTTAATTTTCATCATTGTTATCATTATTTTCTTAACCAGAATGTGGCTGCAGAATTATGTTTGTATTAAAAATAGTTTTTCCTTTCATACTTTCAATTTTCAACAAAGTTTCAACATTGTATGTTAATTCTAAAAAAAAAATTTCTAACTCCTATGGCTCTATTACACCGAGTTTGTGATAAAAACAGATATTGCTTCGGCGTAAGGCCGTTTTTATCGCAAACTCGGTCTAATGAAGACAGGGTAAGAAGAAGTTTATTTCAGGTTGGCCATGAAATTCCTGTTGCTGGTGTATCCAGTTTTAAACAAAATGATGAAATTGATACAAATGTGGTATTTCCTGGTGTTAAAAGACTAATTTCATCTAACAATGATGTTTCTATAGGACAGGTATTGTAATAAGTTATTGATTTTATGCATAAAATAAAAAAAAAATCTGTCTTAATAATCTTTTTTGTTGGAAGTCGGTTAATGACCACAAAAAAACTTTCTTTAAATGATATTGGAAATTATAGAGCAATAGTAACTAAAGTTATTTTTTAACTGACTTCCAAAATGAGGTTCTTAATTTGTCTGTATGTTTTTTTTATTATATGCAGTGTTTTTATTTTTCAGTTACAGGAAAATTTACCACTTAGCGCTCGAAAGATATTAATAAAACGCAGTCAGCCTAAAACTTCCATAACAAGCACTGCAGGGTAGGAAAACATTTTATTCTTTTTGATTCTATTTACTAGCTTTTTTATGGTCCCCGATTGGTCGAAATACGACCATGATGTAGATTATTTTGTCTATATTTCTTTCTTTTTCTTTCACATACATGATACACAGTTAGTTTATGCTAAATACAATATATTAATAATATTGATTATTATATTTTTTAATGAATTGTTTTTTTTAATGAAAAATATTAAAAATTAACTATTATTACAGATCAACGAAAAAAAGTGGGGGAAATAGCTACGTAAAAGAATATACTCAAGGGTTCTCAGACTATGATAATACTGGCAACGACCACCATGACGATGACGATGATGATGATGATGACGACGACGCCTTTACCTCACATACCAAAAAGAGAAAATTGGGTGATAATGTTAAAGGTCAGTTTTGAGTTGTTTTTAGTGCCTCCATTTTAGGCTGTAAAAAGTTTCGTTTGACGCAAAATATTACGAATATATAGTGACCTACCATCTTGAATTATAGTCAAATATGGGTGTCTGAACAATCGAGGGAGAATCGAAAATCTATAAAATATAAATGAATAGCATGATTATTAGTTAGATAATTTTACAGTACTATTATTAGATAGGTATTATTTTTACAGTTACCCACTAACTACATATAGATCTATGTGATATCTATGTGTACAGTGGGTTACAATAATTCTCTTATTACCTTTATTTCAGTCCATAGTTCTTCAACAGTCGCGAATTCATCTCAAACTGGCAACACTAATCTACAATTCACAGTATCAATAAGAGGTTCATTGCAAGTTATATTGAACAGATATATGTATAATTTGAACTCTACTCAGAGCTCCGGAGTGAAAAGATGGCGCTGCATCGATTATAGGAACACTAAATGTAGTGCATTCTTACTTACTAAAGGAAATGTTGTTATAAACAGGTGAGTAACTTAAAGGTATAAAGCTTTACTAGCTGTTGCCCGTGACTTCGCCCGAAATTAAAAAAAAATAAACTGTGTCACTCGGGAATAGTGTACTTTCCCAACAGTGAAATTGCTTCAGTAGTTTCAGAGTCATACAATACTAACAAAATATTCGTATATAAATATATTATAATATTCGTATATGAATTAATATTAATAACCCTAGGGCTCTATTAGACCAATGTCACGCAAAAAACAGCCTTACTCGGAAGCAAAATCTGAGTTTTTATCGCGAACTTGGTCTAATGAAGCCCAAGAGTTAGAAAGTGTTTTTTTTGTATATTTAGGGCAAATCCACACTGTCACGCGTACCATGATAAAAAGATATTGGCTAAGATAGAGAAGAATGCTGTCTTCTCCGCTCTGGACGATGCTGAAGGTTACAAGGAGATGGAAAATAAGAAAGAGGAAGAAATAATGTCTGCCGCTAGTGATGACTACAGTATCCTACAAACTCATAAAGATGTACAAAAAGACCCTATTAAAAAAGATGAAAGTTAAATATTTAGATTATTTTATTAAATTTGTAAGCAATTTATTAAGAGTTTTATTCGACTACTAGCGTCAGCACGACCTTGTCCGCGCAGAATTAAAAAAAATAATAAGTAACCTATGTGTTCTTCCACTTCATTCGTTCAGTTCGATCATTTGAATTGTTCTTGAGATCTCAAAAAACATCCATTTATTTTAAGTCATTCCTTCAATATTGACGTGAATTTAACTTGGAAGCAGAAGTGTTTTGTTTCGTATACGAGAAGGCTAATAATGAAAACAAACCGATTTCCTGTAACCACGAGTTTCCATTGCCGAAACATGTATAAAACATTGTCGTTATTATATTTTCCTGGTAATGTTTTACAACAAGTTTTTCGATAGTGGGATCATGAAATCTGTAGACACAATCTTTCCAATTGCATTACCAAAGTATTAACATTTTAGTATTCATTTAAATTACATCAACATTAATATAAGATAGCCTAGTTTCATAGATAAAAATAGATTTACTGCCGTTATTACGTGAAATGTAAACTTACATATACAAAGGAACAAGCAAAGATATATTTATTATACACTCTATAGTAATTTGACGTTAAAATGCGTGCCGCAAAATAAATTATAAAAAAAAAAATCTTGCCAGTATCATGAAAAAAATTCCCAAGTTTGAGAAAATGTGTTTTATTTTTAATTTTTAAAATAAAGAATAGAATAAACTAAAATGTTAATTATCGTTTTTCATTACATATCTAAACATAAGACCGAGTTCGTGACAATAACGGAGAATATGTTTCGGCGTAAGTAGGTTTTTATCTCGAACTCTGTCTAATGAAGCTGTAGTGTTAGGCTCTTTGTATGCTAGGTTATTCAAATTTACGATATAATTCTCATAAAGATTCATAGGTACGTGACACCGACATACATTTTACAACAGCATTTTGCAAGGCACGCAAGTTGCGTATCATTATAACCTAAAGGTTAATAATGATAAATAATAATGTAAACATAGGGCCTCACTTCACGTGTAAGCCCTATTGTTTTTTTAATGAGTTAATTAAAAACCGATTTTACTTTTTAATTAAAACTAAATAAATTATAGATAATTGTATTTATTACAGTAGGTAACGGTTTTGTAATGTTTATTCTGAAGTACAGACGAACTGTTAAAATTACCAGTATTATAAATGCAAAAGTTTGGAAGAATCTTATTTCCAACACTTGGAATATATTTAGTACACTGGCCGATGCTCGCGACATCCTACGCGCGGAAAAATATAGCCTATGTTGCTCAGTGATAATGCAGCTTTCTATGCTGAAAGTACCTATTTTTCCTCTTTATAATATTAGTATAGATAGACTTCTTATTTTTGCCGAAAAAATATATACTACTAGCGACCCGCCCCGGTTTTGCACGGGTGCAAATTGGTATAATGCTGATACTAAATACTGCAGCGTTTGCAAAGTAAGCGTTAAAATGTGCTAATTTACGCCATCATATTAAAAATCTCTAAATTATCAGTGTTACTCTACTATATTGTTATATTGTAGATGAAAACCTTCCTTATGAATCACTCTATCTTTTAAAAAAAATCCGTTGCGTAGTTTTAAAGATTCAAGCATATATAGGGACAAACATAGAAAATCGTTATTGTTTTATACTAAGAGTATGTAAGGATAAGGATGCAACACGTATTTATTTTTGTTTTTACATGAGTGCTAATGAAATATATATTATACTATATATAATATCTCTTTGTATATAGTAATATCACGTTGATGAAGTCGCGAACTATATCTAGTAATTACATATTTACTTAACGCTGTAATTATACTTTGAATTAATTAATTTGCATATCTGTGGACATCGACATTATATTGTTCAGTATATAACCGGGTCTCATTCAGCATTGTAGGATGATTATAATATATCTATTTATATTTATTAACATAACTTTGTCAATTCCAATACCAAAACAATATGTTATACAAAATTTAATGAATGATACGACGGTTAAATTATTGCAAGAATATATTAGAATAGATACAAGTCGCGAAGAAAATATTGGTGAGTTTTATATATTTTTTGTAATTTTGTATGTTACAGAAATATAGTTTAAAGGCTACAGGCGCTCATATTTAACTGTACAGTTCGACTGCGCAGTTAAAACTGACGTGTGTAGGCAAAACTGGGAATTGTACAGTTCGATTATGCAGTTCAAATATACGTGTGTACGTAAACTGAATGTTTGTAGCCGGCTTAAGATATACTCAGTGTTTAAGCCAGAAATTAGCCTTCTAAGTTCGATTTTATTCAAATAGTGCTGGTGTATTTGTTCAATAATCTTAATTCAATAGGCCCAATGGAATAGCGAGGTTGGTAAGTCGGGGGTTCGACTCTTTAACTCTTTGTAAACCAAACTTAGAATGGTAAGATTGTATAGGTAATTTGATAACATTAAATTAATAAATGCTCACAGCAGTATGTGAATATGAGCATTATGTTGGTACATGTGGTGTACAAAGATTGTAAATAAATGGGCAAAGGAAGTAAATAGTGTTGTCCCTTAACCCTTACAAGGTCACAAGTAATGTAATCAACGATTGGTATAATTTTTGCCCTTGAAATCATGCTTTAAAGTATATTTAAATATATGTATAAAGAGCGCTATCTACGTTCTGTTTGTAAATATATTATGCATATGCTTTAAACATATAAGCGGTTACATTTATTACGCTAATTACTTTCAAGTATTAGGCCTCTGAAAAATCCAATCCAAATTAGCGTGCTATTTTAAATCTCTAGGAGTTTTTTTTACGAAATGATTAAGTTACCTTCTATAATCTAACCTTACATTTACTTTTCAGAAACCGCTGTTTCGTTTTGGAAACGAGAAGCAACCGCCTTAGGTCTGCCATTTGCAGTATACCGTCCTGCAAAGAAGGCAATTTGCGTTCTAACATGGACTGGTTCTAATCCTAAACTACCGAGTATAATACTTAACTCTCATATAGATGTCGTAACAGCTGATGAGGTAAAAAAATCTTTTAAAAAGTTGTTATACGGTTTACCGTCTAATATGCAAATGGTTAAGTTTTCGGACTTACCATAAAGTGTCTGTCAGCCGGTTCGAATCCATCATTTGACTAATACCGTGCACCATTTTCCTAGCAAAAGTTTGGAACTTTATTTGTAAGATTAAAATAATGAGAACAAATTAATTTGAAAAATGGAATAAAAGAAATAAAAACGTATTTAAAAATGTTTGTTATTTTTAGCAAGAATGGACATACGATCCTTTTTCGGGCTATATCGATGAGAATGGAGATATGTACGGCCGCGGGACGCAGGACACCAAAGCGCTAAGCATCACGTATTTGGAGGCCATCAGGACTCTCATAGAAGAAGACGTTAAATTACAGAGAACAATACACATACTGCTAATGCCAGGTTAATTACAATATAATTAGAAAATCATTAAATAAAGAAGCCAACATTAAAATTAGGAAATAAATCTATATTTTTGTAAAATATATAAGTACTTATGTAAATTATAATAGCAGAGTGAGAGCTGGTGACAGAACGACAAAACCCAACAATTTCATTACTAAATTGCAGATATACCAACTAATTTAATGTATACTAATATTATAGAGAAACTTTGTATTTTTGTTTGTATTGAAATAACTCAAGAACTACTAGAACCGATTTCAAAAATTCTTTCACCATTTGAAAGCTACATTACTACGTGTAAAATAGGCTATATTATTTAATTCCACGCGGACGAAGTCGCGCACAACAGCTAGTTAACTCATAAAATATTAATAATAACATAAGCTAAATTTCAGACGAAGAAAGTGGCGGGTTTAGTGGAATGGTACCTTTTATTGAAACTGAAGAATTTCGTGCTTTGAACCCCGGCTTCTTTTTCGACGAAGGTTTGACGTCTTCTGACGGCACGCTCTACGCTACATATCAAGATAAAAGACCTTGGCGTAAGCAGATCATAATATTATTTAAATTTTAATGACGACCAAGAAATAAGGACTGGGTTTTAGTTAAATAACTGAAACCCAGTTCTTAATTCCCATACTGTCTTTATATTTTTAACCTTTATAACCTCGTTGCTACATTAAACAGTTATATCTAATTCTATATTTTTAAAACATATGTCTGATTTATAGAGCTCAATGTAACACTTCATGGAGAAAGCGGTCACGGATCGACTGTTCCGGACGCCAGTGCCATGGAAAAGGTTGAATGAAACCTTCTTTGTGTTTTAATGTTAAAATATATTTTTTTTAATTTAGTATTTATCAATGTTCTATGTGATATGTATTTGTAACTAGCGGTTGCTTGCAATTTCTTCCGCGCGTAATTAAAAAATATGTCCTGTTATTCGGGGATAATGTAGCTTTCTATGGGTGAAAGATTTTTTAAATCGACCTAGTAATTGTGAATGATTTCAATACATATAAAAACACAAATATTTCCTCTTTACAATATAAGTATAGATTAATTATTCGTTTGTTCTCAAATTAATATAGTTGCAACGTTTATTGGACATCACGAGAGAATTCACGAGTCAGCAGAAAAAAATAATGCATTCTAATGAGCCAACGGATTACGGATCTTACTCAACACTTAATGTTAATATAATAAATGTAAGTATTGTCTTGTTCCAGGAATCATTTAAATATAATAATGTATATTTCAAGTATAAATATTAATTGTCGTAATGTTTAATGACTAGCTGTTGTGCGCGACTTCGGCCGCGTGGAATTAAATAACATAGCCTATGTTACTCAGGGATAATGTAGCCTTCTAATGGTGAAAGAATTTTTGAAATCGGCCCAGTAGCTCTTGAGTTATTTCAATACAAACAAAAATACAAAGTTTCTCTGTTTATAATATTAGTATAGAATACGCATAAAATGTGAGAAGTTACTATGTCTATTTATTTTCAGGGCGGTGTTGCAACCAACATAATACCTAGTAAAGTGAACGTGGTGATCGACATAAGGCTGTCGATGTCTGCTCAAGTTACTGAAGTCAGTGACATGGTGAGAATGATCCTTATGTATACACTATAGGATAAGCAAAATATAAGATGACGGATGTCTCTACTAATTTCTATTTCCATAGATTTACGCACAATTTTTTATATTCTTTAATCCATAATTTGTCCACGCCTCGATCGATTTTACAGAATCGCTATTTTGTTTTTAATTGCTGTTAATTTTTTGTCACTGTAAATAAACGTTAACTTTTAGATACAGTCTTGGATTGAGCAGGTGGGTAATGACACTGAAGTGTCATTTATACGTAAAGTGGAGGTGTCAGAACGCACTGTATTGGACGGATCTAATCTATACTGGGTAGCTCTAGTCAACGCAATGAGAGAGATGTAAGTCAAAAATAAATAAATGTCATAATAACATTAAATAAGTACAGTCGAACATGGATTAGCCAGAGTCCAAGGGATCGCGATATTTGTCTCGTATTAAGGTTTCCCTCTAATCCGAGTTTCTCGCATATGGAGGTAGCTCGTCGGGACCAAAGTATGCCTCGCTTATGGAAATTTCTCGGTTATCCAACTTTGACTGTATTTTGTTTTAATTTACTGTTTAATTAACAATACTTTAGAACTGGCTGTTTTTTCCAGGGATCTAAAGATAGAGCCTATCGTATGTCCGGCAACATCAGATATGGTCGTAGTCAGGAATAAGGGATACCCTGCGATAGGTCTTGCTTACAGACCCTATACTATACAACGTATACATGCTGCAAATGAATATATTAATATAGCTACATTTCAACAAGGGATACAAGTGTATGCTAACATTCTGAAAAGAGTAGCCAATGTGACGTAATAATGTTTATGTTAAAGTCTAGAATGGTACAACAAATAAATTAAATTAATATTATTACGTTTCATATTTTTTATACTAGATGGCGCTGTGCGATGTACGTACGCACTATTGTTTGATTATTGTGTTTTAATGTCCTTGCGCCCGAACGTGGAATAAATGGCTCATCCAACCCCGCCGTTTGTTGTTATTTGTGATCCTGACTTTCGGGGGGGCTTTATTTTTGGGGATCATGTAAAGTTAGTTAATGTTCTCGCTAATTTCTAGATTGATTAGTAGTTATGTCGTACTTAGTGGTTATTTAAAATATGTTTTCTTGTTATTTAATTGAATAAAGAAATAGTTTAATAATTTTCTTTTTATTCTTTGAGCATCCAGCAACTATTGTATTTTCGATTTTCTTGATTTTTTCTTCAGCGCTACGTATTAACGTTGTAACGAATTAAATTTATTTTCTTTCTTCTGTGGTTGTTAAGAAACGCGTGTTGTTGTCACCGTGCACGAAAAAGGAATGAGCTCAGAATGGCTACTTGCCCCGTCCCCGACTCGCAGGAAGTGGGGGTAAAACGTGAAACAATCAACTTTAGTCAATTGAGCGTCGTTTAAGCGTGCAAAAGTCACCTGCAGGATAAGGGGACAAGGTAAATATTTATATCTGAAAAATGAAGCGATGAAATATAATTGTATTTATTACCAATGTGACATTCGGCAATAAAATAACTTTAGTAAAATGTATGGTTTTAAATAAATACATAATTAGTATTGGATAAGCAATAATCGAGTTAATGCATTAAAAATTTTAATTTCGAAGAATGGTTTTTTTTATTGATATTCGAAACATGTTTACTTTTTTTTCTTATACGCGGTGAATTTTTAACGATTTGCAGATAACAATATTAAATAAGTTCATTGTATTTTAAGTAGTTGCAACCTTGAATATACAATTAATTAGAAAATAAAAAGCATTCGCGAACCGTATACGCTAAAATGGCTGCGACGCTTATTTTACATTTCTTTACAATGTTCTTCTTAGTTTCAACAAATCCAATTTCAAGAATATGTCCAAGTAAGGAATATTATAATCCATCTGTCAAACTTCTACAAGAATACATAAGAATTGATACAAGCAAAGAAACAAATCTGGGTAAGGATTTTTTAACGTGATTCGTGCATTTTTTTCAAAACATAATTTTAACTAACAATACAATAAAGATTAGAAAAACTAGTATAATTATTTTTTATTAAAAAAATGTAGAACGCGCTGTAAAATTTTGGGAAAACCAATCAGATGAATTAGGCCTGCCCTTTGCGGTTTACCGTCCTTCAGGCAAACCAATTTGTGTCATCACATGGCGAGGAAGAAATCCTGAACTTCCGAGCATCATCCTCAATTCTCACATGGATGTAGTCCCTGTTGCAGAGGTATAGTCTAAACATTTTAGATAGTTTCATAAATTATCTTACAAAATAGGAATAATAGCCCTAAATTAGTGCTCTTATTATTTAAAAATAAGTTTATTTTTATTAGCAAAACTGGACTTATCCGCCGTTTTCTGCATACATTGATGAAAATGGCAAGATGTTCGGCCGCGGCACACAGGACACTAAAACCCTCAGCATCACTTATTTGGAAGCTGTCAGGACGCTTATAAAATCAGGCGTCAGATTGCTACGGACTATACATCTACTATTGTTTCCAGGTATATCATTTATTAGTATCTTCAAGAGACCAAGAGATTTTATCCGCTGTAATTTCTGTTAATTAATTTCCAGTTTTCCGTGTTTTAAACTGCAGACCTGAAGATCGTAGCGATTTGTTAAATAACCTTCCGTAATAGTAATGTTAATTTATTGGGTTATGATGTCAGAGCTTTCAAAACATGGACCATATTTACTTCGTCTTTTTCCAAATTATAAGCGTTTTATACATATTTCAGACGAAGAGACTGGTGGGTTAAATGGTATTATTCCTTTTATCGAGACCAAAGCATTCCACGCATTGAATCCTGGTTTCTTTTTCGATGAAGGTATAGCGTCTCCCGATGATACGATTTATGTTTCGTATCTCGATAAAAGGCCTTGGCGTGAGTAATATTTGCATCAACATTTTAACAGATTAACAGAAATTACTTTTCAATTATTGACTATTATCATTAGAATTTATAAAAAAAGAGAGAGAGGGAAAAACAGAGGCAGAAAACTATAACCTTACATTCCATTTACAGAAGTTAATTTTACTTTATACGGAGAGGGAGGCCATGCCGCTACACTGCCTAAAAGAACTGCAGTTGAAAAGGTGAACGGTTTAAACATTTAATAAAGTACTTTTATTCATAAAGATAAGTACACATTTTGTTTTTTTTTAGTTACGACGACTACTAGATATCACAACAAAATTCCGGGATCAACAACAGCAAATTAAATTGTCAAGAGAAGCAACTGATTATGGATCTTACACTTCGATAAACGTGGATATTATTAGAGTAAGTTTAAACCTACTTGGTTTATTTATTTCCGAAAAATATTGAATAACATTTTTTTATAACTGGAGAATAGTATCTAAGTAGACTAAACCACGAACGATTTTTTGATGTACTTTAATTATGTTTGATATTTTCAGGGTGGTATTTTTACAAATGTAATACCAACTCAAATAACTGTAGTGATGGATATACGACTGGCGGTGTCAGCCAAAGTCAGTGATGTCGAAGCAATGGTATGAAATCTAAGAACATCCCTTTTGTATTCCCTTTTTACAAGAAGAACCTTAGTGCCTCCAGTCACGGCAGTATTATATAACGCACTAGCAGCGTTCTTTCTGGCCATCACTTGAATATTTAATTCAAAATATTTCAGATACAATCATGGGCGTCGGAAGTAGGTAACGATACTGAAATATCATATATTAGTAGAGTCGAAGTATCAAAGCCAACTGTATTAGATGCGAGCAATCCTTATTGGATAGCCGTGGAAGAAGCATTCAAAGAAAAGTAAGATATTAACTTTTATGCAAGACAATTCTTGCTTATGAAATCTTTTCACCGACTAAATAACAAAAGAGTACCGAATAAGCATGAAAATATTGTCATTATGATTAAGACGAAATACGAAATAAAGACGGTAATAACTTTTATAAAACGGAGTCGACTGAATCAAATTAGAGTATAAAACCTAAAGTATCACAGCCAAAGAGCTACAATTAGATAATAGAATAAGTCTGTCTGGTAAGTCGCATGATAAAATGATCTTTATTTACAGGGACATAAAGGTGCTTCCAATCGTATTCCCAGCTAAAACAGACATGGTCTCCATCAGGAATCTGGGAATCCCCGCGATTGGCGTAGCATATTTACCACGCACGGAATTGTTGCTTCATAATATAGACGAATACGTACAAGTAGATGTATTCTTAAAAGGAATACAAGTGTACATACATATTTTGCAAAAAGTTTGCAATTTACTTTAATTTTACTCCTTATTTCAGTTCCTCGTAATATGATACTTTTTTGAGAGAGTAATAAATTTTTTAAATACTTTCCGATTCGTTTTATTTATCAGTTGGGAAATTGTTTTTGTAATAATTTTAAGGATTTATATAAAAATGTTTAAAATATATAAATCATCTGGTATTTTGCCACAAGCAAAAATCTTTAACCCTCATTACACCCTTTCCCGCTGACGCTATGATTAGTATTTAAATATTAAAATACTTATGTTTAAAACATAGTTTTAAATTGAAATTATATTTTAATGAACGTAAGAAAACGAATGTTAGAATAATTTACATAAATATAAAACCAGTAAAACAGGTAAAAATTACGATAAACCAGTGAACATTATAAGGTTTTTGAACTGTGTTGGAAACGTTTATTTTTTAATTAGGTACCAGAAAAAACTGCCGATGCTAATCATATTTATGAAAAAATAAATATAACGATAAAGATAACTCAAAAACTTCACGGTGCATATTTATCAAGAATCTCTAAACTCGATTCAGCGGGTGTAAAGTTAAGTAAGAAGTAACAAACAAAGAAACCAACTAATTGATGTTTATCACTTCGACTCATACCTTTTTGTAGTTAATTAAAAATTCATGAAACTTAGCGTGGTTATCGCAAACTGTATCATAAATTACATACATATTAGAATTATAAAGTCATGGTGTTTGCCAATAACCACTATGACCACGTATATACTGTTATCTTCACAGTTACTAAAGGTTAAAGGGTGACCACGAATCTTAATTCAATATTTAATTAATGTAAAAATAAAGCCATCAACGCTCCGCATTTTTCCAGATAAGGTACTCAAAGACCTCCTAGGACAAATCGTATAAAAATATAAATAAAAAAGCCGAATTAAAAAAAAATAAACTTTGATAACTTTAAACTTTAAAAAGGCTTAAACACTTTAAAGTACACAGTTACTTTATTATTTGGTCTTTACAATAACTATGTATTCGTCGACAGATTTTCGTTTATAAAGAACCCTAATAATATTAAAATGTTAAACTAAAGATATTATAATTAGGTTAACCAAAGAATTCTTATCATTATTACCTTCGTCTACCTTTCCGTGTACTGACTTTTAATTATATTCTACTTACAGTATAAATACCGATGTATTTATTCACTCACATATTTAAAACAATGTTAATTATTTTGATATACGTTGCGTCAATAGTGTATGTGGGCGATACTTCAAGTGTCGAGCAGTTGTCTAGGATACCAGAGGTGCGTCGCTTCCAGCAGTACATACAAATAGACACAGTCACAGGACGAGATCTTAGTAAGATTGAGAAATATTACCTTATTAATTATTAAATATTACAGTTGAGGAAACACGAAATATTAAGCGATTTTACTTCATGAAAATGGCAAATGTGTATTATTTTGTCTCGACTCGAAGGCAGGACAACACAAAACACCATTCCGTGTGTTACGTTTTGTAAACTTGAATTGTTATTATTAATTTCTCTTCGACCTCCTCTCTTTTTAGGGTTTTTTATAATACCTTTGTAATGCCAATCATACAGTGTTTATTTTATGTTCTGTGATATAGCCCCAGCTGTCAAGTTCTGGAGGAAACACGCGTTAATTGCTCGAGCGAAGTTTTCTACATACGAGGCTGTTGAAGGCTATCCTGTAATCATATTAAAATGGCCTGGAAAGAATTCATCTCTCACCAGCATAGCGTTACTCACGCATATGGATGTTGTGCCAGCAGACATGAGGGTATTTAACATAGAATTATTTTGTATTAGCACGTTCGTTAAGAGCAGTTGCTTTCCTATAGGCGTCGCTGATATCTTTATTTATTTGTATTTTACACGTGCATTTTGGCACTGGCACTTTTCGAGCCATAATTCGGTTTTTATAGTATTGTAGAATCCATTTATAATGACATAGAAGGGAAATAACAAACGCGTCATACAAGATGTTGGATATTCCACATAAACTGTGTACATTTGGTCTGGAAAACGCTTTTGATAATATAATTGTAGGAAGGATGGACATACCCGCCGTTTTCAGCGCACATAGATGACAACGGTGACATTTATGGGCGCGGGACACAAGAGAAGTCTGTCACGATGCAACAGTACGAGGCTCTCATGCGAATGAGAAAAGAATCCGTTGCTCTAAGGGATGTCTATATGATTCTTACACCAGGTACAGACAAAGAATTAAATTCACTTCTCACTTGGGATTGATTTGTACAGTAATTCGTTACCTTCAGTGCTTTTATGTTCTATTTATCTATGCTATGACAAGATATCAACCTAATTGTTTTTCAATCGAGTAGCGTTTTTCTCGTCCAACAGATAAAGAAACAGGTTCGAGAAATGGTATTGCGTTGTTTATAAAAAGCAAAAAGTTTAAAGAATTAAGGGTTGGATTTTTCTTAACTATTGGAGTACCTTCAATGAGTGAAAACATCGCTTTACTGTACCGCGGCAAGACACGATGGTGTGAGTGACATTTTATTATCTATACTAATATTATAAAGGGAGAAACTTTGTATTTTTGTATGTATTGAAATAACTCAAGAACTACAGGGCCGATTTAAAAAAATATTTCACCATTAGAAAGCTACATTATCCGCGAGTAGCATGGGCTATATTATTTAATTACACGCGGACAAAGCCGCGCACAACAGCTAGTTAATTTATACAATAAGACATGGTAAATACAATAGTACAACTATAGGCACTAACGGTTGCCGCAGGCTCGTTTGCCACTTTATAGTATAAAAAAACGTGAAATTGAAAATATTATCTATTTTTTTAGATAGTGAAAAAGTAACCCGCTTTTTATATCTCCAGTAATAGGTCTTTTTATTTTAATTTATTCTTTTCGCTATGGGCGGATATTGATTTTCATTATCAAGTGTTTTTTAATACGTTTATATAATTTTTTAATCAAAATTTTCTGTAAAACTTGAATGGCAATTCCCTTCTCATTTTTTTGTTGGTATAGCCACATTAATATGGCGGCAGATTAACATTAGATGTTGTTGACATTTCGTTCTCTCTGCCCTAAAGGTCCTAACACTGAGTTTACACTGCCAAACATAGTTACATATTGCTATGTTCCGTACACGTGTTACAGCAGTAGAAACACACTGTTAAACATTGCGAATGTATCAGGAAAGACTTCAATTCTTGTTCCAGCATTCGAAGTGAAATGTTCTGGACCAAGCGGTGACAGCACTATGTTGATAGACCCAGCTGTTTCAGCAGATGGAACGGTAAAAAAAATAATACTTTTTATAAATTTCAAAAAGATAGATATTTAACACATCAGTAGACAGAATTAATTAAGTAGTCGAGTCACTAATGTAATTTGATATTGAAGAATATTTAATTTCAGTGTGGCCGCTTCTACATATCTTATACAAAGTACAGGAATCAACAGTACCAAGCCGCGGAAGCACTAGGCTTTTGCGATATCGACGACATCACTGTCATTAATTTCGTTGGACCAAAAGTAAGTCTCACACAATATTAGACATAATCGACACGGACCTGGGTAGCCCAAAGTATCTTTCGATTGGCGATCGCTGATGGAATCAACAAAAGTGTATGAAAATGACAATGACATCGAACTTCATTGTCAGTTCCATTTTTGATGTTCAGTATCGAATCGCTTTGTAGCGCATGCCCTTTTGGTAACTCCCCTGGACAGGTTTTTAGCCGTCATATTTTGTGCCTATATGCTTTACACCATTTTAACGCTGACGGTTGCTAGCAATGATTCGTAGTTTGAAGTTTCGAAGAGATCAGTGAGATTAGAAATGTAATATAAGGTTTGTTATAGTTTGTGAAACTTGGTTTTTATAGTTTTTTTTACATAACATCTGTTTTCCCGCAGGCCAACACTTTACTGGGTGTAATTCCTTCTACTATATATTTATACTATGACTCATTTCTGGCGGTAAACACGAGTTTTTCTGCTTTCGAAAAGATCGTAAGTGAAAATGAAGATGTAATGTTTAAGGAATAGCATTGAAATAAAAAAAGCGTCGAGACTCGTGAGCGATAACAAACTATTCTTTCCAGGTTTATGAGTGGCTCGAAGAAGCTGGTCCCAACGCTAAACTGAGGACGTTGTTGAAGCAGAAATCTGGCCCCCCGTCTGTACTAAATACAAATAATTCTTACTACAAAGCTTTGGAAATGGCTTCCATATGCCTGTAAGTTAGAGTTCATGTACAAAAATAGCAGAAAATCAAATAACTGGTCGTTACTAGACTTATTATAAAGATACGGTTCAATCGAGAGAAGTAAAGATACCACTCCAAAATGTCAGCTCCAGTATGTCACTTCTCTATCTTTTTTAACTTCAGCATCACTTAACCTCATGGAGAGTCTACACAGTCTATACTCTTTTTCTACACATCTCTATCACCCTGTCATACTTTTACCTCTACATTTGTAACCATCCTCATTAGACTTCATTATTATATCGTTAATATGGCCATTCACTCCGCTCTATTTTCTTTAAAATATTTTATTTTGTTCTCAGGGATATAGCATTCTGTCCCCAAACCGCACCTGAACCTGAGGAGGCAGCGTACGCGGCCTCCGCGGGCTATCCGGTCTTCGGCCTCTCTCCTATAACCGGCACTGAGAACCTCGTCCACGCTGTCAACGAACGACTTAATATCCATACCTTCTTAAACGGAATCACAATCTATGAGGAGATCTTTAAACAATTATTCAACATACCACCAGACAAAGTATCGACCGATCCCAACGATTTTTTGGTGACCGACGAATAAAACGATAATTTCTATTTTAAACATTTTTTTATAATGAAATAATAAAACTAACTAACTAGGGTGACACGATGACCCGAAG
>QDHC01007041.1:3706703-3731219 GCA_013186455.1 Papilio dardanus tibullus
ACCCGAACTGGGCCTTGGCCTCTGACAAGAAATCTCTCCAAACTTGGCGATCCTGCGCCATCCCAACCCAATAATGAAATAGTATAATTTTATTTGAAAGATTGAATAAATGTTTTTTTAGACTCCTACGTTTTTGTTTTATTTTCTTTGATTAAATATCATTATTTCGAAATCAATTAGTGTTATAAAAGTGTTTGGAATGCCGAACAGGTTATCTCTACTTCATTAAAATATCAAGAATTTAATAGCCTGATTAAAATATAATATCAAAAGTACTTACATTTAATTTTAAATAGAACTCGAAAGTTGCGTCTAAGCTTGCAGGGAATAAAGTAATTTAAGAAAATTATTAGTTTAAATACTAACAGGCAGACAAAAAACAAAAGTATCGTCAAAATTGTTTATTATAATATAAATATATGCATAACTAAAGCACAGCACCTATTCAAACATGTAATTATCTGATTTTTTTTCAAAGAGAGAAACTAGACTTTACTATAGTACTGTATTATGCATTTGAAGGAAATATTTTATACATTAGTTGGTTGTATCAAGTAAGTTCCCGGATCCTCAGCGACGTCCTCTTCTAATAAATTAGCGAAACGCCGGATCACCTCCTCGTAAATACTGATACCTTCAATGAATTCAGATATAGAGAGACGTTCGTTAACTCCACCAATCAAAGGCACTATTTCACGTTGCGGAGAAATGCCAAATGTAGGTATCCCAGTATCTATTATGAATTTAGCGTCCGTTGGAGTGGGGATTGTGGTAGGCCGTATAGATATATTTCTGAAAAAAAAACAAATTATAGATATTATTATTATACAAGAGTTAATACGAGTATATCACCGGTAGGTATACTTGTTTTCATCATTCTTGGCCAAGCGTGCTCACATGTGTTTGATAGTTACTATTCGTCCATGCCTTATTTACGACGTGTATTTTCCTCTTACAATTAATTAAATAGATATACAAATTCATAGATAAATGTGTAATAGCAAATAACCTTTATTAATGTTAGGTCAGCTAGAACCGTTCAGTTTTAACTGCACAGTCGAACTGTCAAAACTACGAGTATGCAGTTAAAACTGCTGTTTTGTAGCCGAATCTGTAGCCGGCTTTGTGGTCATACTTACAGTTCAGCGAAAGCTTCCTCAACAGCCACCCAGTAAGGATTAGTATCATTTGCTATTGTCGTAGCACTCCTCGTAGCTTCATAATATACACTAATTTTAATATCTTCCTCTTCCGGAACCCATCCTCGAATCTACGCAATATTAAACATCATAAGGTTCACACGCTGTAAGTTAATTTAGATTTTCGAACAAATATTAAAATATATGAAAATATTAATAGGAGTATGTTTTAATTGTTAACCCTATGAATTGGAACGATAAAATCTTCACTAATCAATACCCGGCGCTCTTACGGCGAAGGTAAACATCGTGATACAACTTGCATATATTGGCGAAGAAATTCTAAAATGTGTGAGAAGTCATGCAAATTACGCGCTAATAAGGAGAGTTGCGGATAAATCGAGGACATCATACAATCCTGGGTCAAACTACAAATACAAAAACACTAATCAAATAAGGAATAGTTAATTAAATCTTACTGTTTCATTAAAATCTGCTATAGAGGTGTCGTGCGCCAAAAATGCTATATAATAAAATCTAAAATGCGACGGTACTATCGCGTATGGTTTCACTCCCTGAAACATAAATAAGGATTATAGTGATTTAGTCACAGATCAGTGTTCTTTTGTAAAGAAATATATTAAGTTAACTATTAGTTTAATTTCAAAATTGTCAAATTTAAGGAACACTGAAAAATATTCACATCAACGCCGATAAGATTTGGTACTGTATATTCACTAGGGTCATCACTTTCAAGTGACAGTCTGTACTGTTCCTCCCTGTACTCAGAGAAACGTATGAAGAAACGTCCGCACTGCAAAAGAAACAAACGGTAAACTATTATCACACATAGTGTTTCTCGAAATGTTATAAGCCTCAAAATCATTGAGTTCTGTAAAAAACAATCCCACCAGCAAACTTAAAATAAACTTTTATATTTATAATATTAGTCAGATCAAGCATTAAGTTTACGATATTAGGGAACATATTCTCTACTTTTATATTTAAACATGAATTGAGACTCGTACCGGTCCTGCCGCTGTGGTCTCACCATCTGTTAAAATCGCGCTTTGTATGGGCTCCCCGTAGCAATCCACTTGGAATACTGAAACAATAAACCTCATAATATTTGTCCTCTGGTCATTGACATTAACTGTTCAAATACAATTTATGTTAGTAACCAAATAAAATATTAGTCGTGTTGTTTCTGGTAGTTTTGTCTCCTTCTTTCTCCTCTTTCCGTTTGATTGCATCTGAATTAGATAATTTTTATTCCCTTTACAAGTGCTGATGTACGCGGAGAGCTTCAACCAGTCAGCACGTTGATGGAAGCATTAAAATCTTACTGTATATGGCGGCCTACTAGTAGTAGTACTTCGACCCATAATGGGTCCATTTTCCGCAAGTCCACGCGTATTTTGCGTGACTTCAAATATGGTGGCCTTTATGATATGAGATAATACTCACTGCATTTCGTTTTATCTTGATTAGCTATTAGAATTTCGGAACTTGGAGACGGTACGCCCACGTCAAGAGCGACACCTACATTAAGTTCTTTGAATTCTTCACTTTCCACAAACAACGCAATTCCGTTTAGAGATCCGGAAATTTTGTCTGGAATTGAAATATTTTATAAGTACGAGTACTTCTGAAAATGGGGTTTAAGCGTTCAAGTTGGTATCCAATAACATGTAAAATAGAATAGGAAATGTTGGGAGCTTGATATTGTCTCCATACTATCCGAACGTCCAGATTTCATGTTCTATACATTTACGTACCTGGTGTAATTATCATATAAACGTCTCTAAGCAACGTTGTATTTAGTTGTATTCGATTCATAGCTTCATAATACTGGATTGCTATAGATTTCATATTTTGAGTACCGCGACCGACTACTTCGCAGTCATCATTAACGTGTGCCGAGAATGGGGGATAGTCCCAACCATCCTGCAAACACCAAAATATGATTACAATAGTAATAGCTGTAACAAGTCAGTGCAAAGGTTGCTACCAACATACCATCATCAACAGCTGACTAAATGTTCCCTCCGATTGGCTTAGAGTCTACTCTAAGTCAGAGATGTCTAAGTGAAGGTCAACCACGTTGGCCTAGTGAGGGTTAGTAGTCTTCACACACCATATACCTTATTGTTAACTTTTGTCTATTTAGGATTTGGTTCAAAATACCTTATAATTAGCCGGTTCTACGTCCATATGTGAAAGAAGAAGGACGCTGGATAGCGAAGGTTCGCAGCCAGGCCATTTCAGTACAATCACTGGATAACCAGGTTTGCACTCGTAGACTTTTATTTCAATATTCAGTTCTTCCGCTAGTCGCCTCCAAAAGTCAACAGCTGGATCTAAACATATTTATTAAATTAGTTTTACAGTGGTAGAGCCAGCTTTAACATCTTTGCAAGAATTAGCCGGCTCGCCCGGTAAAATACCACGACCACACAGAAAACAGGCGTGAAATGGAAGCTATTCCAGCAAATCCAGGTGGCCGCTTGCTAGTTTGCAACTTTTTAATATAAAAAGATAAAAATGGGTACATACTACCTACTGCATCATGGAAGTGTTATAATATTTAGAAGGAACTGCACAGGTAGTATCTTATTTGTCGTTGATTTTTGTATGGATGTAGCTATGTTTGTTACCACGTACCACCAGAAAGATTGAACTGATATTAACGAAATTTGATATATTTTTAAATCCATATGGACGAAGTAGCGGGCGACAGATGGTATATTTCGTAGGTGCATTTTCTTTTTGTTATACAATAAACAAAATTGCAAACTAACTTAGATCTTGTCCGGGCGAAGTATTAATAGTGACGTATTCCCGAAATCTGTCAACTTCGGGGCTGCAGTCACAAGTTTCATTACTTAATGTCACAACGCTATTGATATTTGCAGAAAGAAATAAACCAAGCAGTAACATGATGTAATGCATTATTATAATCGACACGAGTAAGTCTCCAGATAGGATACCTGCAAAGTATAATATGATATTACTACTGAATTGTTTGGCTGTTGGTTAATGAGTAATTGAAAATAATAAAATGTTAAGACAATCTTACCACGACTACTTTTCGCTCTGCTTCCAAAAACTAAATATATTTAGGACTTACACATACTTGGTATAAGTCAATTTTTACCAAGTACTTTGTTATCAACTCATTAGTATTCTAGAGTTAAGTGAAAGTGTTATTACTTTACCCAAAAAGTATATATTAATACATTAAACAATATAATATACATGGTGTTTTTTTATTCCCATCACTATGATAAGTAAGTCGAACAACTAGTAATAGACATTTTATTCCACCCTGTATATTGTAGTTATTTAATTAATCAAACATTAATTTAGTAATAAACTTTTATTTAGCCATAAAAATTGAAACCTCAATGTCCGGTGAAGTTATAAAGACTAGAAATTAAAGATATCTAATCAAATACTTGATGCATTATAGTTTTTTTTTCTGAAAAATATAAAAAGGAAAATAGAATCTAAACAAGCCAAAAATAAATATTTTGTTTCTTAAAAAATAAGTGACAGTGGTAGCATCGAAACAAATGAGAATTTTACTGTATTTAAAACATTTTTTAATCGAATATTCTTATGGCGATGTTATTACTGTTGTATTTACAATAATAAAACTTTATATAATACGAGGTTTTGTCAAATAAAGTCTAGGATCATCATTGATCTGGAGGGTTACCCAAAGTACATGCGCTATCCTATACAGCGATTCGATAGCGATCATCAAAAATGTATGGAACTGATACTCGTAATAACGTTCGATATGTTACACGTGACAAGCACATGGTTTATCGAAAGTCATTGTCAGTTTCAAACATTTTTGTGGATTCCGTCAGCGATATCGCCAATCGAAAGATACTTTATGTAACCTCCCTGGTCGACAAATTCGCAACACGCCGTAAAATTCTTTCTTAAATCTTTATTCCTTCAAATTGGTATCTGCAACCTTTCATTAACTCCGTTCACTAATATTAGTGCAATACAATGAAGTGTTGTTCCGAATTTAAAAAATTAGTTCGTCATAGGATAGTACCAGGGTACTTTCCTATGACGAACTAAGCGTAAACTGTAGTGTTTATTGCACTTTGATTTACGCATAAATTTCTACAAAAAAATGGATTAACTATGTTTTAAAACTTAACTGTTTTACAAAACATCTGCAAAAACAGTTGTCGCCATATTATTTTTATTGTTACAAAATATTCACTTCTAAAGACTGGCTATAAGACCTAGTATTTTATGTCATTTGTGTATTTCTTATGTAGGTAATTATTATTTTTTATTCAAAAATTACTTTTAATATATTTTTCTTACAAGAAAAGGCGGCTGCAAACGAGCAGCGGGAACACCGAGGTGATCAACAATGCTCATGGATATCTGCAATACCAGAGGAACCACAAATGCGCTGCCGGCCTTTAAGAAGGTGATACGCTCGCTTCTTGAAGGACCCTAAGTCGTAGCAGTTTGGAAATACCACCGAGGATAGACCATTCCACAGTGCGGCTGTGCAAGGCAGAAAGTTACGCGAAAACCGCATTGTAGAGGATTGACAGCCATCGAGGTGGTGCGGATGGAAAGTGGATGGCGGTCTGAAGACTCGTCCGATGACGGAACTCGGCAGCAGGAATTGTTCCAAAGAATTATTTAGAGCACTCCCCGTGGTAAATGCGGTAAAAAATGCAGAGGGAACTAACGTCCCTCCGCAAGGCCAGGATGTCGAGCCGATCAGTAAGAGCTCGGTCGTTGACGATTCGAATCGCTCTATGTTGTATGCGGTCATATGGAAGAAGCTGGTATTGGGGTGCTCCCGCCCAGAGATGCGAGCAGTAAAAAATAATAAAAGTAAAATGTAAGATTAATTTTCTTTACAACTTTATATATTGTTAATTATAAACGTTAGGTACTTGATCACAGACCGATAAAGAGGCTAAAAAAGGAAAAATAATTGGCAAATTATACCA
Organism: Papilio dardanus tibullus; assembly: GCA_013186455.1. NCBI lineage: Eukaryota > Metazoa > Arthropoda > Insecta > Lepidoptera > Papilionidae > Papilio > Papilio dardanus. Next base: position 3,712,846 of record QDHC01007041.1, read on the forward strand.
AATGAAGTTACAATCAGCTCAAAATTTAGATATTAAAATCAATTAAGTTGACGATTTTAAAATATTTAAAGATAAAATGATAATAACGTTAATTAGCTGCAATAATTAAGTATAATCAAAACCTTAATCGTGCGCTACGTTACTAAGGCGGCAAGGCTTGCTGACTGAAGCTTCTTTTATTCCAGATAGACAAGAGCAGCAATGGTCTTGAAATTAATGACTGAAGAGACATAAAAGTTTTCGATGATAAATGAATTAGGATTAAATCAGTTCAAATAATTATAGTTATTTATTTATTTCTTTATTGCAGACTTTTATACAGTTACCCCTTCGGGCGTGCAATAGTACATAGTTTGTTTTTATATATAATAATATAAAATAAATTTAAGTAAATGATCTTAGATTTTATGCAGAATTTGCATTTTTTTAATGATAAATTATAAATGAATATTTGTGTTTATTTTAATAATCGGATTTGACAATAAAAATATGAAACAATATTAAATAGGTATTTTTATTTATGTGCAATGAAAATTCGTACATTTTTTTCAAATTTCAACTTTATTTTTACACAAATTTTTTTGATATTACTTATGGCATTTCTCTAAGTAATCCTTAGGGTCATCCGTCACATTTTCTTTGGGTATGTTACCAAGACGTGATATGACCTCTTTCAAAATGTGCAATCCTTCATAATATGTGGTCAGCGGTAACCGTTCATTCACTGCGTTCACCAACACCTCAGTGTTCCGTATCGCAGTCAAACCAAAGGCAGGAATACCGGCTTTGACAACAAACGTCGTGTCCGTTATTGAAGGAGTCGTTAATAATTGAAATGGTATATTCCTGAAAGAAAGCAAAGAGATACACAATAAAGTCTTCGTTTTAAGCAAGTATTCCACAGAAGAATAAGTTTTTCTAGTTTATTTATTTTTTTATTAGAACCATCTACTACAGTTACTAAAATCATAGCATAGCATAGCATAGATAGCATTATGTAGTTCGACTCATGATGGGCTCCATCTTCCGCAACTCCACGACTAGCGCGAATTTGGCGTGATTTTACACAAATCTTATAATAGCGTTAGCTCCGCAGTAGGTTCGTTCAAGATTACTATTGATACTTACAGTTGTTCTAGAGCCTCTTGTATTGCCACGTAGTAAGGGTTGCTGTCGTCTGTCTTAGTATAATAATCACCGCCTTCTTCTTTATAGACTGAACTGACCGTTATATTTCCACCCGCGGCTAAAACCCATCCTCGTACCTGGTTTTTACATAGTTTATTTATTGGATAAAAAGGTGAAAGCATTTTGAAATCATGAAACTCTATAAACAAAAGTAAATAGAGTAGAGATTACTAACGACATGATTGTTATAAGATGAAAATGATCAAACCCAATTAATTATAACATATTATGTTTTAATTTGACAGTTTCACTGCAAAATATTAAAAACTCTTACTAATTCAATAAAATCTTCTACAGTTGTGTTGAGAGCCAAGTTAGCGGCATAGTAGGCTGTAAAGTGCGCTGAAATCACGTCGTATTCTATGCTACTCTGAAAAGATAATTAAAAAAGCAATTATCGAAAAACAAAATGACTGAAGTTTTGTATTAATCATTATCACAATACATGTAAATAAAATAATAAAATTACATCGAACTCACCCTTCCACCAACCAAGTTAATCACAGTATAATCACCAGAATCTCTGGTACGTAATGACAGTCTATATTGCTCCTCTCTGTAGCTATTGTAAGCTTCCAAAACATATCCACACTAAAAACATTAAAATATTTAATATTACAATTAGTTCTTAGAATAAACTGAAATTTACGGCGACTTTCTCCTGATGAATAGAGTTCAGATAGATAGCCATTGGATAATGAGAGGGAAGCGTGGAAACCCATGATTATAGTTTTCAAAGCAAACAATACATACGGCAGCAGAGGCTGTGCTGTTATAACTTGGTAAAATAGCACTTGATGTAGACTGCCCGTAGCAATCTATACGTATCACTGAAACAGATATTTTATTTGTCAATGGTTAGAAAAATTGTATAAAACTTACGGCCGAATGTTCAAACACCACTCAAATATAAGCGTCGCTTATAATATAAGTGGTGTCAAAAATAAACGAGATCGCCCTAAAATTAGGAATTTAAACGTGGACTTAACATGTAAGACGCTCTTAAATATTTGAGTGGCGTTTGAAAATTCCACCTTCAGTTACCAGTATTTTTATAAACTTACCATAATTAGTTTTAAATCTATTTAATAAAAAGAGTTCCTGTTCAGCGCTCGGAGCCCCTACACCTAACGTAAATCCTACATTCATATTTTGGAACGTCTTAGTTTTAACAAAAAGTTCTATACCATTACGAGAACCGGTTGTTTGATCTGAAAATATATTGATCTTATTAATTCTTCGCCTTTCAGCTACCACGGTATTGTCAAATGACATAAGCGCATCTGTGAAGTAGTTCTGAATTTCGCCTATTACCTAAGTGCCAGACATTATGCTAATTGGCTTCAGTTTAAAATAGAACAGAGGACTGGACTCGATAGTGAAAGGAAATATCCCCTGCACTTTATGAAAGGAAGATATTGCGGCTGCAACTCTACTAACCTTGGGAAAACAAAAGTGGACTATAACTAATGGTACCAGAACAAACCTGATGTTGCAACTATATACACTGTTCGTAGTAGAGTTCCATTGCTTCCTTTCAACTGCTTTAAAGCTTCATAATGTTGTAATGTTAGAGACTTTTGGGTTTGAGTACCCCGTCCCACAATTTCACAATTATCATTTATTTCTCCAGAGAATGGGGGATAAAGCCATCCATCCTAAAATAATATGATTTATGCATTATTACTGCTAACTTTATTTATTTTCTCCACGTGTATATTGAGGTAGTGAGGAACTGATCGATGGTGTGACACTGACAATATCTGCGTGTACACGTGATTGGGTAGAAGGTATCGAGGTTAACCGGTTCTCACCTCGTAACAAGCCGAGTTGACGTCGATATGAGAAAGGAGAACGATGCTTTTCAGTGTTGGATCCTGTCCCGGCCATTTCATTATGACTATCGGATAATTCGGCTTGGCCTCGAACACCGTTACCTCCACACCTTCTTCAGCTCCTAACCTTCTAAAAAAATCTACCGCTGGTCCTGAAATTAAAACGATTATTAATTTTAATATTTATTTGATAGCCCGTTACTTTCTTTTAACTTTTAAACTAGTTTATTAAATTGGGTAACTTTTCCTTCCTCGTGGCCAAAGTTACCAAAAAACAAAAGACTAATAGCGATCGGACACTTACTGAAATCTTCATTTCTCGTTGTTTTGATACTAATGTAGTCACGGAGTGTTTCAACTTCGGGTTTACATATGTACTCCTGGCATACCAATGTTGCTCTACTGAAGTGTACATGTGCGAAGCAAAACCACAGCAATATCTTTACGTTCAGCATTCTACAAAAAATAAGCGAACGTTAAAAACATTAGCTAAAGAATATAACAAAAATAAAATGACAAATAATGTAAAGGTACATCGGGCTATATATGTACATACTTTATTGACGATTACGATAATGTATTAAAAATATACAATTATCTCATCAGCAAGAATTAAGCAAAATTTTTAAACACTATGTAGGATAAAAAAACTGGTACCTAATTTACAACTGATAATTCTTGCAAGTTAATTAATTTGGAATTTTAATTTTAATTAAAGAACTTGTATAAAGATAATTTAAAATGTTTAATATTTAACTAAAAAGATCATTATTGTTCATTAATTAATTAGCGACAAGGATATGTATAAGTATCTTACTTGTTAATAATATTATAAGAGCGAACGTTTGGATGCATGGATATTTGTCTGAGAGTATCTCTAAAACGGATATTCCCCGTAAACGGGATAGCGGGTTTCATTCTTTTAAATATTAGGAATTTCAGCGAATCCAGGTGACTGCTTGCTTATTTGCCACACTATCACATAAAAAAAGAAATAGAGAATCTTGGACAAATGTGTGTATCGATGTAATTGATGAGAATTGCTTTAAAATCTGATTTGAATTGAAGCTAAGCTATGGTAGGGTGTAGGAACTTTGGATTATGCGCAAGTTTTGCACAATCGCAGACTTATAAAAGAAAATTCGATACTTATAATGCCTAGATCTCATATTAATTGATGACAAAACAGTAAAGTTGGCAGAATGCTATACCTTTGCCTAAATTTATATTACGACACCATGAACGTCAGTGAGTGGTCGAGATATACGGATGGAACTTAAGCACCGACGCCAAAGAGATATTAATATAATAATAATTATTATAATAATAAACAATAGAATAAACTAAAATATTCAGCAATATGTTAATCATCGTTTTTCATTATTATTATTTTAGTCAACAAAGACTGTTTTTGTTTTTTGGTCGCCATAAATGTATAATTAGCATTAAAAAATGTCTTGATTAATTATAATTTTAAACTTTAGTAAATACTATGAAATAAAATTTAAATATGAGAAAAGAGGTTATATTCGGTCGACTTTTTTTGTCGGCAAAAGTAATGTAAAGGTCAACACTAGGGGAAATTTCCCTACGGAAGACCTCCGCAGTCAAAGAGAATGCCTCACTTTTAGGCTTCGAATGTTCCATCTATAGTATAATATATCTTTGGCTGCTGTATTAACTATAGTTTATAAAATATTTTCTTCCATTCTGACCATTATAAACGTTAGGTAGGTTCTTCAACGATTAAATGGCCAATAGCCTGAAAGAGATATGCTAAAGTTCAAAAGGCGAATATAATAAAACAAAAGACATCGGCATTTTTCCCATATAATTATTTATTTTTATTTAGTGTAATTATTGCATTAAAAATTAATTACTTTTTAGATTTTGATAAAATCAAGTACTCCCGCGAATCATCACCAACTTTACTATCAGGTATGTTAGCTAGACGAGAGATAACAACTTCCAATATCTTTATTCCTTCCAAATAACTGCTCAATGGCAAATATTCATTCACCGCGTTGACCAGTTGTGGTGTTTCAAGTACCGGGAACAATCCGAAGGCGGGTATTCCGGCGTTTACAAAAAATGTCGTATCCGTTGTAGTTGCTGATGAAAGCACTTGGAATGATATATCTCTGAAAAAAAAAACAATTATAATTGTCACACTAAAGAATAGTAATTTTTTTTAGTAGAATAATGGCTTTCCATTAGACCCAAATCCCCTTTAGTATACCTAAAAAATTATATGGTAGGTACTGCAAACAAATTTGGAACTACAATAAAGTTTAAGGTCTCAGTGGACCAAATGTATCAACAAGTACTGGGAATAAGGATATTCTGTGTACATTTCGTTGTGATATGAATGTACCAGTATCAAAGTGGAAAGTACAACAGTGCAAACGTTGATTGCCATTTTAGGATCATTATCCCCTTGATAATTTAGAAACTCCCTTTGCCACCATTAAACGACTGTAAGTTGAGCAATACTTACAATTCGTCGAAAGCTTCTTGCAGTGCGACATAGTACGGGTTGCTGTCGTCAGTTTTAGTGTAGTAAATGCCCTTTTCCTTGAAAACTGTACTGACCGTTATGTTACCACCCGCAGCCGAAACCCATCCTCGTACCTGTGTTTTTATAGTTTACACTTATTAAAGCGTGGAAAATAATCGACTCGAGATATCGAATATCTTGTAATAAAAAATAACCAGAAATTCATAAACAATCATAAATTAATAAATTAACAATCATAGACATCCTTTATCACAAGAAATAAAGTTTTAGGTTAGTATTTAGATTGCATAGCAAAAACTCAATCTTACTATTTCAATGAACTCTTGGACTGAAGTATCAAAAGACAAATAAGCAGCGAAGTAGACAGTAAAGTGCGCCGGTATTATTTTGTACTCTATGAGGTTCTGGAAGAATAAAATGTAATTAAATATAACAAACTTGTAATAAACAATAGTCAGCTAATCTATACCAATTATTATAAAGAGAAAAGATTAGAATTTTTCAATAAATAACTCTAGAACCACTGAGCCGATTTTAAAAACTCTTTCACCATTAGAAAGCTACATTATCCATGAGTAACATAGGCTATATTTTTCATTTCCACGTGAACGAAGTCGCGAACAACAGCTAGGAATCTAAGGTCTCCCTGATTAAAAGCTTATGTCTGTACATTTAATAAAATTGCTGTGCCTGCATGTATAATATTGAAAAAATATATATGTTTCGTATACGCAACATATGTGCATCGCCATCATATTGGTTTGCTGAAAACCAAAAGCTAGTTTTTAGAATTTTTGTCTGTATGTTTATTTATCAGTCTGTCTGTTCGCAAGCCGCGATTTTTAACCGACTTCCAACAGAAGGAGGTTATCAAGTCAATGAGTTTTTTTTTTTTTCGGGTAATCTCCGGAATGGATGGGCCCATTTTGATGAAAGTTTCACTGAAAGGTAACTGATATATGCGGGAATATCATAGTCAGCCATTTTCAGGTTTTATTTCATTCCGGAGACCGCTAATTTAAACCACAATGTACATGTACCTTTCCTCCAACAAAGTTGATCACAGTATAATCTCCGAAATCGTTATTTCTTAACGATCTTCTGTATTGTTCTTCTCTGTACTGATTGTATGAAGTGAACACATTTTGACACTAAAAATAATAATTATAGTTATTAAACTTAATATTAACTGACATTTCCCTAAGTATTTTAGTGATTTTTCCGATATCTTCCATCACATAAGTTTCTAAACATACAATTATTATTATTAGTCCGCAAATAAAGGTAAATTCATGCATACCACTCCTGAAGCGGTACTGTTGAAACTTGGTAAATTTGCACTCGTTGTAGACTGTGCATAGCAATCCACTCGGATCACTGTAACAGAAGATTTAGGTTTATTATTCGCCTATGAATTTATCACAAAATAGTAGAATCTACAAAGACTCTTTACTCATGAAAAAAACGGTAAATTAATCAATAATCAAATACCTTGGTAATTTGATTACTCTTAAGTTAAGCAATAGTGCTTAATTTAGGCTTTTAACCTTTTTTTAACTACATTTTCAGATTATTCGTAACGAAATATTCTACCTGTTGCTATAATTGGCATTAAACTTTACAAAAATACATTTTACTCTTTATAATATTAGTATAGATGAAATTAATAAAGTTGCATATTTGTAGATAATTAGTGAGTTTTACCGTATTTTGTTTTAAATTCATTATACAAGTAGATTACTCGATCAGGGCTCGGACCCCCCACACCTAATGCAAAGCCTGCATTGATATTTCGATAAGTTTTAGTTTTAATAAACAGGTTTAAGCTGTTTCGAGGTCCGAATGTTTCATCTGAAAATAGAACAAGTTTTTTCAACATCATCTGTAATTTGTACAGCGTGACTTAGGTATCTACTCTTCCATACATTTCTCTTATTCTCATCTCTCAATTTACTCCCTTTTTTGACAGATACTCTTTAGTAAAATCCATTCATACTTTCTTACATATTTATTGGCTACTATGTAGATTAATTCTTGCTTATAATTATTTCACATTTCCTAACATAAAATTAATTTACGTTAAAGCTCCCTCACTGATGTTAGACCAACCTGCTGTTACAATCATATAGACATTTCTTAGTAAAGTTTGATTCTTTTGTTTCAATTGACTTAGAGCCTCATAGTGTTGTAGTGTTAATGATTTTTGGCTCTGAGTTCCTCGCCCTACGATATCACAATTATCGGTTATTTCTCCAGAGAAAGGAGGATACAGCCAACCGTCCTGAAAAAATACGATATTACATTATTGAGAAATTAATTTAACGAGATATGTTAATTAAAAAAACTTGTATTTATACGAGTAATTAAAGGTCTTCTCATTTACTTTATTTAATTTACTATGTTGTTGGATATATTTTATTCTTAAAAATGTATCAAAGCACCTCATAACAAGCAAAATTGACGTCCATATGAGATAGAAGAACGATGCTCTTCAGTGTAGGATCCTGTCCCGGCCATTTCATTATTACTATAGGATCATTCGGCTTAGCCTCGAACACCGTTACCTTCACACCTTGTTCTGCTCCCAATCGTTTCAAATAATCTACTGCTGGTTCTGAAATCAAATGATTTTGATACTAATTTCTATTAAGTAGAGCAAAGACAGTCAAATTATAGGCTAACAACTGGGAAATGGCGAGGAAGAAGAAGTATAGGAAGGCGAAATATACTTATTCTGTCCTGTTCCTGGTTCCATTAAAGGCAGGTAATCTGCAGTCGATGAGCTCGTTTCGTTACAGATGTCCGTGTCCACAAGTCAGTTGGCTATTTAAGCGAAATGACCACCTGTCATTTGTTTTAATATTAAAAAAACTTTACTTACTGAAATCTTTATTTCTAGTAGTTGCTATGTTAATGTAGTCACGTAATCTTTCCACTTCGGGCGTACAAAGATACTTCGGACATGGAAGTGAGGCTTCAAGGAACCGGACATGTATGAGACAGAACCATAGCAATATTTTTATTTCTTTCAACATATTGCTTAACAAATTTCAAAAATTAAAATAAAATTGGTCTTATTTGTTTAAATAAGATAATAGTGTCGAAAAGTATGAGCAATTGTAATGAAAGTAAAAGATGGCAAATCCTTTTATTAAATACACGCACGAAGTACAAGATATGATAATGTTACGAACATAAATGTATAATTAGCGAATAAGTTTTATTTAATTTCAGGATAAAAAACCGGTAAGTTACAGTTGATAACTTTGTTGATAATTGTTCCAAGCTAATTAGCACTTATTGACATTGTCAATTTTTTTCAAAACTCCATCAATTTACTTAAATTAAATCGTACAAAGAAATCCATAGGTCAAGAGTGCAGCTTTGAAATACTAATCGTATAACGGAAAAAAATAATAACTAGTTGCAAGAGCCAAAAAAAGGATAAATACATACAGACAGGGCCTGCGCTATATATGCAAAGTGTGCAATGCACACGGGCGCCATCCTTAAGGGGCGCCAAAAACCAAGGGCCCCAAAAAAAAATACAAAAACAAAGTTCAATTCTTTGCTTTATTTTAAAAACCTACCCACCATCAATAACAATGATAATTAAAAATGCTTAAGGGACGCAATAATCCTTTTTTACACATAGGCGCCAGTAGCCCCTACGAGGGCCCTGCATGCAGATCTATTGCCGCTGTATTCTAGTTACTTAAAGTTACGACATACCTTATTGTATTCGTATTATTACAAATGACCAATGACCGGATAAGAAGTAGATATAAGAAGGCCTTGTAAGAGATATGCCAAAGTAACTTCAAAAGGCAAAAAGAATAAAACAAATGACATCGGCATTTTCCCATATAATTATTTATTTTTATTTAGTGTAATTTTACATTACAAATTAATTACTTATTAGATTTTGATAAAACCAAGTACTCCCGCGAATCATCACCAACTTTACTATCAGGTATGTTAGCTAAACGAGAGATAACAACTTCCATGATCTTTATTCCTTCCAAATAACTGCTCAATGGCAAATATTCATTCACCGCGTTGACCAGTTGTGGTGTTTCAAGTACCGGGAACAATCCGAAGGCGGGTATTCCGGCGTTTACAAAAAAAGTCGTATCCGTTGTAGTTCCTGAGGAAAGCACTCGGAATGATATATCTCTGAAAAAAAAAGACGATTATAATTGTCACACTAAACAATAGTTTAATGATTTTCCATTAGACCCAAATCTAGTTTTTCCAGATAAATATATGTGGTAGGTACAGCAAACAAATTTGGGACCACAATAAAGTCTAGGGCCAGTAGAAAAACTGTATCAACAAGTACTATGAATAAGGATATTCTGTGTACATTTCGTTATGATATGAATGTACCAGTATTCAGCTTGGAAAGTACAACATTACTAACGTTGATTGCCGTTTTAAAATAAGGGGATAATGTACAATAGAAACTCCCTTTGCCACCATTAAGCGACTGTGAGTTGAGCAATACTTACAATTTGTCGAAAGCTTCTTGAAGTGCGACATAGTAAGGATTGCTGTCGTCAGTTTTAGTGTAGTAAATGCCCTTTTCCTTGTAAACTGTACTAACCGTTATGTCACCACCCGCAGCCAAAACCCATCCTCGTACCTGTGTTTTATAGTTTGTATTAAAGCGTGGAAAATGATTCCACTTTGAAATTACTTATATACAAAATAATTAAGATATTCTAGTTAGAATCTGGGCTAATTTTAAATCCAATATACGTATTGAATATCCTTAAAAAGTTTATTAAATGTTATTGGATGTCTTGACATCAATTATCATAAGAAATTAAGTTTTATATGTAAATGATGAAGATGTTTGATAACTTACAAACTTACTGGTAAGTTGAATTGTATATAAAAGTCAAACTTACTATGTCAATGAACTCTTGGATTGAGGTATTAAAAGCCAAGTAAGCAGCGTAGTAGAATGTTACATGCGCTGGCACTATTTTGTATTCTGTGAGTTTCTGGAAAAAAATTAATTGAATATAAAAGCTCAGGACAGGCAACGATGGCGCTCTATTGTGTTGGAGGCCAAGACCTACTTTGGGTCGTTGCGCCAGCGGAGTAAGTAAGTAAGCAAAATTTTAAACAAACATTATGGTATTAGTTTATTACTTCTTAGATCTCTCTGATTTTACCATAAATCTTATACATTTTACCTTGTCTCCGACGAGATTGATAACAGTGTAATCGCCGAAATCTTTACTTCTTAACGACAGTCTGTATTGTTCTTCTCTATACTGATAGTAAGAATTGTAGAAATTTAAACACTAAAAATAATGTAATTGGTTATTAAGTTTATTAATTAATGACACGGTACAAATTATTTTATAGATTTTTGCAGTATTTTCCATAATATACGTTTGTAAACACAAAAGTACGTCAAAATAAAGAATGCTATTGGCCAAATTCTAAATCGAATCTTAAAGCGCAATGCCACATAAAATTTAAGTAATAGACTTCAAAAGTTTAGAGTTTGAAGTTTATTCGTGGCCTTATCATATAAGGCGCTGTTACATATTTAAATTTGTTTCAAAATTGGACCTTATGGCATCTATTAATCGCGAATAAAAGTAAATTTATGCATACGAGTCCAAAAGCGGTACTGTTATAACTTGGCAAGGATGCACTCGTTGTAGACTGCCCATAGCAATCAACTCAGATCACTGTAACAGATAATTTAGGTTTATTAACCTAAAAATTGATCACGCATGAGTAGAGTCTGCAACAACTCAGGAGAAAATAAACGCAAAATTAAACAAGGATTATTGAATTCCAAGAGTTAAGCAGTAGAATTCATTTAGGAATATATAGAACCATAACTAATTTAGATTGTGCGAAACGTATAATATATGGTAGATAGTGACAATTACCGTATTTTGTTTTAAATTCATTATACAAGTTGATTACTCTATCAGGGCTCGAGCCTCCCACGCCTAGTACGAAGCCAACATTGATGTTTCGAAATAATTTAGATTTAATAAACTGTTGTAAACTGTTCCCAGGTCCAGATGTTTGATCTGAAAATAAAACAAGTTTTCTTCAATGTATTCTGTAATTTTTCTCATATCTGAATCAACGCCTCTTTTTGATCAACTCTCTTTTAGAAAATGCAATGATGCTTTGATTGGTATTCCTCTACCCTCTTTGGCTACAAAGTAGATCAAGACTTTGTCCTGCCGTCTTGGTCTTTCTTATCATTATTTTAAATTTCCTTTGAAAACAAAAAAATGTTAAAGTTTACTTACTTATATTAAACCAACCTGCTGTTACAACCATATAGACATTTCTTAGTAGAGTTTGATTGTTTTGTTTTAATTGACTTAGAGCTTCATAATGTTGTAGTGTTAAGGATTTTTGGCTCTGAGTTCCTCGCCCTACGATATAACAATTATCGGTTATTTCTCCAGAGAAAGGAGGGTACAGCCAACCGTCCTACAAAAATACGATATTACATTTTAAATTTTATTAATAATCTAGCTGTTAATGAGGGTCTTCTCAGATATGTTGTTTATTCTATTAAAAGAAAATAAACTAATAAGTTAACAATTTTGTTTATTGAATACGTAAACTTATAATTGCGGGATAAAAATCATAACTAATAGATACCTCATAACAAGCAGAGTTGACGTCCATATATGAAAGGAGAACGATGCTTTTCAGTGTAGGATCCTGTCCCGGCCATTTCATTATTACTATAGGATCATTCGGCTTAGCCTCGAACACCGTTACCTTCACACCTTGTTCTGCTCCCAACCATTTTAAATAATCTACTGCTGGTTCTAAAATTAAACGATTTTAATACTATTTTCGATTAAATAGAGCAAAGACAAATATAAATTGGCTACCAACTGGGAAATGGCGAGGAAGGAGAAGTATAGGAAAGCGATATATCCTTATGTTGTCTTGTTTCTAATTCCATTAAAAACAGGCAGAGCATCTGCAATTGATCAGGTCTTTGCAGATGTCCGTGGTTACAAATCATTTGGCTATTTAAGCGAAATGACCAACTGTCATTTATTTTAATATAAAAAAACTTTACTTACTTAGATCTTTATTTCTAGTACTTTTTATGTTAATGAAGTTACGTAATCTTTCCACTTCGGGTGTACAAATATATTTTGGGCACGGAAGTGAGGCTTCAAGGAACCGGACATGTATGAAACAGAACCATAGCAGTATTTTGATATCTTTCAACATGTTTTTAAGAAATATCCTAAATTAATTGAGATAATAATGTTGAAAAATTCGTGTGCAATCGTAATGACATTAAAAGGGTTTAAGATGGCAAGTTCTCTTATTAAATACATGTTGAAGTACAAGATATGATAATGTTACGTACATAAATGTATAATTAGCGAATAAGTTTTTTTTTATTACAGGATAAAAACCGGTAAGTTACAGTTGATAACTATGTTGATAATTGTTGCAAGCTATGCACTAATTGACATTGTTAATTTTTAATTGCCCGTAAGAAAGTTTATGTACTCTTTGATCAAAAACTGAAAAAAATAATAAAATTGAATGATAATAAATACATGCAAACCGATTTTTCCGAATTAAATACATTTTATGTCATCCTAAAGTTGATCATCAACTTGCCCTTGTGCTACGCGCTAACACTATCAGCTGTCATATCTGATTTCACCCCTTACAAGAGCTTCTTCTGCTTCTTTCATAGAAACCATCCATACTTTCTTTAACTTTCGTCTACCTTTGCCCCCATACACTTTTAATCTCATTCTTGGTTATGTGTTTTTCTAAAATTCATATGGTATAAAAAATATTATTCTTCTGTGGTGGCTTTTCACCATTTTTCGTACTGATTTGCCAAAGAGTACTAGGCTATCATAGCCACATATAGGTCAACATAAATCCAACAAAAAATAATTTTCGCCTTGATGTAAATCTCTAAATCAACAAGCGGCACTTTGCCGTAATGGACGCCCTCCTTCCCGTACGTGCCGCAACATTTTTAAAAGGACTTTTTCGCGAACGGCCGCTCCTGTTTGCCGAGCGTCGTCGGATTTGAGAATAGTCACGCTTTTAACGAGCAAATGAATTCGATGGTATAATCGGGATTCACAAAGCAAACCGTTTAACGCAATCAAGGAAAAAAATATTTGACCAAAATCACAGTGTTTATTTATCTTCTTTCAAGATATTAAACGGAAAATACTTTATATTAACGTAATTTTTAAAGAAACAAAAATGTAGAGAAAATTAAATGTAGAGTTCGAAGAATTTCCATTTTGTTTTATTGTACATAAAGTTATAATAGTTATGTATCCTAAATAACTTTAACTTCATATGTTGGTGTAATCATTTATTGATTTAAGAGCTCGATAAGCAAGTATACGTTGCTTTTATTTCATGATCATTGATAATAAACACTGGAGCCGAGCTTGGAATCAATTATGTTCTAAATAAGTTTTTAAACTAACGTATCTATATTGAATGTGAATTAGTAGTTAGGTGCGTTCATTCGGCACTCTTTCAAATGTGACGTGGCCTCCGGGGGTAAAGCGTTAATTGAAATAAATTGTCGCGACTCGATGTCGCCCAAACATAAATCAGAGTGCCGCGGGCTACTAAGTGCCAGCTACGCGCGCATAGACCTACTTACGTTTAGACCGGAACACGTTTTTTCTAAATTAAATTGTTATGTTCACCTTCGTAAGGTATTGCCTCAGTCAATATTAATAGTGGTAGTGCTTAAGTCAGTACACTACATTAATGTTTTTGGATTTAAAATTAATATATCAAAACTACTACTATTTCTATTATGTAAAAATGCAAATATTTATTTGTAGTATTCAGAAAAAATATATTACTGTACTGTAATACATGAATTAATATAAGGAAACCGATATATTTGATTTCGTCCCATTGTTTTTTACATGGAAGTTTTACAGAAGTTTTACAGTAGAATAATACATCTGCCCACTCTGTACAATGCATAAGGCTCGTTTCGGGAATGACGCTCTAAGAGACACCGTAAGACGAATTAATTCAAGCAGGAGAGGCGAGGCGAGCGCGCCGCGATTTTTGCCCGTAGTGCTCATTTGTCACTAGTGCAGGTGTATATCATCGCACCGGTGAGTACGGCTGACATAGAAGTATTCCACAGTAAATGGATGCGGTATCTCGACTACTAAAATCTTAGTAATGTAAATGATCGACTTTGGATAGACGTTTGTTACCAGGTAACTCCAATATAGCTGGACAGTCTGGAATAGTGTTTAGATGACAATGATAAAGTTATAACTTTGTAACTCTACGAAATAGATTCGTTTTATTTAATAGTAACGATATCGAGGAAGCTTATTTATAATCGACACAGTTTTATTGTATTTACTATACTAAAATACAATTTAATAAATAAAATTAAAATATCCTAAGATTTTACATCAATGTAGAATACAGCTCTTAACGTAAGCGAGCGCTAATGACGATAAACGAAGGGTAGCGGTGCGGTGTCTCATATTGAATGAGTTGTCATTCAAAAGGTGAAAGCGAATTCGTATGGAAATCACTGCTGTAGCACTCTCTATATTATTGTATACAAAAGTAAGTATATACAGTCGAATCTGGATAAGAGTCCAAGGGACCGCGATATTTACCTCGCTTGAGGTTTCTCTCTAGTCCGAGTTTCTCGCTTATGGAGGTAGCTCGTCGGGACAATAGAATGACTCTCGGTTATTCTATGGTCTTAAAAAGGTCTCGCTAATCCAGGTTTCACTGTAAATATCATATAAAATCGGAAATAATTTAAAAAGGTTTCGACCCATGATGGGCTCCATTTTCCGCAACTCCATGACTAGCGCGTATTTTGCGTGAATACCCATATCTTTGAATATCTTCGCCGATATGTGCAGGTTGCAATCACGATGTTTTTGGAAATAATTTATGTACCAAACTTTAAAATACTTATAACCAGTTTCACACCGACTTAATATGGAAATCCGTAATCACTCCAACGCCTTTTAAAAATAAAGTGTTATGTTTCTTTAAAAAATAATCGTTTATAATTGTAAAAATGATGTTACATAAATAAAGGCGTTGGTTGCGTTAAAACCGCTTTAAGAATTGTTTTATTGTCTGTTCAAATGGGGCTTATAAAGGCCCAAAGGTACAAAGGGCGACACGCGCGTTATTCAAGTGTTTGCCAACTCACGCAATGCCAAGGGTCACCCTTTCAAACACGTCAACCACGCATATGTTTTTATTTAAAATTAACAATTATAGAAACAGTGTCCTGTCTATTTTTAAAATTTTTATTCTTTGTTTGACATAATATTTTTTTATATTGAAAAGGGTTTAGGCGTGAGAATTTCACACGATTTACAATGATAAAGGTACCGTAAAACACAAAAATAAATAATGAATATAAAGTTATTTTTGTTTGGATGTTTACTTCTTTATGAAGTCGATCCAAAATCCACCCACGCCAGCAGTATAAGCAAAATAAACATCTCTGAAGGAACGCTAAGAAAAAACACTTTTAAAACTGTTTTTGAAGCAACATTTTGCAAACTGCATTAGCCAATTAAATCTAAGTAAATCTATGATTTCTAGATAATCCTATCTTACTGGTGCGATTAGATGCGACATCAAAGATTTACAATAGAAGTGTTTACTTTGGGACCAGGATAAAGTTGAGTGCATTTTTATTCCAATCAGGTCACGTGCGGGCTTCCTTGTAGTGGCTACGAGCGCCTCCCTTAAAACCAACACGGTCGTATGTGTGGACTCATACTAATACTAATGATCCCTAACATTTTCACTTAATCACGAATTACTGTATGCTAACAATATAAACGTTTAAAGTACGAATGTTTAAAGGACTATACGGCATTTGCACAAATTCAATTTTTTTTTTGCATAAAAAAATATATTGTATAAATAAAAGTGGTACTAGGGAAACAGGAATACTTAATTGTAGCCTCTTCTGAAAATTAAAGTCATAGATATTTTCAATTAAAATAATATTTATACTATTGATACATCTTTATAACTAATTTAACCCATTAAACATATTAAAACCTAATTGTATAATTTAACAAATCAAAAAAAATATTTTATTACAGTAAAACTCCAAGGAAACGTAATTATAAAGACACCTGTCTACAATGTAACGTCGAAGCACACGTGGAGACTTTCGTAGCTCGCCGTAGCGGTCGTAGCCGACGTAGCTGGTCGTAGCCGAGGCGTCCAGCTTGCGAAGCGCCGCCCCTGCCACAGACGCCACTCTGATTGGCCGCCGCAAGCACGATAAAGCTCCCCCTAGACCTGGCCTCACTTGACATTTTAATGTTTACAATACTCATGTTAACAACTGCAACTAAAATTGTACTCTGTTTCGTATCACATTTTTATTATGTAACAAAAAAAAACATTTTGAAGGTTCAAAGATTTTTAATAATCTTTAAAAGAACTTTTAAAAATGAAGGAAAATATAAAAAGTAGGTAAATACTTATTGAATTTAAATTTGATCACATTTATAATTTATTTGCAGTTAAAAAAACAGCACAATAGTGTATGTTACTAGCCGTCGTAAGCAAATTAATAAAATTTGTACATGCGTAAGATTATGAAAAAACAGAAAAAATGTTTTTAGTAGTTATTCTATAAAGTATCAATGTGTGAAGCCATTCATTATGTTTGCACGTAATACGGTCAGCGTGGAGCCGCGCGAGCCCTGACAATGTAGCCTGTGGACCGGGACACAAGATGGGCCCGCAACTGCCTCTCTCGCACATATATAGTGCCGATGTCGCTGTCTCCCTCAGGGGGTGGGTCTCGATGTAATCAGGGGATGATGTGACTCGCGATCTCCGCGGCTTCAAAGATCACAATTATCAGAGCAGTCTGTCGAAAGCCGCCTCCGTGTGGTGAAGTCACTACGCAAAAGTCATTGATCGCGTAACGTTTTTAATTTTTATTTTATTATGTAAATTATTTTTTAATCTAGTCAAGCGGGATTCATTAAAGTGTTCATACTTTTTAACTATGACTTTATTTTTTATAATGTGTTAGTGATTTTTATATGGACTGTACAAAGAGATATTCGAGCTGTCTTCATTTTGGGAGAAACAGCGGACGCCGGCGACGGCTTTCCGTAAGATGGGCACAGGTAAGAATAACCAATACTGGCGAGATGTTAATTATTCTAGTGTTTAAAAATATACCAATCTAGTTAATACAAGATTTATACTCGTACTTATTATATTCAGCATGTATCCTAGTAACTTTAAATTAATGGTTTAGCAAGTTTATTTAAGTATGTTAAAAGATTAAATAGCCTTACAGGTAAAACCAATTTACAAATTGAGCTTTCTAGGCCATTTTCTGCTTTTCTAAAACTGTAAAAAGAACAGTCGACTTTATTTCGGACTTTACTTATACGAAATATTAATTAAAGTCATACAAAAAGTCGATCGTTAACATTCATCGACCTTTTGTATGATTTTAATAATTATACTGCTATTCAGATTTTCTTTAGAAAATTTAAAAAGTTATTTCCCCGCCTGATGCGCTAATAGGATTGTATTGCAAGTCTTTTTTTACTTTGTGACCAGTGCCTAGTATGAGCTTAGACAGAGATATCCCATTTAAACACATCTATTTTTTATTAACATCCATTTTCAAATCGGTAAAGCGGTATATGTGTACCTTAAACTTCTTCAAAAGGAACTTGGCTTCCGACGGAAAGGGAAGCGTCGGCGCGCGGAATTAACTTAAGTAAGTAGTAAAAGCTTAATCTAACTTAAGAAGTTTACTTAAG
>QDHC01007041.1:3746025-3764387 GCA_013186455.1 Papilio dardanus tibullus
CCGGCGTACACACTGAGGCTGCGGCACTATCGATATTTTATTTTCAAAAAACTATTTTGTTTATAACTTAATTATCGAATACAAAATAATATAAACGGTTCTGTTGCAAATATTATTAGATGAAATTAAAGGAGAGAAGTATTTGTGGCATACGAGAATACGGCATAAAAGAAGAGGTAGGGTAGATTATTGACATTAATGTAAATGATATCTCCAAATGGTTTTTATACCGTAACTTATCTATTGAAATGTCGGAGTTTTCACGTGTGTTGTTGAGTTTTGATCGAACCAGTATATCACATACTCAGTATAACTATTGAGTGTCACAAACAAGGAGTGTTAACAATTAATAGGAACGCAGTGCGCACACAGCCTAATGGCCGTAATGCTGCCTATGGGTGAATGCGATCTCGGCTTACGGGGATCTGCAGCGAATAATCGGTTCACGACTCCATAATCCAGTGTGTAAAACATTGCCGGCGTTACTTTAAAACGACCTTTTTTTTTAATAAAATTTAACTTCCTATTTTGCTATAAAAAGAAGTGTTAAAAAACGTTGACATACAGATAAACATATATTTTTTTAGGAGAAATACCAAAGTATTACGGTCCTACTACTAGTACTACTGGTGCAACATTTGACCGTCCACCCTACTCTCGATCTACGTTTGATTCTCAGGCCCAAAATAATCTTAAGATATAATAAAGTGAATTATCGATTACATGAGTATATCGTCAATCTTCTAGAAGGCTTTTCTTTCCGTCAGCCGTCCAACACGAGCGGGGTCCACGCAAGCCGAAGCTGCACTCCGGCGGGCTGGGCGCGCTTGCGCCACCGCTCGGGCACGCGCACGCGCACAAACCACACGCTCTCAAGCTGTCGCCGCCCTCGCCGTATGCACCTCTCCCACAGCCCTTCAATTTCCAAGTAATTAATAGACACACACACCTATTAATAGGTAGCATCTTACGACGGATTATAACAGCTTAAGATTTGAATTTCTAACCATAGTTCAGTTTGAGCGGCGTGAGCGAGCCGGCGCCGCTGAGCGCCGCGTCTTCGGCTGGTTCCAGCGGCGCTGGCGGAGCGAGTGCAGCCAGCCCACTGCCGCTACTCGCCGAGCCCTTCCTCGCGCCGCCGCCAGGCTTGCTGCACATGCTCATGTCCTCAGATAAATGCCAAGTAAGATAGACTATATCACATAGGACACATAATATATCAGCGAAAAAGAGTAGAATGTGAATTTTCTTATTTATGGTGTTTTATTGAAGGAACTAATGTGGAGCGCAAAACAGTTACAACTACAAGGAGACCCCACACTGCTGCGGCCGCCGCCTAGTCCCTTCGGCGCACCGCTTGCGCCCACCTGGGAGCTCTTACAAGTAATTCATTACCTGTTTAGTAATAAGATGTAATTTAAATGTCTTTATACATCATTAAAACTAATGTACAAGCAAATCTTGGCCAGCAATCATTGTAAGTACATTTATTATGTAAAATAAGTAAGGGGTGTGTACTGCGAGGTGGCTTTTTGGCTGTAAGGGCGGCGCGGGCTCGCGATTGGGCGGCTCAGGGGTGACTTTTCGCCTTCACTTGACTTACCCCGCCCCTCGGCTCGCGAAACCAACTGTGACGAAACGATACACGCCTACAGTTAGCATTCTTTACCTTATGTACAACATGGTCCGTTTTACAACCTCCCGATTTGTTATAACATTTAAGGTCAAAAGGTTCTAAAATAACTAACTTAACAGACTTATCAATTGTTAGCTTCTGTCATTTATTTTGTGTAATTAACTCACAGACGTTCTAGTTGTTTCTTATTAGAAATAACATTTAGTTTCATTTGATTGTTTCCCCCATAATTTATCTTTATAGAGTCAAAGAGTCACTGAATATAAATGTAAAGTTGACTGAACATTGTTTTTAGGAAACAAGCGCACGCTTATTGTTCATGGCGGTGCGATGGGTGCGGTGTCTTGCGCCGTTTCAAGCGCTGGCTCCAGGCGACCAGCTGGTGCTCCTGAGGGCGGCGTGGAAGGAGCTCTTCCTGCTGCATCTGGCGCAGTGGGCGGCACCCTGGGACCTCGCTCCGTTGCTCGCCGCGCCCGCCGCCAGGACTCGCCTGCCTCCAGACCCACTCGCTGACCTGGAGCTAAATACCTTACAGGTATTCACACCAGACATATTAAAAGTTTCAGCAGTTACTTGGATGCATCGTTCATAAATTCGAATTGGTGTAAAATTGTGTTTATTTTTTAGGAAATTCTGTGTCGGTTTCGTCAAATAGCGCCAGACGGCAGCGAGTGTGGCTGCATGAAAGCTATCGTTCTCTTTTCACCAGGTAAAAGGTTTTAAATGACTCTACATTTTTTTTAATAAGTCCTAAAAAAATAATTACGCATATCATTGTCAAGTGTTTGATAAAAAAGTAGATTTATTCAGAAATGGTTCACGTTTACAATCAGTCTACCTCAATTACATTTCTACAAATAGTTACATAATAATTTAATTTCAAGACACGCCTGGCCTCAGTGAGACACAGCCTGTGGAGATGCTGCAGGACCAAGCACAATGTATATTAGCGGACTACGTTCGTACGCGATACACGAGACAGCCAACGAGGTAAGACTTCTATCAAGTAATGTAAAGCAAGAATCCAGGGTACATACTCTACGCCTACCCTTAACATTATGGCCTTTTAATTGTTAACTACAGTCGAGACACAGCCTTGTCAGTCTAACTTTTTGGGAGACCAACATATCGAACTCAACTTGTTCACAAATATAGAAAGTTTTTCATCTACCGTTAGGTTCACGAATTTATCTGGTTTTACCACATGAAGTATAAAATATTTGTAGATTCGGACGATTGCTGCTCCTGCTTCCGTCACTTCGTGCGGTGCGAGCGCGGTCTATAGAACTGTTGCTATTCCGCGAGACTGTCGGCGACGTGTCGGTGGCGACGCTGCTGCACGACATGTACCGCATGCAGCCCGCCCCCGCGCCCGCGCCGGCGTTCCCTCCGCCCACCATCACTGAACATTGCTCCTCGCCATAAACATTTTACAAAATTGATTGTTCTCTAGTCAACCTCTAGTCCTTCGAAATTCTTCAATCGTGAGTTTTAAAACATGTTTGTACAGTCTAGCTCTAAATAGATTCATAGTGCATATAAATTAATGATTTGCCAACAATACCAATCGTTGGTATTTTTTTTCTGGTCAATAAGTCTGCCTTGATTATAGTGCAATAAGATGTATTCTAATCCAAAGTTCGATCTCTAATCATACGGTTTCACTACACCGATGTCACGCAAAAGACCGGCCTTACGCCCAAGCAAATTCTCCGTTACTGAAGCAATAGGGTAAACATTTCTAGTCAAAATTATGTCTACTTACGTCGATCTTAGTTATGTATGTTGTAGTAATATTAAATAGGTATACTTAGATTTAAGAAATTTTATTTCATAATATTATTTTTAGATTTAAAGAATAATTCTAGTCAATTTATTATTTATACAGAAACTAAGAGAAGTTGTAATATATTGTAGATGCTCCAAAGTATGCAGTTGTAATGTTCTATCAATATTTGTTGAACTTTGTATAACAACTGTGTTTATTGTCTTTAGGGAACAGACATATCTACAATCTTCAATCATTGTAAAAAAATATTGTGATTTATCAAAATTAAGAATATTATAAAGGGTAAAACCAATTAAACCTGTTAAAAATAAAAACCGTATGTTATTCAATCGTTTTATTTTTCATTAAAAGAAAGCCTTTCACATATACTGAAATAAAATTATTGAAAGCACAAATACTTGCAACACTAACAATAAAAAATTACATTGCCAGATGTCGAAATCAAAGTCCATGAAGTGTTGCTCTATATAAAAAATAAATATATATTTTTTTAAATAAATGAAATTTAAGCTGATAAGTTTAAATTATTCATGGGTGTAATGGCTTCTACCGATGACAAGTCTACAACATCATCTTTGTCGTCAACTTGTGCTACTATTGCTTGGACCGTTTCCTTTTTCGGTTCAACTCTTGGAAAATCTAGTTTACTCCATGCACCAGGTTCTGCTTTCTTCAATTTGATCTCAACTTTAGTGCCCAGCATTGATGCACTACTTCTTTCTATGTCAATTACCTATAAAATTATTTTTCTTATTAAATTAACTAGACAATGAACAAAACTGTAGATGCAATTACAAGTGATCAGCATAAATGAGTCAGTTGAAAAGAAAAATAAAATGAATTGATGTCTACACTTATCTTTATCATCAATAACAAAAGAACACAGTATTTGATTTGTTTATAAGATGACAAATGAGCAAGTGGCCACCGGAATTCGCCGGAATAGCGAAGCAACCTGTGCCCATAGACATTAGCAAATGTAGATGTGTTCTCTACCTTAAATGTACAGAGGTACATACAGAAAGAGAATATAGTGCAATCAATAACAATTAATTTAATTGTAAATATAAAATACTAGCTGTTGTTCGTGACTTCCTCCACATGGAGGTAATAAAATATAGACTGTTACTTGCGGATGATGTAGCTTTCTAATAGGGAATGAATTTTTGAGATCAACCAATTAGTTTCTGAGTTATTTCAATACATACAAAAATAAAAAGTTTTCCTCATTATATTAGTATAGATAACTCACCCCTCGTAATTCAAGATCCAATTCAAACACAGCACTACCTTCTTGACGAAATACCAGTTTCGTGTCCAATCTGATTGGGTTCAATTTCACATAACTCTCTACGGGATCATATTTCTTTGCATACACACTTACAATTACATATTCAGGTGTCTGATGCCAATCCCAACGACATTTCACTGTACCTGCACTTGTTGTCTGAAAAATAGAACGGCTTTTAAATTAAGAAAATCATAATAAACTTTGGTGCAATATTACTCTGATTTACTGTGGTAAAAAAAATGCATCTATCTAAATTTTGCAATTACAATATTAGTAAGATAAGCTCTTCCAGATTATGAATATAACATCCGAAGAAAAATAAATATATTTTTTTAAAATATTGTCACTACAGAACATAGTAAAGTTGTGTTAAGCCACCAAATGGTACAAGGAAAATTTATTAAATTAACTACAGACAAACCTGGATAATTGAGAAACCTCTATAGGCAAGAGTCATTCTATGGTCTCGATAAGCTACCACCATAAGCGAGATAAATGGATTAGACAGAAACCTTTAGAAGCAAGACAATTATTGCATTCCCTTGGACTCTCTCCTATGCAGGTTCGACTGTTTAAAATAATATTGCTAATACATTGTATTTCTTATCAAACTAACCTCTTTTAACCATTTATGTGATCCAGTTGTGCAACCGGGTTGTGCTAAAAACGTGTTGAAATCTGTTGTTCGTTTCTGACAACACGACCAGAACTTAAGTCCTTCATGGAAGATAGGACAGCCCGGGTGAAATGTGCACATTGTATCATTTGTCTGAGGCCCTTCGTAAGTAATGTTGCAGCCCGCATTCTTACATGTCGTACCTATTGCTATTGTGCTGTAAGAAAATTTTAATAGGGAGTTTTTTTATCTTGTATAATACAAGATTATATAAATTACAAGATATATTATAACAATTTATTATATTAATAAAAAATCTGCTTGGTTAAATAAAGTTAAATAGTAAAACGGTATATTTTTTATAGCGTGAAAGAAAAAAAAACAATTGGCCACATCAAGTTTTAAGAGACGTTGAGCAGATACATAAAAAATAATATTGGCTATGAAAACTGCAAATTATATCAAATTACCCATCTGATTCTGCTACAGACTTCTGTGATGATTGTTGAATAGCATTTCTTAGGGAGTCTGCAATTTGTGGTTTCAAAGTGACTAAAGGAGTCTCAAATGGAGGCCTTGCCAATTGAGGACCCAAAACTGGGGCCCTCACTTCAATCACTTCCTTTTTCTCTAACTCCTTATCTAATGCTTTCTTTTCAGGTTCTGGTGGTTTCTATAAACAAAACAATAGTATGTTAAACCCCTACATTGTTGTCTCAAATCTTTATGTAAAAAATGATAGATTGTAAAGTTAAATAAGGTTTACATACCACATTAGAATGTTTAGATAGTGTACATCCTTTTATATTAAGAAATTCAGTGAAATCAACACTTTTCTTATTACAACATGACCATCCTTTGTACGCATCATGAAACACTGGGGCACCAGGATGGTGACAGCAGACATCTGAAATATAAATTAGCTTTCTTTAACAAAGCTTATACCGAAATTCAAACAGCAGTAAACAAATCAGTGTGTATACTCTGGAAACTGTTTCTAGAAAAATCTTACCTTTATCGTTTTCATTCACATCAAAAAGTTGACCACATCCACGATTATAACATTGTACTAGATTCTTATTTTCGGGCATTTTTATGTTACACTTAAATTGTTGAGTTGTCGAATACACGTGCGAATAAAAATAACGATCGAATTCACTCCGCGAAATTGACGAAATTATTTAGTTGACATTGACAATTGATTTTTAAATGTCAAGTTAACAGTTGACAATTGGTTGACAGTGACGACCACGCACCCCCAGCCACAGGATATACTATCGACCGACGACCAACTTTCGACAGAAACATTTTTAATGTATTTCATTAACATTCAAAATTCATTTGTTATGTAACGGTGGGTTACCTAAATGTTTACCTGAAAATAATTACGATTTGTTTTAGGCCAACAAAATTACACCATTCTATTATCTACCCCCACCTACACACCAATAAAGTTTTTGTATTGACAGATTTGCGAATGTATAGGTTTGCAGTACGTGATAAAAAAAACGCAAAGTAGAAAAATTATAAAAATAAATACTGAAAGATACTATTGCTATTCATTATATTTTTAAGTGTAAGCGGTATTGTCCTAGCGTAATGTGAAACTTTTGTGAAAATGTGTTTTTATAAAATAAAATATCAAAGATGTGCGTCGATATAAAGCACCATGCACAAATAACTATTATTTGGTATTATTCGCTCGAATAACTTAACGAGGACAATGTTTTGATAAGCGATATATCGAATTCACCAAAATGAATTTAATGCGCAAACTAAGAGGAGCTTCTGCCTCCTCTTCTACTGAGACTCCAGAAAGCTCCAACACCTCGTCACACGTTCAACTTGGTCTTATGCACTTAAAGAAACTGTTTTCGGAGTACACCCACCCATCACAAACACTCACTGAGGCTGAAAAAGATGACAAACTGTACAACATGCTACCTCTCTTCTGTAAGGTAAAAATACAATCTTCTTAAACAGCAATAATACAATAAGAACAATAAAATAATTGCTGTGGTCTGAATTTTAACCACATCAATTGTTTTAAGAAAAAGTATTGTCAATTAAATATCTGGAATAGAAAATCAAATATTTTTTTTTACTATATTTAATGCAGGTGTTTGGAACCAGTCCTTCGAGTGAAATGAATGAGAAATTTTGGGATATTCTATCTTTTTGTCAGCAAGTTTCTAAACTGATGGTATCGGAAATAAGAAAAAGAGCTAGTAATCAGAGCACAGTGGCAGCTAGTTGTGCAATTGCTAAGTTTTTGGAAATAGAAAATTCTGAAGAGTCCAGCAATGGATGGATGCTACTCTCTACATTAAATCTCTTGGCAGCGGGAGACCAATCTTTGATACAGGTCAGATAATAATATTTTATATCAACATTTAACAATTCTTATTAGAATCAAATTTTTTTTGGACATGAAAGCAAATTAAAGTTGTTTGATTTATTTAAAATTTAAAAAATATGTAGTTTATGTAAGAAAATAAGCTACAACTTACATAATCAACAAATAAAAATTTATGAATAGAATATATTACATAAGATCTATTCCTTTGTTAGTTCTGCATTGAACTAGTGATCTATATGATGCTACGACAATTTATTTTTTCTAGGTGATGACAACAGCAGCGATACCCTCAACATTAGTGAAATGTCTATATTTATTCTTTGATCTGCCGGAAATACCTGATTCGGAAGCTGATGTGCAAGATGTAAACAGTGATTTCACACCAAGAGAGAGAAGGATACTATTACAAAAGATATTTGTGCAGGTGCTAATATTAACTAAAATTCTTTCGAAGTAATTATTAACTAGAATTGATCTTAGAAAATTCTATACAAAAAAATGACCAATCAGAGGTCATAATGGTTATTTAAACAGTCTCTCATAGATGTCTCATACTATAAATGTTATAGGGACTCCCAAAGAGATTATTTAATAAATCTGAGTGTAGGAGTGCATTTAGTTGTCTTAACAATTAGTCTTAACATTTAGTTGTTGTCTGTACTAATATTATAAATACGAAATCATTGTATTTGGGTATGTATTGAAATAACTTAAGAACCACTGGGTCGACTTCAAAAATTCTTTCGTGAATAGAAAGCTACAGTATCCCTGAGGTAACATAGGTTATAATTATTAATCCCAAATGAGTTGCTAACAACAGCTTGTATTAAAAACATAGTTTGGAAGAACATATAGGCTACTTACAAAAGTTTTTTTTTAAATTAAGATATTTTTTTACTTATTGTTTACTTTGAAGGTACTTGTAAGATTATGCAGTCATCCGTTCCCATGTGAGGAACTGGCAAGGAAGGATGATTTGAGCCTACTGTTCTCCGCTATAACATCTTGGTGTGCTCCGCATAATATAATGTGGAGGAAGTCAGCTGCGGAAGTATTGATGACACTCTCTAGACATGGACTGACACAGTCCGTTGTTCAATACATACATAGTGAGTTATTTTAAATAATTACACATAATTCTTATTTTTTTCACTTACACTTAAATCAATACATTTTCAAATTCGTCAAATTGTTAAGTATATATAACAAAGTTCCTTAAATAAATTATCCTGGACATTTTGCTGTGTATTAGGTACTCTCTGCTAAAAATGAAATATGCTAAAATATACTATTTTATATGCAGCAGATTTTATAAAGTTAATTTAGCTATTACAGGAATAATGAAATATTTCATAATTATGAGTTATGACAGGATATGTCCTGTTTACTCAATTCATTATTTTATTTTACTTTGTGTACATTTTCTCGACCATTTTCAGATAAAGGATGTGTAGCTCTTTGTATAGAAAATATGCAAAGAATACCAGAGTTGAGTCCATTGGAGGTATGTATATTTTAACCTAATAATTGTATATTCATGACTTCTTGTATACTTTGTCAATATTGTACATTGAAATTGCAAATATTATTTACAATGTGACCATAATTACTATTCAAACAACTTGTTAGTAAATACATAAATGTTAACCTTGGTAGGTTAATGGGTTATTAATGCAATGCTTCTATCATCTGAACTAAAAATGTATTTCAAATCCTCAACTACGAGTATTATTGTAAATAATAACACATTCAGCGCAGCGGCGCTGTTTTGTTGTGTCGTAAAATAGGATATAAAAAAAATAGTGGCATTGAATGTGTTAACAAGGCATAATTTGAAATGTTAAAATATATTTTTTTTCTATTCAGGTAGTGGAGATGTTTGTGGCCGTATTCTGTTTCTTGAAGGATTCAAGTGAAGTCAGTCAGCTGTTACTTGACGACTTTCGTTCATGTCAAGGCTATCTTTTCTTATCGGAGTTTTTACTCAAGTAAGTTGAGTACTACTTACAAATGCATGTATTGGCTCATATATTTTTTTGTTTTTATGTAGTGTTATTTTTTTATATTTTTATTTGTATCACAGACACGAAAAGCAAGACGTACCCGATTATTTGACATCAGGGTAAGCTCAGTTCACTGTTCACTAACAAACTAAACAGTTGGGTGTATGGTTTAAGAGCTAATTAAGCTAAGCTGACTAACATATAAGCTTCTCGTATTAATATGTATTGCCCATTTTGATGGTTGCTGTTTGTTTATTTATTATACAAGAGCAATATTATATTTCTAAATATTCAAACTAAAATAACAATACTTTTTTTTCATTAACATAATATGGATCACTTTTTAGTTAATTCTTTATACCGTTTTTCTCTCTTTTTCTATCACTTTCTCTTTCTACATTTCCTATGGAAAGGCTCGCATTTCAAAACATACTTTCATATGCTTTCATCATTTTCTTTCATATGCTTTCTTGTACTATTAAGTAAAAATAAGGTCTAAAATTGTAAACTTGATCTTTATCCAAATGTCTAGATTCATAGAGGCGGGGTTTTGGCATTCAAGTTTAAGCAAGGACATAACGGCGGGAGAAGCTTGACATTTATGCTTAGCAAAATCAAAACTAAAAAGCATTGTCTTACAATTCATATTGTTTTTTTTATAAAAAAATGTCATCAGCGTCCCTAAGAACGTTAGGGCGGAGGGCCAGTTAGCTGCCCGCTTAAACCTAGCCTAGACCATCGGCTGTGGATAACGGAGGGCATAACATTCTTGGCTATCATATCAGGTGGTTTCTTAAGCAATACCGCGACATACGTAGGTTGGAGGAGGAGCGCGTGTGCGGCACGGAGGCGCGCGCGGCGCTCCGCAACCTGGTGCTGATGATATCGTCGCTGTGCGCGTGCGGCTTCTCCGAGCTGCGCCCCACGCGCGCCAACACCGAGCTCTTCCAGCTGCAGGGCTTCGTGCTGCCGCAGCCCACCTCGCAGGGGCAGGCCGTCAGGAATGTGCAGGCTTTTCAAGTAAGTTAGATTCCACATCTAAACTATTGTCAGCTCGTATATTTGTCTTCAAAAATATGAGAGAATTCGCGTCCACACGGATAAACTGAGATAAAGGGTTTGGTACTAAAATTTTGTAAAAAAAAATATTAATTTAATTATTGATTTTGAATGATACTAAGTAGTTTCGCCAGCGAAGAAGTCATCTTGCAAGACTAATGTGGTATATACTTAAAAAAAATAGTTCTTTTAAACGCAAACCAAATTACATGAGTGTTTTACTTCAAAACGTTTGTCATATTTAAAGGGCGTTTGAATTACATTTTTATAGCACTGTTACTACTGATGTTGTTTTAGGTTCTGCAATCGGTATTCATAAAATCTAATTCTCCCGCGCTCTGCTGCACCATACTAGACGCAATATCGAGTGTGTATCACGCGGACAACGCTAACTACTTCATACTGGAGAACCAGAACACACTGAGCCAGTTCTCAGAGAGAATTTACGCTAAAAATGGAGAAATACAAGAGAAGTTCTTTGAACTATTGGAGTTCATTGTATTCCAGCTTAATTTCGTACCATGCAAAGAGCTCATTTCACTTTCTTTGCTGTTAAAAGCGAACAAATCAAGAAGTTGCAGTATTCTGTGTTTGAAAACTTTATTGAATATTTTAAAGTAAGTTATATTACATTTTCTATTCCAATAAGAATTTTAAATTAATGTTCAAAATATTATTTGGTACAGAATTGTATATTATTATTTTTTTAAGTTTTTTTATGTATTAAACTAGGATTTTTGTACCATTTTAGACACAACGCAATATTCAAAGATGTTTACCGAGAGGTCGGTATGCTAGAAGTATTCGTCACTTGTCTCTCTCGGTACGCCGTCTTCTTGAAAGACAAGCAAATACTCGAAGAAGAGAAGCTGAAAAAAGAAGGAGAGAACTCTGAAGGTTCCCCTACAGCTCCTGAAAGAAGAAAGCGATTATCCAAACACGACTCTTTGATAAAGGACCCTAATACCGATTTAGAGGAAGAAGAATTAGGTAGTTTGGTGATGGAAGGTCTAACAGCTCTGTTGAATGGTAATACGAATAATTGTAACGTGTTCAGAGACTGCGGCGGCGCTAAGTGTGTACACGGCATGGTTGTACACGAGTCTTGTAGGACTAAAGCTTTAGGTGAGTAATTTATAAAGTTTAAAACCAATAACTTTGTTCATACTGGTCATTTAACAATGTTGAATATTAGTGCAATTTTTATGATATTTAATTGTAAACCCCATAGGTAATAGAGATAATTTATTATTGTATCAGTAAAAACTATACTTAGTATCGCTTAATGGTTATTCTCAGCCGCGTTTAGGGTTAAGCGATCTTTAAGGTAGTAGTATTCGACGCCTAAACTAACGAACTCATTTAGTTAACATTTAGCGACTATGAGTGCTTCTATTACCGTACGGCCTCATTAGACCGAGTTCGCAATGGAAACGGAGATTCTGTAAGTCCGTTTTTATCGCGAACTCGGTCCAATGAAGCCGTAGGGTTAGAGGTAAACGTGAATAAAACTAATATAGGCGTGGTACGAGAGTTGATAGTGAGTGGTTCCGGTGAGGAGGACATGTCCGCGCTGCTGTGCGGCATGCACGCGGCGCCGCACGGCGCGCTGCGCCTCAAACTGCATATACTGAAGGCACTGCTCGCCTGCCTCAGGGACTCGCATCGCACGAGAACTATATTTAGAAAGGTAAGTGACAATTCTTTTTGTTTTTGTATATCGTATTCAAATGTAAACAATTAACCATAAACTACAATTTGCGATTAAACTCGGTAAATTCTTAAACATTTTTGAAAAGACACTTTTTAACTTTTACGGCTTCACTAGACCGAGATCGCGCAAAAAATGGAGATTTTGCTAAGGCATATACACATAAACAATTAATATAATTTACCCTTATTTTATAATATCATATTACTTTATCACACAATTTACAGACAACTAAAAAAAGACAAATCTCAAAATGGCTGTCATGTATGAACTTCGACGTTTTTCTGTTTATGCTGTTTTGTTTATTCTTTGTAATCTTACAAGTTTTCAAGGTCAAAATTAGCTTGTAACAAAGTTTATTGGCTAGTTTTAAAATTATATTTCAATAGGTGAGCGGTTTCGTATACGTGACGAGCGTGCTGGTGTCGCTGGAAGGCAAGCTGCAAAGTCAGGAACTAATGGAGCACGACATGCTGCAGTTGATACACATCGTCTTTTACACTATTAGTACGGCGATGAGATTCGAACCTGCTAACGCCAAGTTCTTTCATCATGAGGTGTGTAGCAAGTTTTATATTGAAATTTTATTTACATTGATTTTGATAAAAATGTCTGCTAAGACATTCCGTGCTGTCGATTTGGTATACAAGTTTACTTCAATACAAGCAAAATAATAATATTAGTAGCGTGGAATGTGTTATAAAGCAAAAAAGTCATTAATTTATTTAGATTTAAGCACCAATAGCCTAATGGTTCGGGGTACGGGTTGCCGATCTAGCGATCGTGGGTTCTAATTGGAATGCTTAAATTTATAAAAACTAAGATTATTTTCACTCAAATTATTATAATAGAGGATACTTTTCTAGATTGTTTTTATTTTTTTATTTTAATATGTATGTTTGTTTCCAGATATGTATGACAACGTTAAGTGAAACAATCAGAATGTTGGGCT
Source organism: Papilio dardanus tibullus (assembly GCA_013186455.1). Lineage (NCBI taxonomy): Eukaryota > Metazoa > Arthropoda > Insecta > Lepidoptera > Papilionidae > Papilio > Papilio dardanus. The sequence continues at coordinate 3,759,442 of QDHC01007041.1, forward strand.
GTTTCACTGACAATACTGAACTATTGAATGACACTGAAAGCGGGGATCCGGAACTGTATGAAGTTTTTCATGATATCTTCACTGGAAATATTTTGGAAATGACGTATGTGTTCTTTTGCACTTTTATATATCATTGCCATACACCAAGTTATAAAATTATATGCAGTCAAAGTGCAATTTTTCATACAAATATCCTTTAAAAATTTATAGTGACCATTTAACATTTCTGACGGACAGTTATTGTCTACTAAAGATACTTTGTATGGTCTAACGGCAAATTCTAAAACACATCATACAATCAACATAGTAATTTACAATCTAACAGACGTCAAGTATATAGAGTTTTATTAAGGTGGTCTTAAAATATAAGAATCTGTTACTGTTACACATTTAAATGACGTTTCAGTATTCGACCGTTAGTCTTGTATTTTTTTTTATATTATAAAGTGGCAAACGAGCAAGCGGCCACCTTGATTCGCTGAAATAGCGAAGCGACCGCTGCCCATAGACATCTGCAATTGCAGATACGTATGTCATGGTAATGATAATTTCAGGTTTCCTTCAAGTGTTCCAGTGGTGTTTATCCACGCGTGTATAGTATTGAGGATGTTGTACGACGTCGCGTTAGATTCCTTCGACAAGCCGACGTTTTGTGGCTCCTTGAATGTTAAATCTCCGAGTTTGACCCGACAGAGTTCCGCGATAAATGAGGTTAGTTTTCTTTACATTTGATACACTGTACTAATATTTAAAAAGGTTGTTTTTTTGTATTCATTAAAAAACTCAAAAATTACTTGGGACGATTTCAAAAATGTCAAAATGACAATTAGAAAATATTTTGACAGGGTAATGCAAGTAATACAATTTTCATATTTTTTAATGCACTCAGATTAATTTAATGTCTGAAAAAACTACTCTACTACGACGATAAAAAAAATTGAAAAAATACATTATTGTAGACAAAGCCGGCGGGTCGTACAGCACCTCTCAACCTGTCATCGGGTACAACCGAGGCTTGGGTGATCCACTCGGGTGTGGTGATAGTGCTGGCGCGGCTGCTGCCCGCGCTGCCGCGCCCGCAGCACCACGAGCAGCACGCGCGCGCGCTGCGCGACTACCTCGCACATGTACTCAAAAGTCTTGTTAGAAGGTATAATAACACTAATTCATTTAAAAATGCAATAAATAAATGTGACTGTACCTTTATAATAACCCTATGGCTTCATTAGACCGAGTTCGCGAGAAAAACGAAGATTTTGTTTCGGAGTAAGGCCGTGACATCGGTCTAATGAAGACGTAGGGTAAGATAACGGATCTAATATTACACGATTAGGTTATAGGTCTGAATGGAATTCACATACACAAAATATTAAATACAAATTCTACTCTCCTATCTGTTGGTACAAATCAAATTAAAAATACTGAAACAAAGGACCTAAATGTTTTTTGAATTGAACTACGATTAGGCTCCTATTTTATGTATTTAATTGTATATTTATAATAATGGTAAACACCTTAAATCAATCTTAGTCCCTACTAACTCACAACCCCCTGGTTGTGAGGGGGTATGGGGAATATCTTTTTAGTCAATCATCAAATTTATTAAAATCATAATAAACCATTTAATACGAATTTCCTTGAGCCCCCCACATTCACAGATTCAACACTCAATATCCTGCCCTTGTCCCCATGTAGGGTCGGAAAATATAACACCTCTATACTTCCCTACCAGACGTCATAACTGTATTCACCCCCTTTCAACCCCTAATAATATATGTGACAGTGAACGTAACCAGCAAGTGATGTGCGGCGCGGGGCTGGCGGGCGTGGTGCTGCGCGTGTGCGGCGCCGCGCTGCGCTGCGAGCGGCACGCGCTGCACGCGCCCGCCATGTACATGCTGGAGCGCCTCGCCGCGCACGCGCTCAGACCTATTGAACTACGGTCAGTATCTAATTACCCTAAGGTTTCATTAGACCGATTGCACGCAGAAAACGGTCTTATGCCGAAGCAAAATTTCCGTTTTTTGCCAACGCAATCTAATGAAGCTGTAGAATTATAAACATTGGTCAGTATACACACAGAAACATTGAACTACGGTCAGTATCACATTGAACTACTGCAATTGTACACTATACTGTGTCATTTTGTTCCCAGTAAATGCTTAGAATATGTACACAGGAACGTAACTCACGCTATAGGTCGGTTTTTACACTAATATAAGTCCATTCATAAATATGGGACATAAGGTGGGATTGTAGTAAAGCGATAGTTTTTGTTTTATTTAAAAAATCACACCATATTGCGTATAATTATTTTGTTTCCACACAAATAAGGTGATTAAGGTACTTCTATGCCAGGATAGACTTGATCTTGGTTAGGCTATAACGTTTTTTTAATTAAAATTCCCATTTCTTGTAGGGAATTCCTTCGTATGGGTAATCCATTGAACTGCCTCGCTCCGGAGCCGGGGCAGGTGTGCAAGCCGGGCGGACCCGTCCCATTGACAAGGATCAAGACGCTCGTCTCTATGACTACGCCTAGAGATTATAGGTTTGTACACATCACTTTAGAGAAGAATTAATAACAAAAAAAATCTACTTCATTTTTTTTTCTCGAAACTAGCTGACGCCTGCGACTCGGTCTGCGTGGAATTAAAAAAACATAGTAACCTATGTGTTTTTCCAGACCACGTTTTACTTATATACCATGTTTCACCGAGATTCTTTAAGCCCTTTCAGAGACAACTTGATACAAATATATTCAGGATAACATTCGAATTTATAAGATATTTTTTTTAAAAAGGGACGAAAAGGCATCTATTTTGAATCAAACAAAAAAGAATCACGTAAATCTGATCAGAACTCGCCGCGTAATTCTTGTACATACATAAGAAAATCCATTGACTTGATAACTTTCTGTTTAAGGTCGGTTAAAAATGTAATGAAAATTATGTTAAGATTTTTATTGATCTGTGTCTTACCAGATCTCAGAATTCGTGCACGTTGCCTCCTTTCGTTGAATTCGACATGTCTGCGGAGGGTTTCGGGTGCCTGTACCTGCCGAGCATCGCGCCGCAGTCCGCCAACCTGAACGCACTCGGCACGCAGGACACCACCACATTAGGAGGCATTGGATCTGGTAATAATATAAATACATAACATTTGTACACGACCGAGTTCGCGATAACGAATTTATGTCGAAGTTAAATCTCCGCTTCTATCGCAAACTGGGTCTAATGAAGCCGTAGAGTTAGAAAAAGAATAATTTCAATCTGTTATTATATTACGTAAACTATGTCTAAAATCTCAAGTATAGTTGTATGGTTCATCATCATAAGCCTTTTTGCCCACTGCTGGACATAGCCAAGAAAGTAAAATGGTCGAAAGTTTTAAATTGGAGACCAAAATTAGTCAATTCTTTAAGTACATAAAGTAAAATAGTCTTTGTTAAATACAATAAGATAATAGCAAAAATTAAGAGACAAAAGACCAATAGAAAAAAGTGCATACAGCAGGGACAGAGAAAATTATTATTTATTCATATAGAAACATAGCTTAAATTTATCTTGAAATTCATTAAAAATTATTTTTCATAGGCGATCGTGTATTTCCACCACAAACTGGTCTATCATATTCTACCTGGATATGTGTTGAGAAGTATTCAGAGCCGCGCACGGACCCGCACTGCGTGCGTCTACTCACGCTGGTCAGGAACGTGAGCAGCGGCAGAGACGACCATCTCGTGTGTCTCGCGCTAGTACTTTCCGCACGGGACAAGGCTATTATAGTCTCTACGCAGGAGACATTGGTGCCACATAGTGAGTATTGTTTGTTTTTTTTTTATAAAAAAGGCAAAGGAACGGAGATTCTACAGCCACATAGATAGTTTGTTTTTTTTACATAAAAAGGGCAAAGGTAAGGCTACTCTGAGCCTAAGGCTTTTTTAGTCCAAGTTTGGGATAAAAACGGAGATTTGTTTCGACATATGGTCGTTTTTTGCCTATCATTGGTCTAATGAAGTCGTAGGGTATCATAGTATCTATATCGACATTTTTTTTAATGGAAAAGGCAACGGCGCACACACCTGTGCTGCCATCTTGGTTTTTTATAAGAGGTAAATATTTAGAGATGTAGCATCGTCTAATCATTTTAAACATGTTATGTTTTTTATTTTGTTTTAGAAAATTGAGATATTTGTTTTTGTGTCAGTTTTTAAAAATGAAAACTTATACTTTTAAAACAATATCAGTAAAATCGAATTCATTATACATCTATCATTTACGTGTTATTTTGTTTTTGTATTGTTAGTTGAATAGATTGTTGATTGTTTACAGCTCATATTCATAATTACTATTGTACTGGTTATGTTTATATTATTATTGTGTTGCAGACGTGGGCGAGTGGGAGCCGGAGGGCTCGGGCGAGTGCGGCGCGCGCGTCTGGTGCCCCGACTTGCAGTACGAGGGACAGTGGCATCACTTAGTACTGGTGTTAAACCGTGCTGTATTGAAGAATTCATCCTTCTCTTTATATCTGGACGGTGAGTTTTGCTAAAATTGTAAATTTTAATATAAAGTCTTTATTTGATTATTTGTGTTTTTTTTTTGTTTATACTATTTTGAAATTGGTTAAAGTTGGAAATTGGAACCTTACATATTTTTAGTAATTTTGCCATATTTATTTATTTTACGAAAAATATTTAGATTTTGATCGTTTAAATCGATAAGATATTTCTAGTTAATTTTTATTTTACAATATCTTCTTTAGTGCATGATAAAATTAATTGTAACTCATGTAATTCTACATGAATATACAGGGTGTCCCGTAAGTCGACGCCAAAACTGAAACAGGTGATAGAGGAAGACCTAAGAGAAATATAAAAAAAAAATCTATGTCTAATAGTTTATGAACTATAGCATGTTCTAAATTTTCGAAAAAAAGTACAC
>QDHC01007041.1:3793744-3809861 GCA_013186455.1 Papilio dardanus tibullus
TAATTTGAGTCGCTAAAAAATCGAGGTTAAGTTATGAAAATGACATTTTTACTAAATTCATTACGATGTCAGAATAAAAAGGGCTATTTGACCTAGAAAATGGAAAAGCACTTTGCAAAAAACCTAAAAAAATATAAACCAGTTTTCTAGTATCAAAAAAAATAATAATTTATCAAGCAAACCAACATTAACAAATCAAAATAGACATACCGCGGAAATTTTGTCCCTACTATAGTCTTTTTTTAGGTCCTGGATATGACTGAAGATCTTCAGATGTCTTGAATTGACTCAGATATCAAGAAAGTATTAACAAATTATTTTAGCCAACGTATCTACGAAAACAAACTCAAATGATTGAGCTGTTTTAAAAATATATTAATATTACTAATTTTATTTTAAATCGTGCCGACTAACACGACGACGGATATCAAATAATTTGATAAGATATAAAACGATATGGCTTACACTATCTTGATAAAAACAACCTAAAAAAATAAATACGAATACTGAGTCAATTTTATTACTTTTGAACGTAGTGTTTTCTTACGAATTTATAAATCCTATACCTAAATATACATACAAAAAATTCTCGAGGAAGGGTCTTAAGGGTAACGCTATCTGGCTGTCATTTGAATGGCTTCTCTTAATAAATCGTTACTAGCGTTTCCCAAGGAAGCCAATTTTAAATACGTATTACATATACATGAACCTTTTAAATACAATAGTTACCTAATTATAGTTATTTCGAAGAAACAATTGAAAACAAAAAAAATACAAGAACCTTAAAATATCTATATGTATACTAACTTTGTATTTTTAACTACTGGCCCGATTTCAAAAAATCTTGCAAAATTAGAAAGGTACATTATCCCCGATTAACATAGGCTATATTATTTAATTCCACGCTGACGAAGTCGCGAGCAATAGCTAGTTTTATTATAAGTCTCAAAAAACAGCCAGTTATGTATTTAGTGATAGATTTTTTATTGCAAATGCAGATTTGAATAGCGATACCTACATCATTAGGTCATGACGGTTGCCTGTTCCACGAAATATGTTAATATTCATTATAAATGTATGACTAAATATTTATGTATAATTCGTAAGTCATTTAAATGAATGAAACGTTCACATTCAACCCACACATAGACGCAACACTATAAAAATTTGAATACTTGTAATGAATTTTAATAAGTATTTTAGATATTTTTCTATTCTACCAAAAATTTACTAGATTTGAATTCCAAATGCAACTCTATTTTACATAGTAATCTATACTAATATTATAAAGAGAGAAACATTGTATTTTTATATTTTTGTACGTATTGAAACAACTCAAGAACTACTGGGCCGATTTCAAAAAATATTTCACCATTAGAAAGCTACATTGTACTCGAGTAACATAGACTATATTATTTAATTCCACGCGAAGTCGCCCGCAACTGCTAGTAAATAATTTAACTAGGGTAACTATCATCTTACACCGCCATATGGTAGATCATCATTAGGTAATATTTGCGCATGAACATATTTTTTTAATCTACGAGTATTGAATTTGAATTGACACGTGCTAAATGTATTATCTATTTCACACAGTATTTTTAATAACCCCTATTAAGTGTTAAAAAGAATTAAATAAGCATAATATAGGTTTTAGTTGAAGAGGTCACCGCATGAGGGCTGTAAGGGTTCAATTTTTATGGCTATCATTGTGGGACGTTCGTAAGGATCAATTGTTGGCTGTAACAGTAGTTGAAGAGTGTTTTAGAAATGTGTGATTGGGGCTTTTTAGTCTCGAATATGTGGATTAGTTGTGGTCTATTATGACGCAAGCACCTACTATATGTCTACTGAGTTAGAACGATCTTTTCATCTCTTTATCTTATCCGTTCTATTATGTGAATGTAAAACGGATAATTACAGGAAGGCTATCATGGAATAGTAGCACAAATCTTAATAATTTTACAAGTTGTGATTCGAACTCAGCATGTCAAAATGGAAAAAGTGAGCATAATCACTGAGCATGTCATTGAAAAAGTTGTAATAATGGTTGTTGATCGAGCATTGTTAATTGAGTATCATAGATGAGTATTCATATTAAAATATAAAAGGCAGTCGGAACGGCAGTGGCATTACAAGAGACGACCATGTGCCAGTTAAAACAATCGGTTATGTGCGGCATCATGAGGCACAACGCCGTGAATCAACGTGTGCTTAACAATCGCTTATAAATTAGCAAGTTTAATTAACGGTTCGAACCATTTTAAGATCGGCATTCTGCGCCTGCGCACGATCCAGGGGCTCGTGCGGCGACGAGCCTTGGTTCCCCATGCTTCCGTAGCTCGCAGAACTTGATTTGCAAGTATGACGTCAATCCGTGTGACCACTCACGCACTAAAGTGATACATCACAACACATCACAAAACTCGTCAAACTCAACGGTCACTTCACAAATTATTCATCACACAACTAACGCAACGCCTAGGTCCTCTTGCGACAAAAACACTCTATCCTTAACACAATAAGATAATTATTTCGACGAAGATTAAACTCCACAAACATGGCAAAGCTCAAAATAAACAATACAGTTCCTCTTGCTGGCGCCACTACCTTGAAAACTTGCGCATAATAAAAAAAACTCACACTTTTTTATCTTTTATCTATTTGATTATTTATCTGAAGTTGTCCGTCTCGTGTTTAGCTCACGTGAAAAAGAAAAGGTTGCGATAAAATAGAAGATGCGATACGTAGGTATTACGAATTAATCTCACGCGCGAAACTTTCGAAGATCGTCAAGATGCGGTAGTAGCACATAAGGTTCGTGTGAATTCGTTAATAATTTTTAAAAGGGGGGTCAACTTTTCCCACAAACGATGAATAAACGCAGAGAGGCGCATTGAACCCGGCACCCGGCGCGCGCGGGGAGGGGCCTCGGGCTCGGGTAGGTAGCTGGGAACGACCGCCGATGCCAGCTGAACGTTATTTTTTCCCACAGCATTGTTCTTTGGACCGTAGCGAGTAACGATCACAGAACTATATATTTTTAATAATTAACGAAACATTTATTTTAAAACACTAACTGCACTGAACTGCATTTCGGGTTAAAGGTAAAACTGCAGATTTATAAAAAAAAAACTAGTGTACGAAGGCGCGCGCGCCGCGCTCGTGGCGAGCCTCACTGTCGACTGAATGCGGCGTGCGTGGTTCGCGCAAACCCGGGTGCGGAGCGTAGTGCGCCCCGCACCCTGCCCCGAGCCCCTCAACGACCGGTCCCTTGCATTGTCAAGATTGACGACCGGTGAGATCATCATACGAGTTACGAAGCTTTTTATTTGATTCCGATGCTAAATCATCTATTATACAAAAATATTCAAGGTCCAACCCCGGCGCTGTCAGAGAACTCAGAGGTTGGCCTCCGGTGTTTTCATTTTCCTCGTACCTATTCTACTTTAGACTGTAGATCAATGAATCCTGAAATTAGATTCTATATATATATTTATCTCCCAGACTAAACACTCAAAGTAGAGGGCGACTATCCAATGTTGTCTTTCTATCACAACAAGGTAGAACGTAACCACATTGCCTACTGGAAGTTTACTATTGTGACTGAAGCTGAAGCCATACAACGGATGAATAACCTACTTATGTGAGAAGTCGGTTAATAGTAGGAAAACGATAAATCATAAACATTTATCGGCACTCACAAAACTTTCGTGAGCTTTGAAGCGAGGATCGTAGTAACGATAGTAAAGTAAAGCTAAGTGCTGACAAACGCAAAGCAAACACGTTGGGCAACAGCTGGCAGGGCACGGCGCGTGCGAGCGGGAGCGCAGGTGGCCGCCAGAGGCTTTGGCACCCGAACATATGTCTTCCACGATAGAGACGAGAATGTGCTATTTCTGGTAAGTCCATATGCAACACGACCACATATTTAGGACTACGACATTATAGTTTGGATATAAATATAAACATTTACGACCGAAAGATAGGCTGAGAATGCGGATGTCGAAAATTATGTTCGATATTTGATGTAATCATTTTTAGTGATATTGAGATTTACCTTACAGATTGCATTCGCATTTTTGGGAGCACCAAAAGATTTTTCCTTATAACGCATATCTTTGTCTTGTCATTTATCGACTTTCAAATGGAGGTTATTAACCGACTGCTTTTCTATTTGTTTTTATTCGAAATGAGATTAGTAATTGTGAAATTCTTTGATTGTGACAGTCACCGGAGGAAACAGTAATGTGGGCGTGAGAGGTTAGTTACACGTAATTGGTGTGCTCTTTTCAATTCCTTATTGAGTCACACTCTGAGTCACCTGAGATACGATACGAGCACGAATTCCTGCAGCCGACGCCGCTGCAATGGCGACATGATGCCACATAACACGAACACCTCTACTTTCCTTATCTATAATTACTACGGCTTAATATGGGCAGGGACGAAATAAAATAAGGCTATACAAAACAAATTAAACTTAGCCCAGCCAAGATTTTTGTTGGACAAAGAATTAAACTAAGATACAATTAATTTCATCTTTAACAACTAAACCATAGAGAAAGAGGAATAGGCACAATATAATGAAATGCTTTTTGTTTTTAAACGCGACTGAACTAAATTACGGCCAAGGTAATGTACAACACAGTAGATTACAATATTGTAAATTATGCAATTTCGTAATTTAACCTCTAATAATAATGATATTAGAGATACAAATTGCATTAATGCTATCATCACATAATAAACAAGACATGGGTCGTCAGTTGTATAAACATCCACTCACTTCATCAACGCTGTGGTCGAACACAAACTTTGTAATTACATACTAAGCAAATTACGAACTAGGTCATTTGTGCGGAATTGTTTCAAATAATTACGTTGCATTTAAACAGATTTTTTATACATAAGTTAGTCGACCAATTTTACAGCCAAGGTTTGTATAAAACCTATTTAAATATGTATGTGATTGAGAAATGAGTAGGTGATTCTATTTAATCTTCAACTTTCATACAATATTAGAGTGAATATTTGATCTTTCATTACCGCTCTGGTGATAGTTAATCTAAGTTCAAACAAAGCGCAGCAGTCGAAAGAGGACAGTGACACTTTCACGGTGCGCGACACATCCAGCCACCGTGACACTACCGCTCGCTACCATCCGTCATCTATTGAAAGATTCAAACTTTATACGAGCTCGTGAATAGCTACGAGCACTTGTCAAGCTTACCGCGTTCAGAGGACAGCTCACGTAGGGGTATGCTTCCCCTTGCAGCCGTTTGTATGAGTCCAAATTATAGTCGTCTTATAAGAAATTATTAGATTTGTCGGGAGCTGGAGATATTTTTTTCTCTATTTATTAAAAATAGATGTCGCATTTTAATTTCTAGATGCTTATGGGCAGCGTTCGTTTACCTATACACTATTTAGTTACTCCTGTACGTAAAGTAACGTTTTGCATTTCGTGAAAAATTGTGAGCTGTAGTGAAGTTTGCATAGCACTATACTTGTGCACCCGCTATTGTGGCTTATGCAACATTTCCGTAAAACGAACAATTCTTTTCAAAGAAATCACCGTTATGTATCGTTGAATCGGTTGCACTTGTTTATGGTTTTTAGAACACTGAAAACGATATACTCCGAACAATTTAGCCTACCTTTTATTTCCATTGTTTTGAAAATTAGCTGAAGAAATATCATTCCAGCTAAATTAAGAAGATAACGTTTCATGTTTACATTTTTGTGTTTTTTATTTCGCGCGGCAATTGGACCCGAAGTTATATAGGTGACAATTTAAAATAAGCATAGTTGCTTATGTTAAAGTAACTATTGTTAGCGGAGCAAAAAGAAAATTATGACGGACAGGTGGTAGAGTTTCGCCATAGAAAAGGCAAGCTGGTAGACTGTATTCGTATACAATCTATTTATAAGTCACTATACAATGTTAACACGTAGCATGGTAATCGACATGGTGGTTTAGCCAGTACAAAGATATTTAGCTCAGGTGTGCAATAGATGCGCCGGTAAGACTTATAAAAATATTTAATTTTCAATAACAATTTTTTAAGATTTACTATTTCACGTTTTTCATCAAAACATCTATAATAAAAACTAGCATAAAAGGCAGTCGATCCTTAACATTCATTTATAAAAGAGAATTAAAAATATCTGTTTTTATTTCCCTTTCTGTCGTGCATTCTATACTACGAGTATTCTAGGGTGTCTACCCTAGTCACTAGAATGCAAGACGAACAGAATACATAATATAATAATTCAAATTAAAACAGAATTTCTTATTAGGTCAAAGATGTTTTTCTTTGTTTAAGGGACTACAAATTGAATTTCAAATTTACTTTGTTTCAAATCTAATTATGTAACAAGATAAGTCTTCGAAAAAATAACAAACTTAAGACAAAAAAAAATTGAAGAACGTTACGACGCTTAAATTCTATACTTTTGCTGCAAAATGTATCTATATTTTCTATTGAAGAATAATCGTGAGGTTACCATTGTATAAAATAAGAAAACAAAATGTCAAGGTTTTAAACCAGCACTAAAGAGGATCAAAGGGCGCATAGATCTCTTATTACAATATCATACTTTAGTTTCACAAATACAAAAACTTTTATTGAAAATTTTGATTTGACATTTAATAAAATTCGACCTTCGTATCGACCAGCATTATAATCTTTTGTAAAAAAAGTGTAAAGAATAATAAGGCGAAATTAAATAGCGAATTTTAAACAAACAGAAATCGTGAGAAAACGTTATAATAATAATTTTGTTCCGACATTTAATTTCGTTAGTGTAGAAAATAAGCGTCTGTATAATTCCATTATTTTCACAAGGCCGGTTGTAATTACATTGAGTATCGTAATTCTGATTACTTTTGGCTATGAAGGCGACACCGTGGGTAGTTTACGTAAATTAAGACTCAACCAAACCAGCAACAACTAGTTCAACAAACTTTTAAAAACCTGTTTTAGATTTTTTAATGGTTATTAACTGTAGGTGCGAATCATTCATAAAACATATCATTTTCTATTATATATTTTTTTTGCTTATCAATCAGACAATGCTGAATAAATAACTTTATTGCTTTGAGAGTACATGCATCAAATACAAAATGAAGGAGCGTCCCGACGCCGACGACCCGCCGCGACATCTGGTTATTGGGATCAAAATAAATATAAATTGGACACTTCAATAAAGTCAATCGGGTCAATATCAGACTGTATATTAAACGAGCTGGTTGTACGCGAAACGAATACAGCCGGTAGGTAAATCATAAAAACAACGGTGTTAGTACCAATAAGGCGACGCGCCCTGTCTAGTTCATTTTTATAACGGCCATCATACTATCCCTGGCTCGATTCTTATTAGCAGTACGAGTAGCAGCAGGAATAACTAATTTGTTCATAGTTCGGCCGGCGTGTTGTAGCGATGTGCCTCGCATTGCGATCACGTTTGGAGCACAGCGGATGTCAGAGGTGTGTGACCAGATTGCTTGATAAACGTACTCAAAGTTCCTCGAACACCAGTTAATGTGTACCTTTTCTCGGGACCAGATATCTCTACCGTGCTTCTTAATCGTCGAATGTTTAATTTAAAATTTATTAATATTGATTGCAAAAAAATTTGAAAGATAAAATTAGTGACTGAAAAGAACGGCACGTCTATAAAAAATAAAAAAGTTGGTCAAAGCTGTCATATTCAAAAAACCAAAACGGCGCAGTACGGGGACGAAGCGATGACCGCATGGACTATGTTTAGTTGGAGGAGACTGTACAACGGCAGAATGGAGACAGTGGAAGATTCAAGGGTCGAGCTGCCGGCGGACACTAGACAGCTGGTGTACAACGTCTACGTGTACTTCAGCCGGCGCCCGGGGCGGAGCTCTAAGGCTTCCATTTCGAAGACCGCGCGAGCCACTATGCTGCCGAGAGACATCGTCGCTGATATCATCAGAGATAAATATCGGGACTGCGACGCATTTAAAGGGTAGTATCAGACTAAAAGAGTGAGTTAAAAAGCTGTCAGCCCATCTGATTGTGATGTGACCAAGACGCAACACAACATAACAAGTACACGAAGAATTGCGACCGCGGGGATAACAGAATGAATGGAAATTAAATTAAGGGAGATTGCGTCTTCTGATACAGCAATAAACAAGACAGCACGAGTTACGCACGTTAGAGCACATAAACTGTTAAATGTGTAAAGTTTTGAAAATATTGTACTATAAAATAAGAAAGCAGAGTATAAATAAGCGGTGATGTACATAACATTTTCAACGTCCTTATTATCATCTTATTATGTAAGGTGAGTCTAAATTCTTATCTTCTTAGATAATATAATGTAATAAAATATATTTAGTATGTTTGTACAAAGTATAAAAATTGTGACATCAAATGTTATATTCCAGTGTTTATTTAAGACTTATTGCGGAGGCTTCGAGGCTTAAAGCCTCTGTTTGCTGACATACGAGTAATTCCATAAAATATAAATGAAATATTTTATGCGATGATTAAAATTTAAAAGAATAAAAATAGTTGTAGATAATAAGCTGTATAAAAAGCTTTACTATGAGAAGAAAGCTTATAATTATGACCTATGTAAAAGTTTATTAGTTTATTTTTAGTTAATTCAATTTGTGTGTAATTAGATGAAATACTTAAAGAAGGTGAAATTGGTTACCAGGAAATTAAGCTAAAATAATCCCTATTTTAGTACTTTTAAATTAAATTTATCTGTTAGCATTTTATTCGTTGTGGAATATAAGAATAATATTTGATAACAAAAATAAAAAAATCGATTCGTTGTTTTAAGTATTTTAAAATGAAAGTCAGTCTCGTGCGCATAGCATCTTATGAAGAGATTGCCCATTTTATTTGCAAATGTATAAAGAGCCAGTGTTGACTATGATCTCATTGAAATATACTTACTTGTGTATAAAATATAGTTAGTATGTATGTTTCTAAAGAAATTCTCTCGTATACATTGTAAATTGAGAATTAAGTGTAATATAAGAACTAAATATGTCATTTTTAATAAAAACATATTTGTAAAATCATTTCGTTTTAATAGATTTTGGGGTATTTTCCTCTGACATATGGTAAGATTAGTTAAATGATAAACGCCTTGTAACTTTTAATAGCAATGTCGTTTATTTAGAAATGCTGTCACATTAGAATGTTAGATGGCACTTATCTATTTACCTCTACCGATACTTTTCTTCAAATAATTGATGTCTTTCCGTAACTATAATATCATATTTCTTATCTAATCCTTAAAAAGAGTGAGATTTTATTATTTGCATTTCGAAGACATTAAATTGATTGAGTGTAAAGTGTTAATTTAAATTGTATAGTAGCATTTTAAAAGGTTATACTTTGCCCTTACATGTTTACATCGACATGGTATGTTGATAATTCCGATGAATAATCCAATCGTTACCTTTGTTCAAAACATAAAGTTAAGAACAAAGAAGGCAACGGCGCGTTTAAATGACCCTGATTTGTATATAAATTCACGGCTTTAATCGTGTTATTTTAAGGTCCATAGGACAAAAACAATTTATTTCCTACTTCCGTAGTAAAGTTGAATAAGTTTCATTCGAATAAATTATAAAATTTTACCTAAGAAAAATTCAAGACAATTATTGAAGTAGGTACTTTAGTATGAAAATATGCACAATTTATGAAATATCTCAGTTGTAGCTATATCATGTATATTTGAAGAGGAATATTTCGCAAAGGAACGATCGTATAACGAATAAGAATTAGCTTCGTTCCGCAAGTAAAGGTATAAAGTATTAACATATTTTTTTCTATACACTATTTGAATTTAAATATAGTTTTTTTTATACTATAGTGACCAAAACAACAACGCAACTGACTTCTAAATATCACCATTTTATTGATTAAGTACTCCTTCATAGGAATTGAATAGAAATGATTGAGAAATATTAGACAAAAACGAAGATAAAGACGGTTCGTAAATATAAGTAGATGCAATAGCGCCGTGGTTTATTTATTCGGCTTTAAACTTACGTAAGTAGAGTTCAATTCCAAGGATAATTAAACATCTGTTGGCCAAATAAACTGCCAGTAAACTGAAGACGTCACATTATTTAAAGAATGCTTTATTTAATTAGTGCAATTAAGACGTTCTGTTATCAACGCACTACATAAGAAGATATTAAGAGGAAATATATGATTTTAATGTTTTAGATAGTATAGTAATTTCACGTATGGTCCTCTCTAAATAACATTAATGCTTAGTTATTTGCACTTAAAATAGTTACGTAATAACATTGTTACCTACGTTTGAAAACTGAACATAAAAAATATGAAACAAATTATTTTACATAACCAAGGACAACAATAGAAGAAAAAGATTCGCTATTCACGAAGTTAATATTAGAAAGGGTAGCACTTTAGCCATCTTAGTTATTTACAAACCAAAGTTCAGTGAGACGTCAAAAAATTGCAACAATATGACCTTATAGGAAACATCTAACTAATGAAATGAACAGAAAATTACTCACGTTTTCTTCAAATTAGCACCATCGTCTGAAACAATCACAATACACTCTTAATACGATAAAGTACACTTTCACAATAGAGTCTAGATTAACATTTAACACTATAATTAGCTACGGAAAATCGCGTTAGTTCTATGATCGGCGGCCTGCCAACAACTACATCGGCGTGTGTATACCTCACTAATTACACTAGTGCACTGACTATTTTCAGGTGCTACGTGAACCAGCTCTCTGATTCACAGATACATCGTCAACCACACCACATCGAAGGTTACAAGTGATCCGCTCTAAAAGCGGTCGTGCGCGGTTTCAAACAAGTTTGTGGTTTACTTTTTAACATATTTTAGAGTTCATATCCGTGACTGACGTCAAATTGACTCCAGTGAAGTTACGTTTATGCACTTTTGAAATTATCAACTCTCAAATATCGTAATATCCATAAGAAGAAAGATTAAATTAATCTCACTTCCATCTTTATGATTGTTGTTACGTCACATCAAAGAATACAGAATTACACGCCTTCAACGTCTTCTACTTATTACAATGAACTACTTAAACTTGATCATCCCTGTCATGTCAAATGAAAAAAATAAAAAGAGAAGCTAAGTGAATTAAGTCTCCCACTGCTTCTTTACGCCATTATGGTAAAAATATGGTCTTTGATCGCTTTCTTCTACATTCATAGAATGCTCATAAAGTTACATCAATTGTTAATAATGGTTGCTGTGTATTGAAAGCTAAGGCGTGGGACGGAAAAGTGGGCGTTTGCTTAGTAACTGCTACCATAAAATTTGGAACACACAATTGCCGTTTGAGGGTGGGCGTACTTAATTTGGGAAGAACGGAAATGGGAATACCATGTACATTTATATGAAAATACTAGGTGTTATAATGTTTTCTCATTCAGCTTTAATAACTTAAAAAAACCCAACCGTTTCATTGCAAAATATTTAGTTGCTCAGTTGGTGGACGAGCAGAAATTTTAATAACCGAAGTCGACCTGGTTTATATTAATGTCATAAAATTACTGAAATAAAAAAAAATCTGTAACTCTTAAAAAAATCATCACATTTAACTGGATACATCCATAGTAACACGGTGCCCTTCAAATTTGAAATACAATAGTAATGTTTGCGAACTGCTGCTGATAGAAATAGATAGTAATTACTACCCACGGTGAAACAGTTTCTAGTAACATATTATGTATGACAACTAATTGAGAGATTAAAATATAGAGGGGCCATAAGTGTCACTTTCCTTGAAGTATTTTTTGCATAATCGCCTTTTATATTATACAATAGTGACGTTGATTACTAAGTAATAACTTGATAACGGACGGACCAAAAAGAGATGCGACAAGTAATAAAATTAGTTCATAATGTCCAGTCTTTATATTTTAATGTCTGCGTGTATTACAATGTTGTAGTTTAATGTGAAAGAGTCTTTATCATTAACTAAGTAAGTGCAGACAGTGTTGTCTGGACGGTCATGGAATGCAAAAGGTCGTCATTAAAACGAGACGAGACGCTCAACAACGCTTTTCATTTATCTACATTTCTTCTACTTTTTTATACCCTTCGGACCATTTGTAGCTTCCTTATTATTTTTTTAATGACTACAGTGGTATTAGAAAGTGGATGCATTAGAAAATGACTCAAATAAATTATATTCTAAATGTTTTCCTACTAAGTTAAAATTCATTTTATACAATTCATTTTTTTTTTCATTGGTAAAAGCCTTTCACGTTGAATGACATTTTAAAAGGAAGTTTGCTTGCAATTAAGTAAAGCAAGCTTGCAAGCTTCAGTAAGTTGAAAAAGGCTTTTGTATGTTTATTAAAATAAACCTTTACGAAATGGTTTCTTAACTTGCTATTTTTTGCCTTTATAATTTCCCAAGAATTAAAAGATTTTTGTTTTCAAAAGTTGATTCATGATGGACAATAAGATATAATTAGAATTAGAGTTAAAATCGGCAATTAATTACATTATATTAGAAATAATTGTTAGAGAGTTATGCACATCATCAAATTATTGTTGATTCTACAGCTTGTCAAATCATTCTACAACGACACAACTGGTAATTTATACTCTTCCAGATTTTGCAATACATCAGCAACATTTTAGTGCAATTTTACTGTTTGTGCACAGTCTACTGACACGTTATTTAGTTAAAGTTATCTGATAAGATACGTTGTTGTCGCTCAGGCACGTTGAATGTCTTTCAGGACAGAATGTCTGATAATGATGCAAGGAATCCATTTAATTGCCACTGCTACTGGCTATGATAATCGAAATACAGACAATAACAAGTTGTTAATTTACAAGTTATTTTAAAGCCTCCTAAGGACTAACTGGCACTCACGTTTGTTTAATGATTACTTTAGCAGCATCTTGGTATAAATATACTAAATCCACAGTAAGGTCCTCCCTTAAGCTTTGTTCGCACCAGGATCTGAACAAGTGATTTACTATTGTTCGGACTTGTTTAAGCCTAAACCTACGCACTGGGATAGCAATTTATTGTAGTAACTAATCGTGTCCGAACAGTAACATTTTAGTAGAGTAGATTAGTATATCCTTTGTTCGGATACGTGCTACTTGCTACTCGACTAAAATACTATCCTGGTGCGTACAAGACTTTAGTGATTTGATTCGTTTGAAAAAGCATCTACCAACTACGTAATAAGTGTTATACTTTTTGTTAAAACTTCCGAATGAAAAGGTCCATTTAAATGTTTATTCCATAAAATGGCTTTATAGATTAATCCAATAACACGAATCAATTGATGGCCTCAAGGTTAAATACCACGCGATTTACTTACCGATAGAACGTGGAACAAAACGTGGTTTAGAATTTAGATATTCACCAGTAGGTATCTTTTAAATACTTATAGTTTACTATGATATCTTTTGAAGTACTAGAATTAAAAGATAGAACACTATAACCACAATTTAATTGTATTAAATAATGTAACTTATACACTGAATTTTAATTAATTAATTATTTCGTACATAGTAAGAACCGAGATATTTACATAAAAGCTGTTGTGCGCGACTTCGTCTAGGTGAAATTAAATAATATAGCCTATGTTACTCGGGGATAATAGTAGCTTTGTAATGGTGGTGTAATGGTGAAAGATTTTTTGTGCTCCTTCCAGTAGTTCTGGAGTTATTTCAATGCATACAAAATTTCTCTTTTTTATAATCTATACTAATATTATAAAGAGAGAAACTTTGTATTTTTATATGTATTGAAATAACTCAAGAACTACTGGAACGAGTACAAAAAATCTTTCACCATTACTATTATACTGTTATAGATAGCTAGCTAAATATCCGGACGATAGCCTGAACTTTCACTATAAGAGAGCAACTTTAAAACCAGATTATTGATTTGTCTGTGACGTAATTTATTGCACAGTCTATCGATGCAACCAACAGTCTATGTCTTAAAAATAAAAAAGAAAACGTTTAAATGCATAATAATAATTCTGTAATAATCAAGATTGACGCTTATTGTATCCGACTGGATATCTGCAAGGTCGACCAGTTAATTAGAACAGATATAAAAAGATTTTAATATAGACCACAGACTTCGCGCCTACGTAGACAGGACACCCTGTCCTGATAACAATCGATATTCTACTTAAATTAATTATAATAAATAACTTAACGGATCTTCCAACCATGACATCCTTCGGAAGAATCTTTACTAATATAGATAATACATCACTATGTATGGAGATTTACAGAATAAAAATAATTTTATTATACCATTCGTTTGTTTCATATATGCGTAAGATATATGAAACAAACTAATACTGCTAATGCTGTGACTAGTTTCTAGTAGACGTGTTAATTGAAGATTTTGCACCAATAGTTAGATCTAGTAGGTTACCTAACAATCCCGTTTACAAGATTTAAAAACAATGCTATCAATGTAGTAAATTCATGATAACTTATTGGCCATCCACGGCCTGTTACGTAATGCTTGATACGTTATAATAGGTGACTAATAAAAAACGACAAAGAACAAGAGTTTGAACTTGCAACGTAATTCTGGTGAACGCAATGTAAGGCGACCCCTCTGTAGATGGAGCGATAACCTCAGGCAGGATGTTGATGAGTGCATGCTTGTTTCACAAACATCAAAGGATGCCAAAAACAAGCTTATTATTTTAGTGAACTTAGTGACTAATAAAAATTCTATATTACTTGTATGTGTCTTTGAGAACTGTAATCATGTGTCAATGAATAAAGAATGACAACAAGAATGTCACCTCTTTAGGTATAGACGCGTCCTTCAATGGGGACGAATAGTGTGCTGGTGAAGATGATGACGAATAAAGAATATAATCTAGGAAAAGAGAATTAATTGTTACTCATTTCGTTCAAGACAAACACAGTATCTTCCAGATATTAAAGTACTCTTAGAAATCAATTCAATTGTATAAATACTAGATAAATAGACAATGGTTTTAGAACATTTTAGGCAAGACAAATGATTAGATCACATGGGGTCGTTAGTCTAGTCTGGTTGGCGCTAAGTAATTGTTAAGGCCATAAAATTTATGTCCATTCACTACAAGTACTATTTAACGTTTATTTCCTAATCATGAAAATAATAACAGTAGGCTGATCCACTCATTAAATTACTCCCAATTTTGAGATCTTCTATGTAAAAAAATTATTGCAAATATGTATGTTCAACAGGTTTCAACAGAGAGAATATATTTCGTCATTGCATGTGTAGAGCTTTTCTGTTCTGATCAATGAAGACGTATGCGTTAGAACTTAATCTGAATTAGATATTAGTATTTATTGTTCTAGCACTTTTTAAGACACTGAATGTATTGTAGTTTTATAGTGTTATTTGTTATGCTAGTGTCAAGAGAGGCATACGTACTTATGACATTTTTATACAGCATGATCCCATGCTAATCCTAGTTCGAAAATTATAGTAGATTGGTTTTGTTGATTGGTTAGTTTTAAAGTATAGGTGTAGGGCTTATTAGTCAGAGGTTATTACACTCTAAAGGCATCTTTAAAAAGTCATCTTACTATAAAAGGTTAAATAAATGTGCAACAAGTCTCAATACGGCAATATGTTAATAAACAACTATACAATTATTTATATGTAACAATGACATTGACCGTGGTAATCTGAATATATGTTACGGCAAAATTTAACCGCAATACAATTAAGATAACCTATTAGTGTATACTTGTGGTTTGAAAAGATAAATAACGAAGCTGTCTTCAAAAACTAAAATATAGGATACGTCGATTTATAATGTACTAGCGGTCGCCAGCGACTTCGTCCGCTTGAAGTTTAGAAATTCAAAACAAAGTTTTATATCTTATTTTAACCTTTATAAAATAAATTTGAAGTATTAATACCAATAGAAACCCATGTGCAAAATATTAAATTTATAAGGCTTTACCTACACTGCGAAAAATATTTCTAGCTATGAACTTTGGCCTCGCTTTTCTCCCCAAAATAGATATTTGTAAAATTTTTGTATGGCAAATTTATTTATTCGTGTTGAAGAGCACTTATTCTTAT
>QDHC01007041.1:3836363-3853177 GCA_013186455.1 Papilio dardanus tibullus
AAAAAAAACACACAATTTCCCAAACTTGGGAAATCTTTTCATGATACTGGCAAGTTTTTTTTTTAATAATTTCTTTCTTGGCACGCTTTTTAACGTCAAATTAGTATGGAGTGCTCCCTCTATGTATAATATCTCTTTGATTTGTACATTACCGTCGACAAAAAAGGTCCAGGTATGTAAAAAGGTATATTTATTTCATCAAACCCAACAAATCTTTATTTTTAAATAAAAAAAGGAATAACAAAGCAACGTTCAATTTTATATAATGACAGTGTTAACAAGATAAAAAGTCATTATTGACACCAAAAAATGTCTTTAAAATCTCAGATATCGTTAATAGAATTATCTAAACAGATTCCTTTTAATATTGGTAAGTAATACTGTTATGAGACATTCTAGGTGAATTATTTTTACCTAATAAAAAACGTAATTCTACTTTTGCGTTTTTAGTCAACATGATTGATTTATTATATTTCAGATGATGCCCTAAAACAGCAATTATGTTTTGGCGAAACACTGATAATAAGCTGTGGGCACACAGAGGGAAAAACGTATGACATTTTATCGGATTCAGAATGTTCAACTTCTGAAACATCCGTCAGTGAAGAAACCGAAAAGGTTAAGATTAAGCCCTTTGTACCAGAGGAGGTAGTTGAGGAGAAGGCTTCTAAACACTCCAGTGATGAAGATAACGATTTTCATTTTTACTTTTTCCCGGATTGCAGCAAACCTGTTCCTCCTAGAGATAGCAAAAGCAGTCTTATCATTCAGGATGGTATGCCAAAGATAAATCGAAGAGATGTCCACCAAGATAACTGCACCTGTGAGGTTGATCAAAAAGGTCGATGTAAATGCATGGTTGAAATACCCTGTCTTTGCGGCGCCGAAGAGAAATCGGAATGTGTATGTGTCGCATTGGAAAACATATGTGTCTGCAATGAAATGAAACCAGATATCAAATGTTCTTGCAAAAACGCTGAAATATGTACCTGCGTCGATGACAAATGTCGTTTAATTTGCACATGCGATAAAATTGACAAGCCATGCATTTGTCACAGAGATAAGTTTCCTCAGCCCATTTGCATTTGTAAACGTAAACCCAAGACTTATGATTCTTCAGTACCTTCCGTGGTACCAGGTGAAAGCGTACTTGAAGAATCGACCACCAAAACAACCAAGTCTTCCTGTGACTGCCAAAAACGTACACCGCCCGAACCAGGGGTAGAAGAAGAGATTACATGTGTTTGTGATAGAAAATCTGAGGGGAAAACCGGTGGTACTTGTTCTTCGATTTGCCAAAACCCCCAAGACTGTTCCTGTAAACGTAATTTAGACGATATGTGTTCATGTTTTCCCGATGCTAAACTTTGTACATGCGGAAATCCAGAGAATTGTAAATGTCATCATATTTGTGACTGTACAGCGCCTTGCATTTGTGACACTGAGAGTAAGAAACAAGTTGAATGTACTTGTTTCCAAACACCGGCTGTCGATGAAGGCGAAGCCAAGAAACTGAAGAAAGTAAGAGCGGGGAAGCACGGATACCGCTGGTGCCACGATGTTGATCCACGACACACATATTTCGATTATGGTTACGGAAGGCATGAGAAAATTGTTCCTAAAGAGGTGGAAGATAAGAAAATTGTGATTACTGATATGAAAGGACAAAAAGAAACCGAGAGTGATGATAGTGAAAAACCAAACGTACCAAATTACAGGAGGAAGACAAAAAGATTGTCTCTCGACTGCTGTAGTGCCGTTGGAGGTATCATATTTATCAACGTATTATTTTATGTTGGGGCCATATTTGTTCTGGTTTGTTAATTCAACAATTTTTGTAGGCGTAACGATAAATGTGGAGACGCTCGGAGAAGACAAAGGTAAATTTCTGGTCCAGTTGGTATCACATTCATCTAAAGAAACCGCAAAGACAGGTTCTAAAATTATCAGTATCGTAGATTGCAAGCTGCACACACTGGAAGAAAACAGAACTGAGTAAGAATATTATATTTCCGTTATTTATATGCAAGAATAATTAATACTTAAGTCTTATGTTACATTTATGTATTATGTTGCATTACTTGGCATATTTCTTAACGTCGGTAGAGTTGAGTGGAACTTCAGGAGTAGATGGTCGAGTAAGAGTTGGTTGATCGACCAACTATTCTTGAATTTCAACTACTCGACTCTCAATACCAAATATTTTTAAAAAGTATTTTTTTATTAGGTACATACAGAGTAGAGATAAATTTAAAGAGAAGCGAAATTATATGGCAATTTGCGAGAGCGGTTACTACAATAAAGTCACTCGTATATGTGGCGACCGTCATTTAATAAAGCGGTTTTATCATACCTTTGAAGAAGCCCATAACTTTTTGTTGGAAGGCGCTAATATCGTGCTTATGCGTTATGTGGGTCTGACTCGTTACAAAGGCTGTATTAAAACGGATACCGTTCTTATTGGAGGCGTTGTGTGCGAAAGTATTTATGTAAGTATACACATTACGCCTTATTTGTTGCTTTGCTTATACTAGCTGATATGTACTAGTTAAGTAATTACCTTCATACGCAACGAAAGCTGACTATCGAGATCTACAGTCCAACTATAAATAGTGACTTAATTATGACTTTTACGTCCAGAAAAGCTTTGATCAAATTATAGTTTTCAAATTGCAAAACTAACGGTCCCGCTGGTGGGCGCGGAGGCTTAATTTTAATCCACTTTCCCTTCCTATCCTTTTCCTATGAGGAAATGATGGGAGAAGGATGTGGATTTTCCGGGGAAGGAGACGCAAAGAGAGAGGAATTATCCTCTTGCTGTGCGCCTCTTCCTCCGAAGATTAAGGGTAGGCAACGCATCTGCATGGCGTCGCTTCGCTATTTCAGTCAGTCCAAGTGGCCGCATGCTCGTTTGCCACTTACTAATAAATGAAAAAAAAAGCAAACGGGAAGTTCGATGAAGTTTCATATCGCTCGTATGAACTTTAAAATTTCAATTTGAAATAATGTGTATCTAAGCTGATAAGTAGATTTTAAAGTTAGTCATGCTCACGTTAGTTGAAATAAATGATTATTGTTTATTACAATTTATGTATTTTAGGTTTGCCTTGGAGTGAGTAACGCAATTGTCAACAGTAAACCATTCTTTGTGGTGAAAGTGGAACGGCATATAATAGAACCCTCCGGCTACGTTCACCAAACCCTTTTGGTTCTGTCACTTAAGGGTAAGATGTTTCTTTACGTTGTATGTACTTTTGAATCGGCTAAATGTGAAGGTATAATAAACGTAAAAAAGAACCATTGAGTACCCCTTTCCGTTTTATGTTAAAAGGTTACATCGTAAGCCAGGAGTGGGCGAATAACAGTTACATTCTACATATAAATCCATTGTTACGGATCGTTCCTGAGAAAGACGAAATAGAACGGCACGAGCCGCTGCGTGAGACTTGGCGAACCGACTTACAATTGTTATCAGATTACCTAGACTTTAAGGTAACGTTTAACTGGAATAACCAATTTTGTGTTATTTCCCTAGTATTATGAAGCTATGCAACGAGTCAACATTATAATGTTTTAAACTTATTATTGGTTTAAAAGACAACACCACTGGGGGTAGATCCGGATCTAGGGGAGAGGGGGCCAACTGGAGCCCATGGCTTGGTCGGCAAGTTCAGGAGACGGCTAAAATTTACTTGTAAGTATTTATTCCAGTCGACAAGAACTTCTGAAGGCGGGCGGTATGTATCTGAGAACGGCGAGCTGACTGGCACGATCCGCGACTACCTACAAGCCGTGCTTTTACTACGTCCCAATGACACTCTTCACTTCACACGGCACTACTTCGGAGCTGCTCTTTCAGCGCTTGATTTACCTCATAATGAATTCTTTGACTCCGCAAACAAACATGTACGATATTTCTTCTTTGAAGATTGATTTGATTTAATTTTTTGAAGCATTACAGACTGATTTTGGAATTTTTATTCTCTTTAGAAAGATACTTTGTGGAAATTTTAATAAAAAATTGCAATAGTGATCATTTGTGTTTTCAATTCATTAACACTATGAGATGATTATAAATTCTGACCACTTAAACATAATAACTTTTAATTTAAAAATAATAAAACTGAGTGAACGTAAGCTGGATTACTTGCGCAAGTTTAAATGAACTCGATGCCGGCGTCCTTCAGAGATTACGTTAATTAACATTTCCCCACACTGGGAATACCAATTATGGACTCAATATTTCTGATTTCATTTCCTAGATTCATTGCTTACAGACATTTCGACGGGATTCATGTGCAAACTTTGATTAAAATGAGCAGAAATACCTTTTGCAAATTTCGTCGTAACATCTGAGATTTCATTTTTCCATATTTTCTATTTCAATCCATACTTCGTTGATGAGACATTGATTTTCTTGTTTTTTGAAGAATCTGAAGATCTTCAAAGATGAATATGATAGTGGATACATGAATATGGGTTACGAGATAAGATAAAATTCACATAAAAGTAATCTGTTACTAAGGTATTTTGCGATGGATATTTTAATTTCAACTTTGTAGAATATTTTACTTTGATTTTAAATTAATTATTTTAGTATTTGTATTCGATGTTTTAGATGTACAAGCGGCCTTTTCTGTTAAAGGTAAACAAAAGGCCAAAATGTAATTTGGATAAAGCGTAAATCAGATATTAGCCCTCTGTTAATAATGGCGAGACGGTGAAATTGACTGCTCCATTTTAATTAAGACTTAATAAGACGTTGGCAGTTAAAATTTTGCTTTGCTTGTTAATTATCTTGAGTTTAAAGTACAAAATCTTAATAAGGTTGATTTCTAAACATTGAACACAATTGAGATCAGGTGGCCCTAACAGCGATTGCGTAAAATACTTTCATCTTCTTATAAAACAACATTAATGTTTCTCAAAACTTAAAACAACTTTAAATCTTGTGATAAGATAAAGTAATGGAATGGGAGGTACCTAATATCGGCAAGTACATTTCACGTCTTCACAGACATGGTCCTCAGCGTCCATTAACGATTCTGAGTACGTACTTACGGAAGCCAATATGAACTTTTTTTGGTATTTGTGAATGAGATGAGATAGGTATAGTTTCCTGCATACGATATTGACTTTGATAAAAGTAATCCACGTAAGAGCTCACTATTCGACCTACTTAAGCACACGTATCAGTAATCGGCCTCTTTTATTTTCGACCTACTTTCAGAATGCTTTTGAAACTTAAGGTGTCAAGAAGTTAACAAAAGCTTACACCGAGTTTCTACAGCTGTAACATCTATGTAAAGACATAAAACCATATTTTTTTGTCACCACATAAAGGAAACAATATATTCTTGTTAAGGTGATACTGCAGTAGAAACTCACTGTTACGCTGATATGAAACATGTTTTATCCATTATCTTTAATATGGAAGTAATGAATCGAATTAAGTAAAGAGAATAGTGTTGCTTCCGTGTTACCGTTGCGGCGGTAGATGGCTCAATAATTTCGGTATTTTACGACGCCACTTATACTGGAATTTAGTAACGTTTGCACACTACTGTTTGTGTGGAAATAGGCCCCTCTTCTATGCAATAAAGTAAGATAATTTGATCACCGGTGAGCCCTATAACTTACCTAGTCAGACTTTTTACCTGAAAAAATATTTTCCAACATAATAAATTATAACCAACATAAGTAATTCTCTCGACATGTTGATGTAAATAAAAGTCCTTTAAAATGTAATAATATATTAAATAAAAACAAGTAACTTTAACAATAACAAGTTTCTAATTAATTTTGGTCTGCGGGGTTTTCAAAATAATTACATAAGTTTGCGCAATTAAAATTTAAAATGGAACAGTTTTAAGGACCTCGTTGGGTGAACTTATTCAATCCAATTACGGTTCAAAAGCTGTCTGTTTGACGTTTTATAACGTTAATTTTTAGTATTCGTTATAACAAAAGCTTTATACCTTTTGTTTTAGTCCTTTTAATTGGTTCTTGATAGCTATAAATAAAGAAAGTTAAGCTTTAAGTTAATACAACGAGAATTTTAATTAATAGCAGGAGTAATAGAATACTTGAGTTTAAAAATGTCAAAATTAATAAATATTACAAAGGACATATTCATAGCGAGATATCTTTATATGAACATGCAATATAAAAAATCTAAATCAATATTTTTCTTTAAATAATAAAATCAAATGAATTAAAGAGTAAACCAACAAAAGGAAAAAAAAACTTGACTAGATTTTTGGAAGTAAACTCAAACAGAGAAGTTATTCGACAAAGTCCTTCAGATTGTAATATTTTCAGTTTTAATTGGGAAAAGTTACGTAATTATTCACAAAACTTTAAAACTTCGCAGGACTAAATAAACTAAAGGGATTTAAGCTATAAATTTTCCTTTGGATTATGTTTATTTAATACGCAAATGCTATTTGGATTAAGGTCCGCAATATGATTTTGATATATGAATTATTTAGTAAAAATATTAGAATTTCTGTGAATTTATACAGCATTTTTAAGTTGATTCTACATTTTTTTTTACCCATATTCCTCTGACATAGGATTAGAGACTTTATTTAACTTTTTCCATTTATATTATCTTACGGTGAAGGAAAACTCGATGCAACCTGCAGATATCGGCGAATAAATTCAAAGATATGTGTGAAGTCGACCAACCCGCTGGGCCAGCGTTGTTGACCATAGTCCAATCACACCCCCTTAGGGTAGGCTCCGACCCCCTCAGTGGAAACGTATAGTGAGCTGGCCATGATTTGTATTCACAATTTCTGTTACTTTTTATAAGTATTGTATTTGTATATATTGATTTATTAATAACTTAGTAATGGTGACACTGGCGTGTCATAAGGAGCGGCGTTCTCTGTGCCGATTCTGCAATACAATATATTTAATTTGTTTTTGACACACTGCTCTGTTTCCATTCACATTTAGGTATTCTAATTCATAGCTCACAGTAACACATTAGAAGTAGTTTTCTTTGGTCTGGTACGCTGTGCAACGACAGGCTTATCCCTTGTCACATTTGTAATTTACTAAGAATGGGTTTTAACTTGTCACTCCCCTGATTATTGTCTAAATAAAGTTGTTTTGGGAAACAAACAAGATCGACTTACACGTTTCCGCAACGGCCGTAATTAAATCTACTTGGTCGAGTTTTCAACTGCTAACTACATTAGTAAACCTGCCTATAGGTTTGTTGTGTTCAATGAAATTAACTCATAATTTTCATCATAATAAAATATACGATAGCAGAAACTGTAAGTTGTGGGCATAAATAAAATTTTAAATGAGGTTTAATAAGTGCTTATGTTATATAGCAAACCCTCACTGGGCCAGGGTGCTTGAGTATGGCCTAGTCACCCCTTCGGGAGTAGGCTCCGCGCCCCTCGGTGGGGACGTTTAGTGAGCTGATGATGATGATGTGAAGTTGTGTTTATGAACCGCTGTATATTATAAAAATCGTTGCGGTAAGGGAAAAGTTTATTATTTCTCGTTAATTATTTTTGTTACAATATTGTACATAAATAACAGCAAGGTAAGATAGAAAAATTAGCAAAAATAAAAAACTATGAAATATTCATTTGAACATTTAAAAGTTTCACGAAATCTCTTTCCGAAGTTTGTACATCGCAGTCGGTAACTTCATCCTCACTCTTTAGTGTATTTTACTCTTCAAAGTAAAGCTGAAGCTGAAATTAAAATGAAAATTCGAAACAGTTATAAAATATTTTAAATTACACGAATTAAGCAAACTACTAGTAAGATTAATATTAAAATTATTTTCATACTGCTGAGAGCTAACATAAACCCTTATTCTTACTTAGCTTGAAATTCGTAATGAGGGCCCATAATACGAAGAAATTCCCTTGCTATTCTAGAATTAAAACAAAGGGTAACATAGCCTTACATTTAACTCACCTTGAAATTCATAATAGAGGAACATAACACGGAGAAGTTCCCCTGCTATTCTGGAATTTAAAAATATTGTTAATGCTTATTTTCCCCGCGGCGTGGAGTAAAAGGTAACTCGAGCTTACATTATGTTTCTACTTACGGGGGAATAATTATGACTTCCACGCCTTTGTTCTTATGGCGAATGTGTTTCGCCGCAAATGTGCGGAGAGAATGTTTGTATCATTTTATTTGTCATGGCTTACAAATTTAATGTTCACCCGTGTATTAACACAGTGGGTTTCTCATATTCTGTTATTAAACGTATGTTTTTTTAATCATCTCGTCAGTAAAGTTACTTCTAATTCTATACATAAAGTAGAAAACAGTCTCTACTATACAGTCTTTAAAACTTTTAATATATGTACTTTAAAGGATTCTGTATAGTTGTTGTACTACGTGAAATTGAATATTTTATAGTTAATTTAAGCATATTTGCAGCATCTGCTTGAAACCGTTTACTTGATAAGTTGAAATGTTAGTTGTAAAGTTTTGATTAGATTCTAAGCTTAACTTAACAAAATGTATTCGGGCTACCCTTTATCGATGTTTACAAACAAGTATGACGTGTTTGGATTAATACTAATATCACAAATATCAAACTTGTTTTATGATATTAAATTAACCCGTGTGTGCGCATAAATTCCTCCTAGAATTTTGAAGCAAAAATTGCTGCCGTTCTGCCTACGTTAAATAATGTCTATAAATTATAAAGACGATATAACAGATAACTATAATTATAATGTTTACAGCGCGACATTCCAACATCATCACCAGCTCACTATACGTCCCCGCTGAGGAGCTCGGAGCCTACCTTAAGGGGGTGATTAAGTGACATTCCAACATATTTTCCTAGTATTAAAAAAATTAGATAAAAGTTATCAATAGCAACACACTTATACAAATACAAGTTATCAAAAGGCTAAACATAATTCTGTTTATATATGAATAATTGACAAGGTAATTTATTTCACATGAAAAGTGAGATATTTAACACATATTCCAATTTACTTATTTTATGGTCAAGCGGACGCCAAACCCTTGAAGGCAAAGTTCCAACTATAAAGCTTTGCTTTATGCCACTTTAATATTTCAGAACGTCCCCAAACGT
Organism: Papilio dardanus tibullus; assembly: GCA_013186455.1. NCBI lineage: Eukaryota > Metazoa > Arthropoda > Insecta > Lepidoptera > Papilionidae > Papilio > Papilio dardanus. Next base: position 3,845,458 of record QDHC01007041.1, read on the forward strand.
TGCCCAGCTTTATTATAGTGGACGACTCTGTTATTGTGACATACCAACTTGTTATATGGCAGCTTTAAACTTGTTTACACGATCTATTTTTTCGAGATTGACTTAAAAATTACATGAATTATTAATTCCTTCTTATAATTTTACAATAAACACGAAACCAAATGTAAAATTGAACCAACCATTATTATTTATCTTACTTGTTGATACAGTAGTATAGATACCCATTCCGAAAAGAAATCTATCGTTATTCCCGTGAAGAAAGGTGCGAACGCTAGTCATAATTAAAAATGTACCAATGTAGCTGTAGCCACTCCTGTCTATATCTGAATCAAGTATCTGCGAAGTGGAACTTCTCAAAGAAAACTTTAGAAGTGATAAAAGTTTTTCCCTATGATCGAAGTTTGCGATTCAAACGTAAGTCAAACTCCCGCCACAGAAGTTAAATAAAAATTAGATTTCAGATGTACAAGTGTTGCTTCTTACCTTATTGCTTTTATATTATATCGTACAGCAGTTTTATACTGAAGGTATGTACCAAATAGAAAGTGCAATAACTGTGTTCTTTTAAAAACATTTACTATGCAGCCTAAAATATTATGTAAAATTATGTTGCGGTCGCTGTTCTATTACAGGAAATGAAAGGGATAAAAAATGTACAAACAATGTACAGATGTTTTGGCACCAAAAACCTATTGTAATTATTAATAATTCCTATTTTAATTTTACAATTAATGTTTATTATATTTGCGTAAAGTCATAGACATTGTTGAAAATTAAGATCAATTTCTAATATAATATAATGTGAAGTATTCAGCAATAAGTTACAGAGTTTTAGATTTATTGTTTGGTTTGGGTTTTATTGCGTGTTTATCGCTTGTAGCCGCTATTAATCTCTCCGGTCAATATGTTATGCTACATGGCAATCAATAAGCCTCTAAGAAAACGGCAAAGTTCTTAATAAAAGATAACATTATCAATATTCTCTCAGCATTTTTTTAGTTAAACAAATATTCAATAATCATAAATAAAAATCTACAAATTAAATATAGCCCTAGATCAAAGAAATTATACCATTTAAATTAACGTATTGATTGAAGTTTTTAAGAGACTAAAATATAACTTTTCTCATATAAAACATCTGGTTCCTAGTACAAATAAAAACAGATACTATGGACCACTAAGCACAAAGAAGTGACCTGAAGGACACTCACTATCATTGGCTCCACTAACTTACCAAAGGAAAAGTTAGAATGAAATTTGTTCCTAGAACTCCTCAGTGATTCTTAACTTAGATAGGGACTAGTTACAATCAACTTAGTGAAACGTTGCTTAATTTATAAGTTACGTGTTGTTGTTACTTAACTGTAGCACATATTCGCTGCGATAGCGTACCCTAAACAACTTCGTAACTGCCGACTGCTAGTTTTCATAGTTCACTAGTTAGCATATTTGCTTTGTGAATCTCGATAAATATTTATAATAGTATTAGTTATGAACAGACCGCAATAAATATTAATGTACTACAGTTTATTGCTTAACTTGCACTTTACGAGCGGACATAAACTAAATAATTATTTTTAATATGTACAACATATTAATCACTTTCTTTTCCTATCATTTCCTTAAAAGAAAATGATGGTAAGGGAAAGTGGATTGGCGGGCGAGGGGACGCATAGGAAGAGGTACCCTCTTGCTGTGCGTCTCCTCCTATGTAGATTAAGGGTAAGTAGGGAATGCATCTGCAATTGCAGATGTCTATGGGCAGGGGCCGCTTCGGATTTTTCAGCGAACTCTGGTGGCCACTTGCACGTTTGCCACATTGTATTATAGAAAAAAATGCCAGAGCCTTTAGACTTTAAAAAGTTACAGTTCATCCCAGGCAATATTAATCAAATTTTTCTACCTATATAATCTGGTTTTCAGTAGCCAAACATCAGTGAATACTGTTTGTTTTTTTTAGGTAGTAACCTCAGGCAACTTAAGAAGCAGTTTTAGGACATGTTAAATAATGTTATTTTAATATTTTCGAAAACTGTTTGTTGTTGTAAGTATACACGGTGCTTACCTGATCCTAATTAATTTATCACACTTGTCGACAAGAATTAAATTATTAGTATGCACAAGTCGACGGATCCAGGTAATTAAGTCGATGTCGTAGCTTTTGAATTTTAACTCTTATCTATCAAGTTTCGTTAAAATTTTCAACACTTCTGTGATTTCAAGTTGAATCCAATTAGCTTTAATTTTGTTTTAATTTCAGCTTCCAGTTCTTATAACAGCTGCTAAGAATTATGAGAACTACGATGAAAGAAGTCTTTAATTATATTTAAATAAAAAAAAAATTGTTAAACTTGCATTTATTAGAAATTCGTTCGGTTTTGGTCCAATTATTAATGTCCACTTCAAAATAGTTAGACATGATATACCACATGAAGAGGGCAGGTTGATGACGACATAACTTTCATTTGAGTTGCTTCTACGATGTGTTCATAATACATGAATGTAAATATACTCTTAGTAAAGTTTTTGAGTGAGCCAGTAAATTAATTCCGCATGTCATTTGTTTTAGAAACTGAAGTTAGTTCGGTTGACATATTTACAAACGGGCCGTGGGATTTAAAGCCGAATGGCCATTTGGAAACGTTCGGAAACATTAAAGTGACGTAGAACAGTGCTTTAGAGTTGGAACTTTGTGTTTAAGGCTTTAAGGGTTTCACATTTATCATTCAAAACAAGAGGACAGTAACATAGTAGTAGCGGCTTGTCAATGATGTCTAACACTAATTTTTAATTAAAGTTATAAGTAAAATAGCCATTAGAGAGTCATATGATATGAGGCAATTTTTAATTACATATACAGAATATAGAATAAATAAGTTTTCACCCTTAAATAAAAGTTCGCTCAACTTCAGTACCGAAGGCTGTAAGTGTATTTGTTTATAATTTCGAAATTGAGTTTGAGAAAACTTTTACAATGAAAGTTTTAGGTCAAACTGGTCATTTGACCGCAAAGTTTCAATCACCCTTGCCAACTGGGAGATCGGTCATAAAATTACCTATATTGAAGAATATGTTTTCGAAATGTTACATTTTGTAAGGGTACTTATTTGGTTAAAAAATGTTTTGTGTTTACAATTAATATTAACATTTAAGGTAATCAAAGTCTTAAATAAATATGATATGGTCACCGACTAGAACATAACTGCGTTAGCACTGGCGAAACACCTTTGCAAAAATATTGTTATTTCATGTTTTTGTAATAGAATAAGAGGGATAACGAAACGGTTTGGGATTTGACATGATTACGAAACAATTAATGAAGAAGACACTTGGAGGTACTATTCTTACTCGATTCATTCGAGTGAGACATGAGTGCAGTCTTCAAGTGTCTCCACTCGGCCGATTGCAATTCTATTATTGCGGTCAAACAAACAATACGTAGGTACTATAAATGTATTGTTCTCTACTGATTGTATACTGGTTTTAAATAAAACCTGTATATAAAAAAATGTAAAGTAAGGTGCGACCCATGATGGGCTCTATTTTCTGCAACTTCAAGACTAGCGCGTATTTTGCGTGAATACACATATCTTTGAATTTCTTCGCCAATATGTGCAGGTTGCATCATGATGTTTTCTTTCACCTAAGAGCGTCGGGTAAATATGTAAAACCAGTATTTTAAAGCTTTTGTTGTTTAAAAAAATCGTAACTTTAATAAGTACTTAACGGTTTTATATTTACACCATTTATGTTATTTTTATATTATTATCAAAGCAAATTAGAACTGGTAACATTTACAAAAGAGTGAAAAAAATAGACGTATACTTTGAAATCCACTAATTTGACCTCAGAGTGTTAAATATTCAGGATTGTGAGCGAATACGTAAGAGCAAGTTACACGGCCGCCGTGAAACATTAATGCACAGCCCTGGATGTGCTAGTTTTTGTTTAGAACACTTTTTTATATCGATTTATTCAGGGGTGTCACGTTGCGATCTCTAAGTGTAAATTAAAATTTAGGTATTTATTATCTTCTCTTATTCAGTTCGGCTTCTGTTTTTGCCAAATTCCATTTTTTTTTCTATAACTATATCTATTGCGAATGTTTATAACGTTATATTATCGATAATTATTAAGGTAATTTTGTGTCAGCATTCAATAAACCTATATAAATTAAACATTAATGTCATATTCAAGTGAAGATAGCAATGTTAATAGACAAATAAATGCGACAAAATTTAATTATTGGCACACGTACGCACAGGTTGGCTGCACTCCAAACCTTGTTGCGAACCACTTATGCCCAATACAATATGACCGGCATGGTAAGATACAAATTAAAATAAAACAACCAAAAATATTCCAAGCCGGCGAATTTTCAATGATATTTTAAAATAACAAGCAAAATTTTCGATTCGCTAAAATAGCAAAGCGACCACTGCCCAATCATCTGCAGTTGCTGATGCGTTGCATACCCTTAATCTACGGAGGAGGCGACGCACCGAAAGAGGATACTTTCCACTTCATATGGCTCCCCTCCCTTCCAAATCCACTTCCTCTTCCCACCATTTCCTTATAAGAAAAGGATAAAATTAGGCCTCCGGCACCACACTCTCATAACGGAACACGGAATTGCTTCCATTTCACGCCTGTCTTCTGTGTGGTCGTTGTTATTTCAAGATAATAACAACAAATAACAAGTAATAGTGTAAGGATAGCAAACTAGAATAATTCGTTATTATGGTATTTTTATAGCAATATGTAGGTTATTTATTATTATTAGTAAATAACAAAAACAAATCCCAGCTTATTGTACCCTTATTTGATCTATGAAAGTTGAAATACAAAATTCGATATTTTCGCCTTAATTTTAATGCTGTGTTGAAGAGCTTGAAATATCGTGCCAAGAAAATGCAGAATTATTTTTATTAAATCCTGTTTTTCGGAACAGTTGGACGGGATGAGTATTGATCGATTTTTTATATTATCAGAGTAGGTTTACAATAATTAGAAGCCATAATATAATTAAATTGATTTTTTCCTTTTGAAAACCCTGTATCGTTATAAATAACTATGACTGAGCTTTCAGACTGTATTATAGTTTGCAAATACAGACGGAATGTTTCTAACTTTTATAAACTTCTAATTGGGAAGAAAATGATTAAAATGTTTCTTTTGTGCATAATATATTAATATCGCCGAATAAATTGTGTTTTGGTAAAATGGAATGATGGAAGTTAAACGCTAAAATTTCTAATAAAGTCGTATAAATAAAAAAGTCGAAGTAAATTTGTTTGATGTAACAAACTGTGTTCCAACGTGGATAAAGTAATAAATTTTCTTAAGCAATTTATTGACTCGAGGCCGTAAGCAATTTGTTTGGGAGCTTTTCAATATGATAAATATAATATGCTTATGTAAATACTTAAATTCACTAAACAAGAACATAAATTTAATATTCCCAAACCTTCTTACGTGATAATTCACTAAAATGTTACTTATTGACTTAAATATAATATGTTAAAATTTTATTACAACCATCTTAAAGCAGTAAAGTTACAAAAGCTTGTTCGTTAAGACTTAGGAGAATCCCCTAAGTAATAACTAAACGGGTTTTGCTAGTTTTACTGCAGTTCAACTTAAACTGTGCCATCTACTTACGGCGTAATAAAGACAAAGGCTTAACTAAAGCTGTTGATGTTCGCGTGTCCCGTCCCCGCTACCCGCTGCCCGCCTCCCTGCGTCCTCTTTAAGGTATTAGGCCTGCTTAAAGTTACTCTCTTACTCTGTTTTAAAGTAACTTTGTTTTTTACAAATGCGGATATTTTAAAGAGAAAGCATTAGAGTTTAATCTTTTTAATTTTACATAGTGAAATAAACACACACTCGAGACAAGGAGAGTTAATAGCAATTTAATAAAAGACACGATTGGCATTTATATGTATTGTATACAAACAGCGCCAGTTGTAAGAAAATGTAAATAATCTATATCACAAGTTCCTCCTAGCTTTAAAGTTAGTAATTACAAAAACTTATTATTGTGCAACGTCTTGAGAGAATTAAAAACAGCAAATGATAATGTAACTAACACAAAGAAGAATTATAATCATTCCAGCGTCGACTGTGCGCTCTTCTTAACGTATTAACCCTTTGTGTCGCTGCGTCGCTGTGGCAGTCAAGCGTCTCTTGACTTAAATATTACTTCATTCCTTCTATTCGCTCCGCCATATTGTATTGTTTGTACCGACTACAAAGAAATTAATCTTCAACTTGTATATCTTAAGAGCTTTTTTAATTAATCTTACACAATCCTCTTTTAATAAGAAATGATTATCTACGGCACAATTTATATGTAATACTCATACCTACTGAAGTTTGTCGCCTAGTAGAGTATGAAGTCCTCCTTGATGTATCCGTCCATGGCGAACTTTGGTGCTATCTTCGTGAGTACCATCGGAAGTGACTAGCAAATCCGTACTTACTTTTAAAGGTACGGTCACACGGCCCACAGTGCTACCGGCCCGAGGAATCATATATGTACTCGTAGGTATAGGAAAGCTTGGGTGCAAACTTTTTAGTTTGGCGTTTTGCCTAGTGAATGACAAATGTTACATTTACATTTTTTTTCTTCCATGTTCGTACATGAGGTAAAACATGTTTTATTAAGTGATAAGGCTTTTGATTGTAATTTGTTTAGATGGGTTCGTGAAGAAAATAAGGCAAAAATAATAATTATTTATTCACTATTACAATCTTTTACTTTAATATTTACCTATAGTTTATGAAGTCCAGGATTGATCGTATAAAAATAAGATATTTAGTGCATTAGCTCGATTCTAGATTAAACCACGAGTGTTAGATATAAATGAAATTTCCGTCAGTGCATTGTGAAAATTGAGTAAAAAGAAAATTTAATCAAAATATGTCAACAAAGTATGGTATATGTATGCTTTCGGGGATACCGAAATTGCGATGCAGTTTTCTACGAAACTTTATACAAAATTCTTTTATAGACTTCTACTTCGTGCCAAGAAGATACGAAATAATCTTGTAACATTCCTTTTCATGCATACTTTAAATAACATTTTATAGTTAGTTTTAATTAAATCTGATATAGATAAAATAGTGACAGATGTAAAGTTTCAAGAGAGCTGTAGTGCTTAATGAAATATATTTGCAAACGAAAAATATTCATCTTGCAATATTTGCAAAGACTCTTATAAAAGTTCATCTGAAAATTGTCAGTTAATTTTACTCGACATTGAAGAGTAAAAAAGGTTAAGAGATTTCAAAAGGAGTCCCTGAAGGAGTTTGTAAAAGTGAACTGTAATTTATTTGAATATTTCGTTATACCGAACTAATTAGCGCCCATTTTAAGTCTTCTCTAATCATTCTCAAATTTCCCGGTAGCTTCTGGCTCTTCACTTAGCTTTTAATTTACGACCCGTATCTTGAGACATAACGAACTTTGAGATAACTCGACTCATTTATCTCAACCGAAGTCGATATTTTAGTAAATTATCGGTTTTCACTCGGGGTTGCGTCACTGGCTTTAGAAACGATTGGAGTGATGAAAATTAGAGAGGCCAGTAGTCAACAGTGTACTTGAAGTATTCTTAATGGTTAGTGCCGAAAAAATAAACAACAGTAAAAATATTCGTGGTCTTGGTCTTTAAAATCTGCAAATCAGATCTCTATTGCTGCTTTTGTGTCAATTTTT
>QDHC01007041.1:3853337-3871868 GCA_013186455.1 Papilio dardanus tibullus
GATGACTTTCGGTGTTCCTATATTTTTGGGCACTTTAGATGGTACGATACTATTGAAGCTGACTGTACAAGTATAAGCATATACCACAGTATGCTTATGATAACTAACACGCACTCATAATTTTTATATCCCGATTTTTTGTAGCTGAAAGGCGAAATATTACGGTGAATTAAATAAATAAAAAAATAATTAAATCAATAGTTAGGTTAGGTTTTTTTAATTTCTCTTTTCTGGAATAATTACGTCAGTAAAAAGAAAAGGTCAATACGTGGTCAAAGATTTTGTCTGCTCAAGACGATGTGATGAAAGTGTCTAGAGAATTCGTTCCTTTTTTACATATTGATATTCTACGTACACGTTTCTTAAGGAATGAATATAAATTGGAGAATGAAAATATTGTAAAGCAATCGCGGGAGTTTTCATGTTTAGTCTCCATTATTGATGTTGAAATTAATACTCTGCGCGTATCATTTACGTTACGGAATCTGTAATTTGTTGTATAAAATATATTATTTTTGTACGTTTGAAATTTTATCGCCATGAAATTAAAATCTGTTGTACATAATTGTTTAATTTTAATTAGAAAAGATTGGCAGCAAAAGTAGAATGATATTTGGCATTTTGGAGGTTATAGAGTTCATTTTTTTGTTCGCCTTTTCTATAGGCTATATTTTTTAATTCCGCGCGAACGAAGTCGCAAGCAACAATTACTATTATATAAAGTTAAATTAAGTAGTTAATTGGAATATATCCTTGATTTACTTATTTTACAATGATAGGCAGTAGACAAACCGCAATTGCCAGTTTCTTACTATTGGATATAGCCTGAAGGATTCTATTATGCGAGTAATTGATAGCAGAGTTGTATAATAGAGCGGTCAGTCAAGTCTGACTGTTATGTTTGCAGTTAATAACTTGATGTTGATTCTATAATAGTTGCTTGAATAGAGAATAGAGGCTTAACATTTATAGACTGGAGTCTTAGATAGGTACTTCTATGCTCTATATGATTCCTTCGTTTTCTAGGGATGGGATGGGGAAGATGATTTGTTTGGAGTATGCGGCGGAATGGAATTCTTATTCTTCATTATTTTTCTTGAGCCATTGAAGGAAGACTCTTCACCGTGCTGCAGATATATATGAATAGCACTTACTAATACTAATTTCATGCAAGAAGTGATCCCTCTCCGTTTGTTACATTTTATTTAAGTGGGACAATGTTGGACTCTTTTACACATCAAAACTTCACACTTTTAACAGTTAATTTAGCTCAGTTTACATCTGACACCTATTTACTTAAGCACGTAGGCTATTCAGTGCTTATTCTTTCACATTAGGTCAAGACAAAGGTATTCTCCGAGCATGACTTTTGTGTTTAAAATGTTTAAAGTGAAACTGAAAAACGGGTCACGGCTGTGAGGAAGTCTGTTCATTAAATTTTAAACCGCCTTCCCGTGACATGGTATTTACTATGCACTGTTCCGTCAGCCTTCGTTAATAATCTACATTATGTTCCAATTACGAGCGGAATCTGCGAACATAAAAGTTAAGTAGGGAAGCTTGTAGGGGAAATAACTTTTAGGGTCAATTTCTGATCACAGTTTATTTAGTCCGATATTTGTTTTTGAATTAGTTTATTGTTTCTATTAACCTTCATATAAAGTTAAAGCGAAAATAAAACTGTATGTTGTTTATTTAAATGTGTGGTTTTTAGGTTTTAGTTATTGTATAATTTTCACTGTATTGTTTTGTGGTTGTTGTGTCTAGAAAGTTAATCAATAAACAGAGAGCGGCTAAAAGTTGTGAACAACGAGTCCTGGAAATACTCATATAATTTTGGAATATTTTTTGTATCCTATATTTGCCATTAAAGCTCAAAGTAAGTAAATTTTAAAATATACTTCTTAATCTTAAAGTAAATATTCTAAGATGTAATATTCCTGTAGCTAAGTATGCAGGTTAAGGGAATTAACCTTCAGCGACAAGCGCCCTGACATTTAATGTTCTAGGTGAAAGTGGTAATTCCACCGCAAAATTTTAATTATGTATGTAAACTGGGTGGGTGGAGGTAGTAAAAGTCCCTGTCACAGGGTAGCTTGTTTAAAATGTAACAAATAATGCAAAACTCACTCGGGACGGATTTTGTAAACTACCCTACATTTTCGCTTATATTCATTTTAACGAGCGCTGCTTTACTTTAAAATACAACTAATTTTAACATTAATTTGACTTTTAATACAGTTAGGGTTTTGTGTTTTTTTCGTTCCATTACTTTTTTTTATGAAATTTCAGAAACTTTGAAATAAATCTTGTATTTATCTTTGTGCTGGGATTTTGATGACAATATTTTAAAAGCGTGCTTCGAACCCTTGACCGCAAGTTGTGTAGTTCAGAACGTAATTTATTGGGTTATTTACAAATGTTTAGTAATTTTTCAATTTAAGAGTTGAAATTACTGTGAATCAATGAATGCAGTTATTTTCTAACTCTACATAGTGTATAAACTTAATAAGCGTTAAGCTCAAATAATACATTGATATACTAAAAAATTAACAATTAATTTATTTTATAATACTAATAAAAATCCATTGTCATGTCTGAAATTATAATTGGTCCTCGACATTTTTCAATTACCTTATGGAACATTTTTTTTTGTTGTACCTACGTACCTCAGTTTTTCCTGAACAGGGATCGTGGAGGAAAGCAAAATAATAATGTTAATTGCGCTTTTACGTTAGAAAAATGCTGCCACAACAGAAATGTTGAAATTTTAAAAAGTAAGTTTCATTTGTGTGGACAGAAGTATTACGGAGTAACAGTGTTTTCCACTTAGTTTGCTGCATGTTTTGGCCGGACGAAGACAGTAATGTATTTATTTTAGAAAAAAACTTCAATACTTTTCGGAAAATGTCGTTTTAGTTGTGCAACTTTAAATTCTGTTGGAATTCTTTAAACAAAAAAGTTTTTTTATATCGTCCTCGGTGGCATTTTATTTCATTTTTTTATTTACTTTATTAATTCGTCCTATTTAATTTAGCTAAGAATTAAAAAATACCACAGTTCATTTCTTAGGTTAGGCTCCTTTGTATTTGTTATTAGTTTACTACATTTTCCGCTTTCCTCGCAGTCTCCGACCTATTTTTATTAAATAATCTATTGTAAAATATTATCACAAGCTAGGGTATTCTGCTGGGTTGTCTCTTGGGATATCTTAGACTGCATTTGCGAACCGTTGTGTACTCTTACGTACGTAATATTCGTGACATCGTACACTGTCTTAGCTTCGCTTTGCCGTCGTCTACATATATTTCCCTTAACGGGGACGTGACGGGGTTCCGGGCACTTAGCTTACGAGTACGTTCTAACCGAAGTCAATATTTGTGCAGAGAACAAATGTTTACATTCAAGTCTGCGTTTATTCGTAAGCCATGTATATCGAGATGGTTACTGAAATAATCCTAAACTGACTCTGTTTAATGATGATTGGTTAGTGTTTAAGTAATATAGGATAAATTGTACTAAGTCCAATAAGTCACTAACAAGACAATTAGCACAGATTTTCATCAATTAAAAATGAATTTAAAAGCAACTTTATTAAATTAAATGTTTTAATTCTGTATCCAATTTAATATAATCATAGTAAAAGCGTACGTATATTCGACCGCTGATTAATCAAAATTATTGACGAAATACCAAAATGACAATATTGAATTGAACTGTACTGTTCCAAATGCAGGCTCTGACCACAAATTAAATCACAATGTTCCAAATTGTAACAAACGTAAAAGGTAATGCGTTATTGCGTAGGCCAGTGTTAATAATATTGTACTACTTATACCACAATGTGTATTGGAATATAATAGTCAATTAGTTATGTATAACAAACCAGAAAAATGAAGTTACTTTTATAAGTTAGTTAAAGCTGCATTTAGGGATGTTTTTTTTGGTAGTCTTTAAGTATAAACTTTATTGCTTCCGTTATTTGTTTCAATAGATACTAGCATGTTATCAAATCCGTATGGAGGTAAGACAATGTATTCTAAGTTGTGAAAGACTCCACAGAAAATTTAATTATACTAACAAGGAATAGACAGCGTATGCTCAAAATTGGTTCTATTAATATTGAATATTATCTGCTAACTATTAATTAATGTAATAACAGTTAATAACACATCAAATTTGTCCTTTCCTGTTACAAAGAAATTTATGGTTCGCTGCTTCATCAAAATAATTAACTGAAGCGTAATATTTTAGTATAATTAATAGGAATCGAATGAAATGTTAGGACGATTACAAACTCATGTCTAACACAGGGTGTGTTTAAGGAATGCAGTGTATTTACCATCTCGTATAATTCCGTATTGCGGGACAAGGGTTTTCGCCACAGGCATTAATTTCCCTCTAAACATATATTCTATCATTTGATATATTAGTGGTACAATAATAATTAAGTTCATATAAATGTCGTCACTTCATATTACATCCTAACGGAACGGCTCCAGTTTACTCTAAACTTAGTCGACCTCGATGGCCCAGTGCGGCTTTGATTGGCTACACTACCTTGGACTGGCTTTTTGAATTACTTACCCTACTTCATTAGACCTAGTTCGCGATAAAAACGGACTTATATCGAAGCAAAATCTCTGTTTTTATCGCGAACTCGGTCTAACGAAGCCGTAGGGTAACGCGTACAATGTTTTCCTTTACCGAGAAACTGCCGATAAGGGTAAATCAGTAATTCGAAAATCGAACACATTGGTACATGGTTGGGATCGAAGTAGTACTTAGGAAAAATGCTTATAATTACTATTCCGCGTACAGTAGTAGTTTCTTTTATAATAAAATAATTTAATTTTCTTGTCTACTATTCAAAGCAAAGCAAATGCGTAATTAACTGCGCTTTGTATATTTCCAGCAGTAGTTTTCATAACAAACTTCACAACGAACGCCAAACACAAAGCTTCCGCGTTCAAGCTAGCAGTTTACCTGCCGATGTGTACAATGGGAATAAACTTTATATTTATCATTGTATTACGTCAGGAATTGTTGAGACGTAATAGATAATTATTACCACAGCTTTTCACTTCCAATTATATAAAGTTTAGGTAAATTGTGGATTTAGTAAGTCGACAAAATTACAGCACCTTATCAGCACCCATAACAATAGTTTGACTCACGATGGGCTCCATTTTCCGCAAGTCCACGACTAGCGCGTATATTGCGTGATTTTTTTTTATTTCTTCGCCAATATGTGCAGGTTGCATAACGATGTTTTCCTTCACCGTAATAGCGTCGGGTAGATATGTACATATAAAAATCGAAAAACACATTGGTACATGGCGGGATTCGAACTCGCTACCTGCAGTTTACAAGTCAAGAGCTAAACCCCTGAGCCACCGAAGCTCTGCATTGATAGTATACTAGGTAACTACCTACCCATTCTTTCCTTTATATTTTATTCTGCAGTATATGTAACATGTCATTAGAGAAATGGAATTAAGCGTTGAATGAATCTCGGAACTGTTGTATCTCATCGGCAGAGTAATTATTTTCCTAACAAGTTTCATATTCACCGATACGCTGGAAAATACAATCAAGTTGTAATATAATGCCTCGCTACATAATATTGTAATAAAGTGCTCCTAATATTATCAAATAGAAACTTTACCATTAGTCGAGTAGTCGAGCAGTTTATGTGTTTGTTGGTCGACACATATGGCTAACCATTGGATCAATTACTGGACCACTTGACCAAACATGAACGCCTAAGCCATTTACTCACCTAGGTAATTTTGCATACAGAACGCTAGTGGAATAAATTTAACGCCCCACAAAACGATTGCTTGCACTCCCTCTAGCTATAATATTTGCCAGAATTAATATGGTTCTTAACTTAAAAACTATTTTGACGGATAGTTGCGTAAGTTTGGATGTATGTATAGATGTTTGTTGTCATTTAACTCCAGAACTGGTGATCGAATCTGGATCAATCTACGATTGCGATCTGAAAAACGTATAAGGTTAACTTTTTTAATTGCATTAAGAAAAAGTGAGCAATGAATATTAAATATTTATCAGAATATTTCGTTCCAAAATAATACCGTTTATTTACTAACGCCGTTGTACGAGTACGCGCATGTATTAGGTGTGTGAGGGGATTGGCTTATCGTCGACCAACAGGCACTAAAATAATGCAAAAAAACGAATCTCATTAGCAAGAGTTTGGGCAGTTTTATTAATAGCACAACGCTGTCTAGACATAAAAAATATAAATATTTATATTGATTTTTATGTTTCTTTTTCCATTTTGTGAACCAAAGTATGATTTTTTAAATTTAAGATGTACAAATTAAAGTTATTCAAAAGTTTTTCAAGTTATTGTAGCTATCTTGTATTAAGAAAGATGAATATAAATTATGTGAAATAAACGGATTCTAGCGGTATAAAGTTGTTCCGTGTTTTAATTATTCATGGCGGTTTTGATTAAAAACTTTTACATTTCAGACTTGGTGAACAAAGTTAGATGTAGCGACTTGATTTCTGTACAAATGTATACGGAATTTTACTGCACAATAAAATAAAAAAAAAAAATTGTGTGCGCTGTGTTATTTAACACGTTGACTGCGGCAAGTAAAAATATAAGTACCGCGGCAGGCCGATATCGGCCTGTGACGCAGTGAGTGTTAAAAAGCAGTTATTTTATCATTGTCTCACAAGTTTCAGCTATTTAAAAATATAATTTATACCGTTGAATTTTAATTAAAATTAGAAGATATTACAGGCAACACTTTTAATTAAAATGAAAGCACTTTCCCATAGAGTATGTTATCGTTCGAGCATATCGTTCAAGGAGCACAACACACTCTTATAAAGTAACTTACAAACAGCTCATATCTTCAGTCAACGACGACGTTGAAAGCCACTTTCGAAGCCCGGTTATTTCAAAAGATTTCTTTTAAAATGTTAGTTCATAGCAAAGTTTTAATTAAAATTAAAAATTTGAAATGGGTTGCTTATTTAATAATATTTTATGGGACAACGTATAGCTTTTCATTGGAACTATAAGAAATATTACAGTTATGAAAAATTAATTCATTAACTGTTCTATATTTAAAATAACCTATGTTTAATCGGTACTTAGAATTTTATTATACTTAAATTATTTTTTTATTTAATTTAACAAAGTATAACGGTTTACGAAGTTTATTTTTTTTAATTTTATTATAGAAACTTACATAGAGTGTAATATTTTGCACAAATTACGTGTATTTAATTTAAACTTAAATAAAAACTAAGTAGAAGTACAGTAACATTCGTTTCAGTGGCTTCCGTAATGAAATCCTTGTGGTCGAGTTTTCAACTGCAAACTACAGCACTAAACGTCTCTTTAATACCTTACTTTTTAAATAAATTCTGCTAACGTTTACTTAGTGTTGTTTACAATTTTTTTGTTTTAAATGTTTAACGATTTAAGAGAAATAAATATTTTTTTCCCAAAAAAAACTGCTACATTTTACAGAATAGGTAATTTTTTAAAATTCCTACATTTAATCAAATAAAAACCCAATTTTAATAAAATATAAAGCTCAAATATGCTGCTCGACGACATTAGATGCTGCTTTAATTTTGCTTAGTGTTTTGCCTGAAAACATTATCCATTATTATAAGAACCCGAGTTATATTTCGGGTTCCTATTCAAGTAGGTAACTAATTAGAGGTTTATCCATTTACGCACTTAATTACAGTACACTGGGCCAACAGAACTCATTAAGGTACACTTTGAAAGTGTAATATATATCTTGAAACCCGAGAAGTAAAGTCAGTACACACGAGAACTGCCAGGTTAATTAACAAGAAGGTCCGTTAAGTAAACAAATTTGAATAACGTATATAAGACCTTTCGTAAGATCATGGGTACATTTTAGAGATCTACCTATACTGTGTTATCTAGCAAACGTTCCAATTTAAATATTATTGGGCTGTTTCTCTCCACTTTATGCGCGTGAAATAAAAAAAAATAACAAAAAAAACTTCTACGAGAACCCTATGTTTTTACGTTTCATGGTAACAAATCTATCTAAATATTCGACACTTCATCCTGCAATCCATCTTTGCGAAGCACATATCGGCGAAGAAATTCAAAGATATGTGTGAAGTGCCGCAAAATACGCGCTATTCTGGAGTTGCGAAAAATGGAGCCCATCATGGGTCGAACTACACATATATAATCCGTCTTTGGTCCAGTAAAATTCGTTCAGTAGTTTTTATAACGTTGTAAACAACAAACTTTTGTATTTACAATAGTGAGATTAATCAACGAATTTTTTCCACGTACTCGAAGTATTCGGTCCATTATTTTCATTATCCGCTTGACATGGCTGTAACAAGTTGTGTAGTGGCTCCACTCGGCCGTGCCGCGAGTGCAATTCAAACGCTGCGGTCCAGTTAACAATCAGTACTTACAGATCTGAACGTGATTGTTCCGCTGTTGAGCAAATTCACTAAATCTACTGTTATACTTCGTCTGCTCTCAAGTACGAGATAAACAGTTATATTTGTTACGTTTAATGATAAGAAAATACAAAAAAAATGATAAAATTTGACATATCAGTTTCTTTACGATTTTTTCCGATGTTGTTTTTGATCATAAGGATCTAATGAAGATTTATTCAGTCATTATTTTTTTATTAATTAGATTTTTTACCATAAAATAATCACATATAAAAAGCATTATAACTTCTACGAGATTCTCTTTTTACGTACCTATTTTTTTGTACAAATAAAAACCTTATTTAATAAAATAATGTAATGTTGTAACATAATTTGAAAGAAAATAGGCAATAATGGCCAAAATTAGAGATACCATCTGGTCCCGGAAGAAAATTCGCGTCTAAAATTAAAGATCTCCTCAATACGTGGCGAAAATTTTAACACAAAGGCGCATTTGGCTCACGAAATTTGTATTAAAATGGAAAGAGTGCCCGTGGAATTTTTAACAATTTCAACAAATACTAAAAACGTGTTAGATCTTTTTATTTGCTCGTATAAATAAACTTGAAATTGGAAATTTTAAGCTTCATTGCTCGTTTAGAAATATAAAAATAAGTAAAAGATTTAGTTTTTTAGAAAACCTGCAATTGGGTCAGTTAGTCGTGGCTAAATTTATATTCGGAAACACAATAAAAAACATATTAAGATGTAAGAAATCTAAGTTGTATCACATAACATCACGTCGATTAGTAATATGGTTCTCATCATAAATACAAACACTAAGTACTATATTGTACAGTTACCGATTAATTTTATTTAAGTAGTCCATAGTAAAAGATGTTAGGTATCTGATACGACACGATGACCTGATAACTACATTTATAGAAGGTAAAATAGAACGAAAGAGAAAGAGAGGAAGACCGAGAATAACTTACATAAACCAGATCAAAAAGAAAATGGACGTCGTGTCGTATCAGAAGGTCAAGACGTTGGCACAGGACAGATATGGTTAGAAAGGGCTCCATCAGAAGGTCCAAGAAAGTTAAATTAAAGAAGAGTCCTTAGGATTACATCATACACGAGTGTAGGTAAATGCGAGTGTGTCCAAAATGTAAGCTTACAGTTTTAATAAGCTTATTGAAGCTTTAGACAGATTACCAAAACTTTGTTCGACCTCACTCAGTTCCAGCGACCTTAATAATACACGTCCATACCATTTTTGTTTCATTAATCGCGTATTCAATTTTGTAACATTTTTTTCTGATGTATTGTTCGCTTCCGTGTTACTGACTTGACTTCTAGCCTGGATGATGATAGTGAGAGTCGAAGGAACCGCGATATTTGTGTCGGTTATAGAGGTTTCTCTCTAATCAGGGCTGTCTGCCGGGACCAGAGAATAATTCTGGCTTATAGAGGTTCCTCGTTTATTCCGGTTTGACTGTATGTGATTTCATATATTATCATTTTCCAGCTTTTTTACAGCTACGAAAGTTTTTAAAGTTGTCAATATCTAGTTAACCTTTTATACAATAATCCAATTATGTTGTTAGATTATACGAGTATGCTTCTATTTTAACTTTTGCATATAAAATCTACTAATTTATTTACAAAATTGCAGTCTATATAAAGTAACGTCCTCAACATGGTTTTAATGTGACGTAAAAATATTAACATACAATACGCGGCAACTGGTGTTCACAACAACCATAAAAGCCATTGTTAAGCTTAAAACTATAAAATAAAAATATATGTTCTGTAACGACTAATAAAAATAAAATTGTTTTAAAGCATAAAATGAAAACTAAAATTTAATTTACATTCACATTTTTATAGCACAAATTATTCATATTGTTCAAAAGGTGAAAAAAATGCTTCATGTTTTTGTTACAATACAGAAGGATACGAGTACATATTTTTAACCGACTTCCAACAGAAGGAGGTTATCAAGTCAATGAGTTTTTTTTTATGTATGTTCGGAACTTGAACAGCGAGTTCTGAACCGATTTACGTCATTCTTTTTTTGTTTGATGCAAAATAGCTGCCATTTGGTCCCATATTTACGTTTAAAAAAACTATTTAGAAGTTTTTGAGTTATTATATCTTTAAATCAATAGCACCATTCAAAGAAGAATACATCAGTTTCTTCACCTATGCTATTAATTTGACACTTAAAAGAACTACACACATATCAGAAAGCCCTAGTTAACAGTAGGTACTCGTAGGATATTTCTTTTCAGAGTTCATCGTTTGTTATGGTATTAGAAGACACAATTACTTTGACAAATGTTCAAACATAAACTCTATTAACTTATGTTAAGGTTGAATTTAACATAAAGGAAAAGCACTCGAATATCAGAATCTCTTATAGAATAGATAAATTAAAAATTTCCTTATAAAATTTTAATACAAGTCTCGACATACGGTTAAAGTTATAAAAGCTCGTTTGCCACGTCTTACCAAACTTGCATAGTTATAAGTAAGAAGTTTCGTCAGTTTTACTGCAGTTAGTTAAGTGATGTCGGCTATTTTCAGTATATTAGATACAGAGATTTAGCTTTTGATAAAAGGTGAATATTTTAATTAAAAACAACGTAAAACAATCGTATTCTTTTCAAACTTATGATACATATTTCTTTTTCCCCTTAGGCTTTATTGTACTTATTTGAAAACAAGTATGTTAAAAGTCTCCCAATTAAAAGTTAAATATTACAATACTTGTGATGTTTTTCATTTCTTTCTCAAAGTATTAAACTTTTAATTGAAAATTTTATTAGCAGAAAACTTACAAATTAACTATAATAAGTATTTTTTTCTTATATTTGTTCAAGTTTTAACAATCTTTTTAGTTGTATACGATACTTTGAAGAATCAAACTTTTAATTATACTAAGAGCTTCGCGTCCCTCGCTTCCTTTATAATTACTTAGTGTGGGTAAAAACTGTTTTCGGTGTTTTATTTACGGCAATAATTAAATCCGCCTCTTTATTTTATCTTCTATCATCTTTCGTATTAACATTATAACTGCGAAAGTTTAGATGTATAGATGTATGTTTGTTTGGAGGTATCTCCAGAACGGCTGAACGAATTTCGATGAAATTACATAACTTAGTCTCTGAATAAAAATTTTAGTGGATGAATTTTCTAGTTATAAAAAATATAAAAGGTATACAGTTCAGGCGGAACGTATTGTTTTTCTTTAGTTTTCTACAATTTCGCTTTGCCTTTCAGTGTTTTATGCAATAATTATACCTTCCGCTTTCTTCAGCTGCTTTTGTTACTATTCTTTATGAATATTCAAGCCTTTGTTTTCTACGTTGAAACTTGCGCAAATTGTGCGTCATTTCCTGAGATGGTAATTAAGAAACAATCTCTGTTGAATTCAAAATTTTTATTTGACCATTGAAGGGTCAATAGCGGTGAAAATATTTGAGATGATGAAATAAGTTACTGGTACTTACTTTTTAAATTATAAAAAGCTGTTAATCATTTGTATAACGTGTTAGCACGTGCACTATTTGAAACACTTTTTTTATTTATAATTAGTTAGGGCTATAACCGCAGGAAATACTAATGTCTAAACAATCGATACTAATTACTCAATGGTTATACTCAAATATTTCTTCGCTGTTTTTGAGTTTTGTATAACTGAAAACCTCAAGAGTCATAACGTGGAAGGTATTTATTACGCGAAGATATACTTACCTACTAATATAGAAAGGATATTTGTAGATGACTACTGGTAACTACGAATGTAGGCCGTTATAACATCTTCATATTTGTAACAAAAAATATGTACATAAGACAGAAACATTTAAATTATGATTCTCGTCGTGTTTTCTTCGAAGCTGTTTGTCATAGTCTTTAAGGGATTTAGAAAATTTTATACGCAAATCCAGCAAGCGCAAAACACATTTAGGAATGAACAATTTTACTTTATTATGTCTCATAAAGAAAAAAGAAATATCTTATACGTGTTTGTCCCGCTAAGCTTTTGGTTGGAAGTTTATACTAAATGTGTATGCCGACGAAAATACCCTGTATTATAGGTTAAAGAATGTGTTTTTAGAACATTTGACCAGATATACAGCGTGCTAGGAACACGGTCCTCAACGATATTTCACTTGTATTTGTATTGTATTGTATTTCACTATCACAATAGTCGTTGCTCGTAGCTCGATTTTCGTAGCTCGTAGCTCAATTTTTGTTATAACGCGGAATTGAATATTAGTTAGTGGAAAACTAAAACTTTAAAACTAAGTGACTTTTAACTTAAAAACTATAAAAACTTAGGAAACATACTGTGGGTTTAGACGATAGCTATTGAGGTTTCTCTACCTCCAGAAAGCCTTTGATTTGTCTGTCAAAAATCACCTTGTATAAAAAACACTTGCAATGTTGTGGGAAAACACAAAAAAAATGTGGAACTAAGTATTTTTTATGCGTTAGAAATTGATTAGAAAGTAATTAAATATAAACCGATCGAAGCGCCCTTAGGCCAGCATTTTTATATTCTTGGTTAGCCTTTAATAATAATTAGACATGAGAATTGAAGCTCGGAAACTCGTCCGTAGTAATTAAATAAAATAATTTAAATATGGTTTAATGAGAAAATAACGATACATTAGAGTAAAAAGATAGGTTAAGTTCGACCCATGATGGGCTCCATTTTACGCAACTCCACGACTAGCGCGTATTTTGATTGAATACACATATCTTAGAATTTCTTCGCCGATATGTGTAGGTTGCATCACGATGTTTTCCTTCACATACAAATAGTTTATACATTAGAGTAATTAAAGTTGTTTTACAACATCTACAATCTGAAATAGTATCAGGAGTTTTATTTAAAAGCCTACCTACATTAACGATTCGTTTTCGGTGATTTATGTGACCAAAAAGATCATTAACACGGTTTTACAAAAAACGTTATTTTGTCATTAGCTTATACCTTTATTTGTTAGTTTAAGCTGTATATATAGGTATTTTATGAATTGCGGTCGATCAAACTACTTTTCCATTTTCTATAATTTTATAGATAACTTTATAGTGCTTTTGGCTATTATTACGTTCATAGGTGATCATAGATTAAAAATATTGTAGTTCCTTCGCTGTATAAAGCGGTTTAACGCTACAATTAATCGATATAAGTATTGAATGTTCTGTTTACAAGATTCTAGAATAAATATTAAATAAAAAACTCCTTTTTTGGTTTTATCACATTTTAACGTCTTTTCATCTTCAACATCATGTAACGTGCACAATGAAATAAAATGCTATTTCAGTCGTCGTACTAAAAGCCCCAAAAAGCTTTCCGGTGTATCAAGTTCTCACCTTTTACTTAACTTACCTTTTTCATAACAAAATATCATTCGAAATAAAAAGAATTAAATTCTGCTTACTTAGTTCGGTGATAAGAAGGTAAAGAACATTATTTTGACTTAAGTAATGTTAAAACATTTTATTTGCAGGAAAAAATCATAATTACTTAATAGAGGAGGATCCTGGAAGCGGCAGACCTCAGTTAAATTCAAATGATTTATTGATATACAATTAGATAGGACTCGTGTGTACTATCAGTGAATGGCCATTAGTTATCCTGTCCAGTTGGGCAGTTTCTTGAGTGTGTTTAGTGGACTATATTTATTTTTAAACGATTGATTTTCATATACATAGTCTACGGAGCATTACTTGTGAAAATAAAGCGGTTAAAAATAAGTTAAGTTGACTTTTTAAGCCTCAGCGCTATGAGCCGCGCGGACATTTAACTATAAGATAACTTTAGTAATATTTACTGTAACTTTAGCGCGTGATTGCGCGAAACTGCCCAACTGGACAGGATAACTAAAGCCCATTCGCTTATAGTACATACGAGTCCTATCTAATCGTATATCAATAAATCATTTGAATTTAACTGAGGTCTGCCGCTTCACGGATCCCGATCTATAATTACTTTTACATAAATATTACTTGTGTCACGACGTAGTATAGGTACTTATATCCTTCCGTAAATTCAATTTTTTATGTATTCTGATTGAATATTTTACATCAAAATATAATTTGCACGTCATGATTGTTTTGTCCAGGTTTTTTTTTTACTTAAAAATCACTGATACATCGTCTGGATGATTCCGTTAATTATATGTTATTTTAAATAATATACTTTTTTGAAGTAGAAAATATTATGAGTATAACTTGTTAAAAATCCGTTAAGAGCTCTCTGGTGAATGATTTTTTACTGCATGATCTATGGGCTTATCGAATACGACCGGGACGTGAGTTGCAAGTGAAATTATTTTATTATAGGATTTTTTACTTACAATTTTATTGCTATACTAATGCCATAATAGCCTTCATGGTTAGGAGATATTTTATGAATCGAAACTTGGGCGTGGTACGATTTTTATTTAAAAAAAATTATGCTTATAAGAGAAAAAACTAAAAAACTTACTTAAAAGAAAATGGGTATACATTTAAATACTTCTTCTAAGGATTTAATTTGGGAATAAATATACTTGATACTAGGTACTTATCTATTATTTTCACTATCTGTGTTTTTAAATTATAATTTACTCAATATACTACTATACTATGCTAAAAAATATAGCGGTGGTGGACTTCAATAAAAACTTAACAAGTACAGTTTATAAAAAATGCAGAGACGAGATTTCCTCGTTCCTACCTTTCAGTACCGTTGGGACCCAATTAAGACTTTTACTTGAAAAAGAAAATACTTGAAGAATTAACTCGCCAAATACTGCAACGAGACTGAATTATAAATATTTACGATAAATTGCATAATTTATTAGAAATTCGATAACAAGATTTATAAGCTACGGGACGCAATGCATTGTCTTTCATGAAGGCAATTACGGGAACATGATGTAATAATAGCAAATGCATATATCAGGCGATAATGTATATTTTGACGTATTACAATTAGTTTACGTAGACAGCACAGCGGGACTACCCAAAGTCCTTTCGTCCATCGACGTCGTCGTTGACAAAAATGTCCGAAACTGACATTGACATTTGATAAAATCATGTGATTGTAACGTGTGAGATATCGAACGTCAATGTTCATACATTTTTGACGTTCGCTATAGATTCGCTATGTAGCGAATGTACTTTGGCTAACGCCCCAGGACAGGAAACGGTGGCGTTCTCTTGCGTTGGAGGCCAAGACCCACTCTTGGTTGTTGCGCCAGCGGAGTAAGTAACTAGTTAATACGATATTAATTGATGCTAATATTATGTTTTAAGTTCGTATCGACATTCGTTCTGATACGGAAGTATGTAGAAGTAGATACTCAGCCGACCTTCCATAGGGCCAAGTGCATGACGATGATGAGTTTATTTAGTCTTTGACGTTATTCAGGCTTTGGCTTTGCATTATGGAGTTCTGTTATAGTTGTATGTATTTGGAAGTAATTTCTATTAGAGCTGATACTAGTAAACTGTCCGACACAATACCGCTAATCCATTTAATTTTGTTGGCTAT
Source organism: Papilio dardanus tibullus (assembly GCA_013186455.1). Classification (NCBI taxonomy): domain Eukaryota; kingdom Metazoa; phylum Arthropoda; class Insecta; order Lepidoptera; family Papilionidae; genus Papilio; species Papilio dardanus. The sequence continues at coordinate 3,869,326 of QDHC01007041.1, forward strand.
TATCGCTAAAGCTATTACTTTATTAATTAACAGAAGCGATATCAAATATTTATGTACCTGTATTAACTAGAAATGCATTTGAAATAGGTTTGGCCTGCTCAGGTTTTTAAACAGGATAAAACTATTTCAGTTGCAAATTATAGGTACAGAGGGGCCACCCAAAGTAGTTTACGATTGGCGATATCGCTGATGGAATCGACAAAAATGAATGAAACTGACAATGAAGTTCGATAGTCATGTGATTGTCACGTGTGAAATATCGAACCTCGTTATCAGTTTCATACTTTTTTGATGTTGATATAATTGTTTTGGTTATAATTGTTTTGCTTAAAAATTGACTGAGATTGAGAATAAACAAGACGTATAAAATCTGCTACTGCAAAAACGATCATTTTATATTTGCACTTTTGTACAGATAATATTGTAAGGAATAATATAAGATAGAGTCCTCATAAAACTGTAACTCAATATTAAATACACAAATGTATTTTATCATTTCCTGAGACATTTTGCACAATTCAATTTACTTTCTCAAAAGTTATGTTTTGGAAAAAAATAAACTTACTTTTCGCTTGGGAATATTGTGGAGCTACTAAGAAAAGGTTTTATTTAAGCCAAATGTGTTTTCCTATAAGTTATGTTTAATGTAAGGAATTGACCTGTTCTCTTTTCCCCACGGATTACTTCTATTTACAAAGGGTTTTATTTGAGTTAAAAGTTTCTTATAATATTTTTTTTATATAAAATGTCTTGTTGAGGTATGTTCGGGATAATCACCGTAACTGCTAATCAGATGAGGATAACATATTTATGGGAAGCTGTTTCAATTTTTTTTAATTCAATTTAATTTCTAAATGCTATACAGATTACAAGTTTGCATAATCTATACCGTTTTTACTTTTATATCTTCCTTGGCTAGGTTTAAATATTATATTTAATACCGAGAAGAGGGTCGGACGAATTAAGTTAAAATGAAATAAGAAAAACGTATAATTATATTTGTAAAAGGAATACGCATAATGTTGAAAAAGAGTCCGTCCCTCATTAATTAACGTTCATGACAATTACCTTTGTAAAATGTCAAAGAGAGACGAATTCATTTCGTGTAAACTAATAATATTTTTACAAAGTCTTTTTTATGTATTAATAATATGTCAGATTTTCTCATATCTTACATAGCGGCCCCGAAAGATTTACACTAGTGCTGCACTAATTCGGCCCTGTTTAATGCATATTAAGGTTAGAATCTAACTTACACATTGCCTACTGAACCGCGACGTCAGCTGCAGCTTGCAGTCGATTTAACTTTGTTTTGTACAAAGGAGCACAATGGATAATATATCCTTGTTAATTGAACAAAAATGACAAAGAACATTTGTACAAGTGTAACTAAGTAAGGTTAAAAGAAAGAGTAATTATTTAAGACAATTACGTAAGGTTTTAATAATCTCTAACGGTAGAATTTTCAATTTTTATATTTTCTGTCATGAGTAAAGTTTTTTGGTTGAAAAATCACACCCTTACCAATTTATCCTTTTGCAAATTATGTTCTATGTTTATTTGAAAACTAAATTAATTCTATGTAAGTATATTTTTAAAAGCAAAGCTTTTATCATCTGGAAGTTAATATTACTCTATTTTGGACAGTCTTTTTGAGGTCGGCAGTTGACACGTATAATTGAAACTTTGTGACCAAATCGCAAGCGTCCTTAAACTTTTAATGTTGCTGAATAAAGATCCCCACTCTATGCCGTAACAAAAGGGAACGAAAGCTTTGGGAAGTTATATTTTAACTAAAGGAAATAATGTATTTGTATCCTATTACTGGCTGGTCTGACTGACTGGTACCGGAAGTATTTTTTTTATTATAATTTCATGGATGGATTTAAACACTTTAATTTGTATATTTTGTACAAACTTTACTAATATTAGAGAGAAAGTTTTATAAAATAATAAATAATAAACGTGCGTAATTAAACTGTGTAACTTCGTACTTTACTAAATGCATTAATACTAAAGCTAAAAAGACAAAAATCTTGAAACAAGTAAGCGCTTTTACATTGTTGTCAACCTTAATGGATCATAATATAAATGAAAAAAATTAACAGGCCTTTTTCACAAAGTCGAAAATTTGTTTACAAACCAAAAAAAATTAGGCAAGGCAACAGTAAATTTTGTTACGAACAAAGCTATCTTGTTATGTCGACGTCTTTGTGAATATAATGATTGTTCTTATAAAAACTTAAATAACCCTCATTTGTTACATCTTTCAAAAGTTTTAATTTTATTCGTTTTATAAAGATTTCGTAAATTAAACGTAAAACAAGCAAATCTATTATTACGGTAAACATTATTTTTAATTTTGTTAAATACTGAGCCTGAACTCTTTTCTCTCACAGCTATTTGGTTTTAAAATAGCTTAGGTGATATGTGACAGATCAAACATGATGTACACTGAGGTCACTTTATCGTACTAAAGTTGCAACTTCTGCCTGGAAATATCATTACGTTTGGGTTAAGCTAACCGATTTAACGTCGACCAC
>QDHC01007041.1:3880298-3907432 GCA_013186455.1 Papilio dardanus tibullus
GTTCAATTACTTTTTTCGGTATTAATTAATATTATATTAGCACAAGTGGTTATAATGCTTGGAATAAAAATAGTCAACTAATGGTTTAATAGAGTAACCCTTTTTTATAGTTAAGTAATTAACTTAATTAGTGTTTTAAAAACATCTTGAACTTTCTGGTAACCATTTTCTAATATTTATGATTTTGGTTTTCGTGTTTTCTTCGATTTATTTTTTAAATATAACCTGAGAATAAATGTATTTCGTGTATCTAGAAGTACTCGTATTACAAAACAAAAAATACATTAAACAAACATAAATATAAAGCTTTTTATAGTTAATTTAATAGTTTTTCTAGTATGCATGTGTTAAAGTATCGTATTCAAGCACCATACTTGTACAAGACTTGAAAAGTGACGTCAGATCTTGAGTCGAGAGCTTTAGTCAAGGGGCATTAGGAGCCCTAGGGTTCGCCCCTTTCTCGCTTCCAAAGTTACACAACGTCATTTTTAAGTTAATAACAATATGAGTTTTTAGAAATGATTGCAAGAATTTAATTTAAATACGTACGTCATCGTCGTATTTTTATGCTGTTTTAATGTAAATGATATTTGTACAAAATGATACGCCAGCACAGCAGCTTTATATATTTTATTCGTTGGTAACTTTAATACATTATTTTCTTAAACTATTTCTTAACTTTATACATATATACAATTAACGTAAATATATTTACGTAACTACATCGTTGTTAACACTTTCCGCGCGATTCTCATCTCTTTTTTCATTAATATTTTTAACTAACAAAAGGCAATGGTCGGTCTTATGGTTATGCCACCAAAGAGTTCCGATATTGACTGATTATATTAACAATAGTAAACTAAATACCTAGGTAATTAAAATATTTTCTCCATAAAGAAACAATACATAAAACGAATTAATTAATTTTACTTGAATTATTTAGAGCTTATTCAATGAGAGGGAGTTTTGGAGAAAGGTAAACTACGGACCTCTTTGAGTTTATCTGTTGAACAATCAAATATTTGAGATTCGTTAAAGATATAATTAATATTGATTTCTGTATTATTACGATATTTAATTATATCCCTAAAGTTTGATTGAATATAAATAAAGCCTCTGTAGTCCACAAACTAATTAATAGTAGTAGACTCTTTTGTTTCGTCATTAATATTTCGTTTTATTTATACAGTTTTATCGATAAGGCTATATTATATCTTCTCATGTATTTAAGGCCATTAGCGGAGTGTAGGCTGAGTCAGTAGAACTGGTTTGACCGTAAAGTAACATGACTTAATTGTTGTTAATTGAAAAATATCGAATCAAATATCAAATTCAATGCCACCTTTGATTTTATTTCAATCGTTCAACCTGCTAGGCTACAGACAATGGAATTGACCTACATACATAGTTAACTTTACCCTGTAAATATGAAATCTTGCGAATATTTGCTGTGCCAATTCCTCCGAAGATTAAGGGTAGGTAACGCATCTGTAATTGCAAAAGTCTATGGGCAGCGGTCGCTCCGTTATTTATGGCCGCTTGCTTGTTTGCCACTTTATGATAGAAAAAAAAATGTACTGTAAAATTAGAAATTTTATTTAAAGTTAGATTTAGTACGATTAAAATACAGCACGGATTTTTTCGAAAGATTTTTTTACTGCAAGTGATTTTGCTAAACCAACTAAAAACAAAAGACTGGGGGGATACAAAGCGACGGCAGATAGTCCGCCGCCGCTAATTGGACGGAAATGATAGAGAACATTTGTACAACAAAACGGTAACAAGTACTTTGCCTTTGCTTACAAAGAGATTTGAATTATTTTAAAAAAAAAGAAATCAGACATCCAAACTTTAATTTAAATGTTCCTTGTATTTTTTATTTTTATATTGTATATTTGGAATAACCAACGTTGCGTGCAAACGTCCAATTGCAATCGCGGTAAAATATTTTTAATGTATTTTAAAAAGTATTTGTTTATTTACTTTAGCGGTTATGTTATTTCAATATAGTAGTTTTTTTTTAAAACAATTTTACAATGTTTATTTTACCTTTTTTCTATAATAAAAATTACATAATTTATGTTACAAAGTGTTAATTAAGCTTTGCAAAATAAAATATAGTGAAGATTTTAACATATGTGGAGTGTCATTATTTTAAAAACGTATATAATGTTTGGACAAGAGATTAACTGGTTGTATAAAAGCAATGTAAACAAAGCAAGCTCGAGGACCGCACGGAAAATACAAGACAAAATTTATTATTTTATCTCCCGAGGTTGAGCATACTTTATTACGTAAACGACAGGCCAATTTTGAGATACCTGTGTTTTTAATTAAAATTTTTGATTTATTACTCATGATATTTGTATGCTTACATTGATATTTAATTACAGATGAGATTTACAATCATATACACAATGTACTTACAAAATAAAAGAAACCATACAAATTCTACCAAAGTTGTCTTTATAATATTTTTCTGTAGCTATCTTTTCAATAGGTTTTGAAAAGTCTTCAAATGTTTTTCTTGAAAGAAGTTTAGAGCCGGCTAGAGACGCTCAGTTTTAACTGTATATTTCGACTGCGCAGTGAAAACTGACTTGTGTAGCCAAAACTGAGAACCTTACAGTACGAGCGGTCGCTTCGCTATTTCAGCGAATCCAGGAGGCCCCTTGCTCATTTTCCACTTTTTAATATTAAAAAAAGCTCAAATTAACGCGTGTACGTCTGTTTTAATTGCTCAGGTAAACAAGTGAACGTCTATGACCGGCTTTATTTTAAGAGTCCGCCTACTCATTCTTTTAATGGTCGTCACCATTGTGACGTATCATTATAAGAAAATAAAGCCGCTGAATTTCAGTATACTTAGCTGAATTTACTTATAACCATTATTAATTTTGAAATGTTAACACTTTACGAGCTTTTTGTATACCTGTGTCGCGCCTATCAACGCTTACCCCACGGCTTCAGTAGACCGAGTTCGCGCAAAAATATAGATTTTGCTTTGGGGTAAGGACATTTTTCGCGTGACATCGGTCTAATGGAGCCTTAGGTTGTAATGCTAATGCTGACGTGTTTGTCGCGTATTCAACAGAAAAGTGATAAAGCACCCACATTGGTGTGAGTACAGTACACCGGTTAATATTTAACTTTTGATTTAACAAATTCACGCTGACGAAACCCAGTTTAATTACCACGATGTTCCACATGTTGTGTGCTTAATTTACAAGATTTAGAAGTCATATTTAAAAATTGGATTGTTTAAAAACATTTTTAATTGATAGCTGAAGATAATTTAATTTTAATTAGAGCATGACTTTGCGATTGTCAATTGTTTGTCGGCCATGACCGTTCAGTAAACAACAGATCAATTTCTAGATTTTTATTTGAATTGAAACTGCTTATGTGAAAAAATTGCAGCACATTTTCTAACATTGTTTTCATATAAGAATATAAAAGCATTATTCTAAAGCTTCGCAAACTAGGCCAAGAGCAGCTTCTGACACTTGGTTAACACTTCTTAGTTCACACCCAGTCAAGGATGAAATGTCACGAACAAGCGTACGAAGTGGAACTGGCATACAAATAGAGCTCGAGACTTAGGAGTCAGGAATTAGTATTGAATTATAGCTTGACGCATTAAGCGATTAATGCTTTAATGCACAGATTATGAAACATAATATACTAACTCTTGCCCGCGAATCCGTCCGTGCGAAAATAAAAAAACTTATTAAGTAACCTATGCGTTCTTCTAGATATCTGTGCCAAATTTCATCGAAATCTGTTCGGCCGTTCTGAAGGTACATTTTAACAAACATACATCAATCCAACAATCTGTATAAACATTATTTATTATACAGTCAAACCTGTATATGCGAGAAATTCGGATTAGAGAGAAACCTCAAGCGAGGTAAATATCGCGGTCCCTTGGGATCTCACTTATGCAGGTTCAACTGTATTCGTATGTTTAGTAATTTCAATACCTATGTTATTAAAATAAACCTAGTTCTAGTGCTACATTCCACTACCGGCTTACTATACGGCGCCGACGAGAGGCTCGGAGCCTACCCCCTGAGGGGCGATTGCTACATTAACCACAATTAAAGTAGTAAAAAAAAACAAAATAAACATTATTAAAATCCCCTACAGGTTAAAGGTTCGACCCATGATGGGCTCCATTTTCCGCAACTCCACGACTAGCGCGTATTTTACGTGAATACACATATCTTTGATTTTCTTCACCTAAGAGCGTCGGGTGAATATGTACATATGGAAATCGTAAATCAAAAAACACATTGGTACATGGCGGGATTCGAACTCGGAACCTGCAAGAGCTAAACCCCTGAGCCACCGACGCTCTCGAAAACCTCTTTCATGTTATAAAGTATCTCTATAAACTGTAATCAATTATCAATACATTTAATACATGAACAAGAAATTAAATTAATTTAAATGTAAGTTCTCTCTCAAATAGTATGATCAAATTGTTACGATAACGAGTTATGTTTGGAATAACTCGTTAATAAACACATTCTCTGTTTGAGTTAAGGAACTCGAAGTTTGTTCAGCTTATTGTTAGATCTGATCAATTAACTGCTTCCATCCAACCTTAAGACAAACGTCCCTAATACTCGTACATGAATTGTTGTAACTTTGTTAATAAATCTTTTTTACATAAGTTGTGGATCTGTTTGTATTATTTCTGAAAGAAAATTCCGTACAATTAAATATAGTTCTAGTGTAAAAAAATTAACAAAGATTAAAGAAGGTAAGGTTTCTCGATTTTCATATACCTATTTACTTGTCCCTTTTACGGTGAAGGGAAACATTGTGATGCAACCTGAACATATCGGCGAAGAAATTCAAAGATATGTGTGAAGTCAGGCAAAATACGCGCTAGTCGTGGATTTGCGGAAAATGGTGTCCATCATGGGTCCAACAACAATATAATACAAGGTTAGGTTACTTTAGGGCAGTACTTTAGAACAGTCGAACCGGTTTCGATGTAATTTTGTATACTTGTACAACATAGTCTCAAAGAATATAAGCCACTTACTATTTTTTTTAACTCCATAAAGACGAAGTCGTGAGCGACAGCTAGTGTTTCATAACTTACCTATTTTCGATTAGTTTGTACGGACTTCGAATCTCCTTGCCCCCCCAGGTATTTTAATTTACATATCGAGGCAATTTCTTGAGGCAAATACCTCACAACTTTCTAACTTGTTATGTTTTGCCTTCGGAAAGAAATACAATCTGTATAATAAAAGTTTGTCGTCATTTATAAATAAAGGCAATGGAAAGTTGTTCCATAAAATACGTATATAATATACGTAAGGTTATTAATAAATGTGATGTCACAAAACAGGATGTTTACGAATAAATGAATCTGTTCAGGGAAATATGATTAAGTAGTTATTTATTTCCGGCGTTGATTTGTAAACAAGATGGATAGGAACCTTACAGGTGCAATTACCGTTGTTTAATGATCACTCAAGCCATCCTTAGTGTAGATTTCCCAAACTCTGTTTGTGGTATTCTATGGCTAGGACAGGCGTCGCTTTGTGTCAGTCCTGATCCCAAAAACAGATTGTTAATTTGAGTATATTTTTATTGTTTGATGAACAAATGTGTCAATTATATGAAATGTTATAACATCAAATTGATACTTGAATTTTAGTGTATCTTTGTACCAAAATAAACTTGTGAAAAGTGTATGGAAGCGCAGAGGTCCCCTCGTACTGCACTCGAGTGGAGAGCGCTGCCGTGGCTTTATTAGTGTGTTATGCTACTTGACCAAGCTGTTGAATATATTATAAACCAAGAACGTTGCTATGCACATTTCATACTAATTAACTAATAACTTTGCAACTTAACATTAATTTTTATATTTATAAATGTTGATGAAATATTCATTGAAACCTCTCATGATACTCGTTTAATTTCATACACAAGATAAAAATGTTTTATCTATTTTAAATCGTCAAAAATGCATTTGAGACAAATAAATATTCGATCAAAATTAAAGTAACTAGTCTTTGGAAGAAGTAAGAATAAAAAAATACTAAAACATAAATTCACCAATATACAACTTTATATCGAAAGAAAAAACAAAAGTAGAGAATAAAAAGGAAACAAAAAACACTATAAGGCATAAGGCAAATTGGTAAGTTACGTGACAAACACCTTCGGGGATGTCTTGTTTTCTTAGTTCGCCCTTTTCTTATATCATTATTCAAGGCGTACTCGTATGTTAGGAAAGGATAAAAATTACACGCATCTATCACAACTAATACAAATTCTGGGACTGTGAATATTCCTAAGGTAATATTTTTATACGACAAGAGTGACGTCGGACATATCTTAGTTACTAATATTGTGAATGCGAATTTCTGGATTAATGTACAGATGTTTGTTACCACGAAATTTCACAACGACTTAACTGATCTGGGGAATTTTGAACAATTTTTGGCCATAAGTTGTTTGCTTTGGTTTTTTTTTTGCGGACGAAAATACAACGATACGACGATACAATTCTTAATATAGTGTAGAATGTTACCAAATAAATAAACAGTTATAACTTTTGTTTTGAAAATTTATATTATGAAGGTTTAATTTGATGAGGGTATACAAGGTTTTCATATTAATTTACATGAAACCTGATCATCACATCGTTAATATAATGTTTACGCAACAATACTTCATTTATGAATAGAAATTTAATTTCTAAATATTTTTAAAAGAAAAATAATTTTATTAAAGTTTTACAATATTTGGTACATTAATTTAATTTTTTAGCATATACAAAGGTCTGTGTTTGGACACCGTGTTAATATAAAAACAACACCGTATGAATTATATTTTCCAACATAGAGTTATTTTCTCTTATAGTTTAAAGGTACTAAAGTACTTGTACCATATTTATTTAAAACGACTAAAAACTCACGTGTAATTTTCGGTGAACGGTACCAGTTGAGACCGCGACCACCGAAATATAAGCACTCGCCCTGATGATGGACTCCCGAAGAGTTCGAAACTAGTCGGTACCGTTCACCGAAAATTACACGTGAGTTTTTAGCGGTTTTAAATAAATAAAGTATAATAATGTCTCACAAAAGTTTTTAACAATTTAATAATTGTACCATATCATTTTACGTTACATAGTATTATTTCTCATAACTTAAGACTTATTATCATCATTATAACAGAAGTATTTAATAAGATACGAAGTAGTTCTAAATGAGAATGATAATTTGATTTTAACACTTTTTATATCTCTTTAGAATTTGAAAATATATCCGTGCGTTGCTTTTAGCGTAATGAAAATTTTGTTAGCTAAGTCTTTCGCAGTGAATAAATCCATTAAGTAAATGGTTCGACCATAAATCGCAATTAGTTTTTAATTTTCTAGACGTTAAATACGTAAGAGATAATTTGCAAGATTAAAATTTAAGATAATTGCAATCATCTTTTACACGTGAACTTTAACGAGTTCTTATCCTATATCTAATTTGAAACCAGTTTAATTTAAAGAAATGAAGTACTTAGATGGAGTTTTGCTACAAGTTTATCACTAGAATAGAGTTACAAAGCATTCATTATCCTCGATTAATAAGTGATTTTGGCAGAATTATAGACGTGGTTTGTAACGATGGCGTTACTTTCTAGTTATCAAGGTGGTTTATACCTCCACGATAGCTAGAAATTATTTAAGAAGTTAAGGCACTTGCTACCTTTTCTTCAATATTTGCAAAATTCAAAATTATTATTCCATTTTTCCTAGCTTTTCATTATTTGGGATACTAAGAGCGAAGCCAAAGGTTAAAATATGCATTATGTTTTGTGTGAATGTAATTTACGTTGCGACTACCTAAACGACAGAACCGTTGGATGATAAAATATAATAATCTAATACAGAAACAATTAAATTTTAATTTTATCTAGTCACAATAAGTGCTGTCATTTATTGAGCAATATTAAAGCTAGGAATAGGTATTTAAAAGGCAGACGTTCTCTACCCTTTTTGTACCTAAAGTCTAGTCGATTATTATTTATGTGGACTTCTAATTAAATTTTATATTACTTAGTATTGAAATTCAAATACCTTTATCTTGAAAGAAGTATTTAAATAAATTGTATAAACAGTATTAAACATAGTAAAATGTTTTTTTATTAAATGGACTTTCATAAAAAAACGTTACGATTTGAAATTGTACTCCAAACATTTTGTTTTAGAAAGCAATTCGATTTAGTTTTTCTTCAAAATAAGTTAGGAAAGCGGCAAGGTAATTTAAAAGTTTTCTGAAGTGTCCGCAAACTTTAAAGGCTATGTAACTTTTTCTTAAAGTCGCTTATTACAAAATAAAACGTTTTATTATTTTTTAAGATATACAATTTTTAAATTATAAGCTGATTTTAAAGTTATTTATTAATTGAATTTTCATATTTTTATACTACACGTATACTTTTTTAGTTTCGTCGTTTGGTTACAACTGTCCCGTACTGTAGATATATCATATCATTATTATAGTAACCTTAAAACCGTAACCTCGAAATATATCCTTAGCAACGATTTAACCATTTATTTAACTCCGAAACATAAGCTATGATATAAATGGTGCTTCAATTTCAATTCAGTTATGGAAAATTAATCTCTGAATCGTAACAAAATAATTTATATTAATATATGCGATCTATGCAGCATTTAACTACCACTAAGTAAGGTATTTGAATTGCTAATACACACTTAGAATGAGAAGAGGCTTCTCTCGGGCACTTAACATGTTAGTTCCCTTTATATTATCTGCAATAGTCGATCATCGCGCTGAATGCAACGTTTAGAATGAATTTATATTCAATTTATACTTCCGAGTATCTCGAATGCAAAATTGAGGGTTGGTAAATGTAATGTAATTTATTTAATAAACATTATTTCAATATTTAAACAGTTTAATAAGAATTGACAATACTTAAATCATGTTATCCGAGAAATGGAAAGTAATTAAAATGTATTTGTAGAGTTAATCTATTTATAACTATAAAAGATTTTCTATTATTGCTATATATCTCGTCATTTGTAAATAAATAAGTTCTAAAACTCTCTTATTTTATATTTCTCTCTGTAAGATTTCGCATTTTATTTATCTTCATAAGAAGTCAAGTTAACTTTAACTTAAAGTACTAAAACACCGGAAAGCTTTTTCAGGCTTTTACCACAGGGCATTATCTTTTGACGTGAAATGTAAAATAATATTTTGTTTCATCTTGCGTATATTAAAGGTGAAAGCTAAAAGGTACTTAAATACTTTGCTTTCTTGCTCTTAAAAGATTAAAGAAAGCTGTGATTTTGTTGTGGCCAAGTTGAAAATTATTTTTCTTACCCATTAAAGTTGAAAGAATTTTCATGTTCAAAAAGAAAGATATTTCATAATAATAATACTATCTGTAATCAACACGCATTAGGTACAGTTGGAAGTTTTATCCAAACGTTTTTTTTTTATTTCTTTGAGCGTTGTCCTTTGTTACGTGCAGTTGTAACCTTATCGAAATGTCACCAATATGACCAGCGGTTTACGACTATACACCTATAGTTTCAATTATTACATAATACATTATAAGCTATTAACTGAAATACTTTGTAATTATATAATATTTTAATTTATTAAAATAAATGTAAGTTTCGTGAGGCTTAGCCGCCGCGCCGCGCCGTGGCATTTTCATTAAAGTAAAAGCAATGCACAAAAACTGCCATAGCTTTTAAAATTCAGCCATAAATGAGAAGCGTTGATTTAAAAAGTATTAAAGTAGATCTATACAAAATTAAAACAAAAGTCTAAAGCTATTTCGTATTTCATATAATGCGCATAACGAAAACTCAGATTTATTTGAAAGCATTTTTATAACAAAGAACCATTTGGAGATATTACATTGGACAGAGCGGTAGAATGAACTTTGTAATGTTATGTATTTATGTAAATGTACATAATTGGAAAAAATAGATAAACATATAAAAATTAAAACTCGCGGTTACAGCTTATTGTATTTTTCACCTTTATAAAGCATAGATCATCATTTTAGTATGGTATTATTTTGTAAAATTATTTTTAAAGTTTATCGAGTTTTGAAAACAGTAAACGTTATATATGGATGGGTTACCGTGTAACTTTTGTTGGATCCCTCTTGTTAGAGAGGGTTGACCGGCGGACAAATCAACCATTTGTATAATCTTATCATGGTATTTGAGTTTAAAATTATATTTTGAAACAACGTTTTATTGGGTTTTATTTTTTTATTAGTATTTAAATGCCGACATAAAATTGTAGCATGAGGAAATGCATGCGAAAAAACATAAAATGATAGTTGTATGGAGGAACATTGAAATTAGAAAATTTAGTTTTTTCTTTATACATTAATATTAATTTAATAGGAGTACCAGTCCTATTCGATACGTCTATGTTGATGGAACAGCCATATTTTATTACGATAAATAAGAAAGTAAAACCTTACTCTTAGTTAGCCACAGTGTTATTTGTTTATATAAAGTAACTTTGATTTTAAATTTTAACTTTTACTCCTTAACCTTTCAGTCGCAAACGCAATATTGATTTTAAACCAATATCCGACAAAGGCTCGATATTGAATAGCTTATCTTAATCATGCAGAGGCCGTGAAGGAACCAATCTCAATAATCTTGCCTGAGCTCTGTCAAGATACTTAGTGGCTTTTGCTCATTTGCATTACAATCTGATACATTATCGAACGGTTATACTCCTGCTCTCCTAGTAGTTTCCATTTAAATTAGGTTTATGTCTTACCCTCGTCAATTCTCAGTTAATAATCTTCCAAATAGAACATTGTTTAAATTTAATTATGTTAACAGCTTTGTTTATTATCAAAAATAAATATTATCTTATTTAACTACAAAGCGTTAGCATTAATTAAGCATTAATAAAATTCTCCAATAAAAAATAAATTATTTCGAACAACAATTAAGAAATTAATTCCTTTCCATCGATACTTTTCATTTTCAACATTGATAACATTTTCTTATTAAACTGTTAAATATTTTGTATACAGAAATTCTGTGTACAAATTAAATTTTTAACAAAGATATATAGTTATAAGATAGGATAATTATCAAGAAAAAATTCAATGAAGGCGATAACTTGACTGTACAAACTAATGTATGTTTTAATAAACAATGGAACAAAATGTTTATTTGTCTCCCAGTACATCATTAACTCATACATAAACCCATATACTATGTTAACTAATTGCCCTCTGTTACTGTACCTCTTTGAAGTACATTAAATTTGCAATATTCCGAACAAACTTTAGGGGCTTACTGTTACCTTTGTCTGACGAGCTCTGAACTTGTAGTTACGTACGGAAATATAACAATTAGGTTATTCATGTTCTTCGTTTTCTCGTAGGTATCTCGTACGAATATTAACATAGCTCTCCTAACGAATATTAACTTTAGAAAATTACTCCCCATTTGATAACGTAGGTTTGCTACGAATACTACTACGACCAAGGCTACGACTAATGCTACGCCTAGTGCTACGTCTCTTTGAAAATAATAAACACAATTACATCTAAAGTAATGGTAGAAAGAATACAAGCTTCGGGAATGGAATGAAAAAATTAAAAAAAACATTATCTGCTTTAGTATCAGCTGATAACTGCATTTCTATTGTGAACCTCTCGATTTTGTTAACCTCGAAAATAACCATCAATAGTTCGTAGACTCTACAGAAGTCGCTGTAGTTCGTTCCAACCAACATGGTCACATAACATTTCTTTATTTGACTGTTAAGAAATAAAAAAGCTTTTAAAGTAAATTTTGTCTTATCTCTAATGCAGTATATTAAGTTAAAAAAGTAAGTAAGAGCTAAAACAAAAGGGTTGCGGTGTGTAACTGCGGAGGAACAATGCGGGCTTGTTAACGGCAGAGTAAAAATAAAAAGGACACTGTGTTAACAAAGCGAACCAACTTGTCCTTTGAAAACAATGTAAATAAATTAGTCCACAATGTTTAATTTAGCTAAAGTTGTAAAACTAAAGTCTTAAAAAAATATTTATCATTGTTAATTAAAAATTAACTTTTAAACAAGGACGACGCGTTGGGTAAATATTATTTTGAAAGTATAGGTTTATTAGGATTGATACAAACCCCCTTATTCCGAAAAAATGTATAAAGTACTTCGATAAACGAGTCGTCGATTATACGATGCTGGAGGACATTCGGAACTAAATAAGATAGACCAGGGGTCTCATTGGACCAAATTTTGTACATAAGAAGTACCAGGAACAAGGATGTTCTGTATTTTAGAATACATTTTTTGAATGTACCAGTACCAAATGTAGAAAGTACAACAGTAATAACGCTGATTCTCGTTTCGGAATAAAGCGGTTTGTGTCTAATGATCCGAATCTCTGACTCAGACAAATAAAAGCTTAAGGTTTTGATATAATTTAATAGATTTTACTTCACCTTGGGTGAAATAAATACCCTTTTGATTATATCTTTGAAAAATTATATCTAAGCATTATCCATATAACATAGCGACGAACTGATTTTGATAATTGACGTAGCATCTTAAAATTCCCAAACTCTCATCTAACGACACCCAAGAGACGACATTGATGGATTGCCAAGTTGTCATTGCGAAGGTAAAAAATAAACAATTACAAAGTACATTTGAAAATTAAACATAATATAGCTACCTAATATAAAAAAATACAATGTAACAAAAAGAGATAGTTAAAATTTTGTGTAAGTAAATTTTGTGGTGTAAAAAGTTATATTTATTTTACAATTTAATAATCCGACATAACTCTGATAAATTCCATTGGAAATATATCCATCGTAGATCCACAATGAAATATTAACGCGTATTCAACTATTAAAATTAATTAAGGACCTATTCAAGCAGACCCAATTAAACATTACCATCTCAATTTCCATGGAATAAACAAACAGGAAAGTTGGTACGAGTGGCAAAGCTACAGCACCTCCTGGCGGTAACTACAAAAACTACGATCTCTAAGTATTCCTTCAGTTTCATCTTCATGCCGTGTAGCGCTAGTGTACTCACTTTTATATTAATTCCGTAAGTACATTAAAAGTGGAGAAAACAATATAAAAATTATGTAATTTTGAGAAGTACTAAATGGTCTAGCTTTTCAGTTTAAACCATGTCCCTTTTAACTTATTGTTTTTCAACAGCGTAGTAAATTCATAATTTGACTGTCAATATTAAAGGGTTATTAGTTTACGTTAAGAGTTGATACTCATATATCTCTACTAAAGCGACTTTTATGACACATTGCGTGATACTGAATAAATGCTTACTTTTAAATTACACGCAGTTTGGCATCCGACACCAACACATCGGGTATTCTGTAAAGTCTATGCCAAAACGAAATACGCAATAACTTGTAAAATAAATTAAAATTAATTTTAATTTATGCAATATTCTAAATTAAAATGTAACCTAATAATTGTAATTGGTCTTAATTGGTTTACGTTTGCGGACCGCGCCTTATTTCTGTTTCACTCCCTCTAATTAGTGACAAATAAAGGCTTTTCGTTTGTCTTGTCATCGTTACCTGGTGACGTCATCAAGGTTTCAATTTACTTATTGTTACGAGTAATTAAATAGTTTTTTAGTGAATTAACTATCGCTTGACCATTCTCGCCAATTCTAAGTTGATATTGTAAGAAACCTATAAAATAGTTTACTTTGTATACTTGGTCTCATATTTTTACCTAATGTTACCAATTTTTTTCTTGTTGCTCAAACAAAAAGGTCTCCCAGAGCAGGAAAGGTTGGGAGCAACTTACGTTATAAACAAGGTTAGCTGTGACACCTTCACACCAGCCTCCGCAGGTGACGTGCATAATTAAATCTCCGAGGTCAAATTAACAATTTAGAGCCCCAACAGTGGCATGAAGTTTTAAGCAATTTTATTAACTAAACAACGTTGTTCAGATTACTCAAACATTAAAATTGTGTAGAATCATTTGATACGTTTTTTGAACGAAATATTTTTTAAATACCATTTGTTTTCTTTTAACATTATTTATGCTCGGTTAATAACTACTATTTGAAATTAAATGTTAAAAGATATTAAGATCGAGATATTAAATTTTTGATATAAAATAAGTTTTCTAACAAACAAGGATACATTGTTAATATCTCTGCTTATAACAACGATATTGAATAAACTTTTAATAACGTGCTTCTAAGAATAGATACTCGCTTCAAATATTTGCGGTTAACTTTGGCCTGGAATTTGAAACTACAAACTGAAATGTTTTTGTGTAACATGAATATAAAAATTTTAATATCAAGATGTTTTTTCTAGTATAATTTTCTAACCTATTTATTTATATTTACATTCATGTAATTATCAGTATATTTTTTGTTAATCTACTGTAATTCTTGTATTTCTTTTAATAATTATTCCAAATATTTTCATGCATTCGCACACTGATTTACAACGGGTCCAATCATAATAACTTAAGTAGCTTAAGCCAAGCCATTTTCGTTGCTGAAATACTTTATGAAGAGCAAAATTTTAATTAACGAATTTTATGTGCGCTGTCACCGAATATATTTCGGTATAATACTTTCGTGCAGAGATTATTACAAAAACGGAATTTATTAATCTACTGCTGTTTCGCATACGTTGCTTTTAGTATGATGAAAGTTGTACAAAGTCCCTCGTGCCATATAAGTCCATTAAGCAAATGGATAAAACAGAAATGAGCCCTCGTTTTTAATTTTTGTTATAAATAAGTACAGGATAATGTGTCTCCAGGTACGCCGTTATTTACAATTATATTTGTGGCTACGCTAAAAGCTTAGTAAATAATAACACTCGTTTAATTTAACTATGTAGCCACACCCTTGACATCTTTATAATAATTCAAATAGATCTAGCAATTTGTTTGAGTTCTAGTTATTTATTTATATTGTTTCTATGTTTTAATGGATAAATGGCCAAATGTTCGTACGTCTCTCAAATTTAAGCATTGATTATAATCTAAGTGGTGTCAAAATTAAACGTGATCGCCGTAAAATTTTAAGTTTAAGCGTGGAATTAACATGTAAGATGTTTTTAAATATTATTAACATGTAAGATGTTTTTAAATATTATTAACATGTAAGATGTTTTTATATATTATTTCAGTGGTGTTTGTAAATTCGGCCGAAAGCCTACTGTAGTTGTATTAGCAAAACAACTTTTTAAAAACGTTTATTTTCTAACATAAAATTATTTTCTCGTAGATCGACAATCGCATGTAATTCTTCGAACATACTGTTTCTGTGGATTCTTGGCAGTATATTTAAGATAGAAGAATGTATTCGTTCGCCAACAATTCTTTGCACACGGAATTAAATGTAACCACTACACCTCGTTAAAGGTATCGTGCTTGCAATAAATGTGGTACATTAGAGGTTTTTATTGAATTAACTTCAGAATTCTTTAATTAATTTGATTTTTTATGTCAAGTAAACGTATTTGTATTGGTATTAAATATTTTAATAGTTCAAATAAGTGTTTTTATTTTGTTCAACTAACGGGCGAATTTTCAAACACCACTCAAATTTAATTGTCGCTTAAAATCTAAGTGTCATCAAAATTAAACGAGATCGCCGTAGAATAGAGTTTAATCGTGGACTTAACACGTAAGACGCTCTTAAATATTTGAGTAGCGTTTAAAAATGCGGCCGTAAGACAATTATTTTTTTTGTACAAACCTGTATTCTCTATGGTCACTCAAAGAGCAAGAGTAAATACATTTCATATTTGGTGATATAATTAAAAAAAAGTTGTTTACTTTAATGTCTATGGTTGTAATGTTAACACGTCGTATCTATCGTACTTCAGTAATATAACTTTTATTGGTTAAGATGTTTTATGGATACCTCATCGTTCTGCAATGCGAACGGAGTTGGCAACCGGCCCAATGCTTGAATTCCCACCATTGCTCATTTTTTTTCAAATATAAAATTTTATTGCTCTCCAAGTGCAAGTTGTTTTGGTATAATTTTTTTTTAAATTTAACATTTCGACTTTTAAATGTCAAAAGAACAGCCAGTGATCGATTTTTTTATTGACTCCAATGAGTTTTACATCACATATAATAATAAGGCATAGCTTTTAAGGTAATTTCAGGAAAGTTTCGTAGATTAGTGTATAGTTACAAAGTGGTGTTCATGTAAGTCGGCTATCATTAATAATAATTACTATTAGGGTGTAGTGTATCACGGACAATAATGTCTAAGTGGCTTGCCCTATTTACCTCCGGAACACCGCGCTTCTATTTCGTGTCCCAACATATGTTAAATATATTTTATAATTTTCATATATGAAAAATATAAGTACTAATAAATATTTATTATTCTGTTAAGCTTCAACAAAACGAACTTTTTGATGTTTATATCTATTTCAAACTAGTTGACGTCAAATTAATTCGTAACGCTCATAGTCAGTTGAACTGTTATATTCAATTAAGCAATATCAACCATGTTTACTATTACGTTTAACCAGAAATTATATTAAAAACACGTCAATAAAATGTATCGTATTGTCAACTTTTCAAGCAGTCGCTTATCGAAAAGCAGTTGCAGTACGTTTATTCTCCAAGTCCGATATCAATGGAATCCTAAATTGCAATTTTAAACGACTTATTTACCACGTGCTTCATGGTGAATGAAACCAATCACGATTGCAGCCTCTCAATACTGTGTACTTTTTGGAAGGCTCTATACATATAGTAGTATACGGAGTGCAGATTATCTCTACCACGTGTTCAGGCAACAATTTCTGCACGAAGCACCATATCCAAATTAAGGATAGGTTTTAGTAAATATTTCTATTTAGAATATGGATATAAAGCTATATTTATTAAATATTGATATGGATAGCAATAGGCACCGTATGTGTAATAAGTTCCCTACATAATGACCACTCCTAGTTCGGACTGAAATTAAATTACGCCGTGACAGCGAAGAGGCTTTTTGTCGATGGGTTATTGATATAATATCGAGGTGGGCGCGTGGGAGCGTCGCTGCCGTCGCCATCAATAACGAGCCGTACCTAAATGCTTCCAACTAACGCGGTCACCATACAAAAGCCAATTTCGTGTCAACATTCCTTTGTATTTCACACGAAGTTTTCGTTCGTTGTACATTTCTTTTGTTACCGGAGGGTCAAAGCGTTATATCAATATGCGAAGTTACCATACATAGGTATAAAATATCTGTATGACGAAATAATATTACTTATATATCTACTGGCATACTACATGTGATATTTTCTCAATATCAGGGGGCTACCCAAGTATCTTTCGATTGGTGGTACAGCTGATGGAATCGACAGAAATGTCTTAACTGACAAAGACATTCGATAAGTCTTGTGATTGTCACTTGTGAAATATCTAAAGCGACTCTCAGTTTCATACATTTTTGACGTGCTAAATAGAATCGCTTCGTAGCGAATGTTCTTTGGGTGACACCCCTGGTAGTTAAAAAGTTTAAAGATAAATAAAAACTATATGTTTTTGTCACGAGGAAATCTGGTTACTCGATGAACTTCAGATGTAAGGCAACTCGTCATTATCGAAGCAATACCGTAAGAAAACATAGCACTGAAACATTCCTTTTGGTTTATACGTATTAAATGTGTATTGTTATAAACAACTCTCGTGCAATATTTTACAAGCAACTCAACCGACATAACGACAAAACTGTAATGCTCGAAACCAAGATTTATTTTACAAAGAAAGTTATAAAGCAGAATGAAATATGTACACGCTGACAATAAACTCGTTCTGGAAAACATGTCTAGTGTGAAATCGCTCCAACTAGGAATTTAGCTCAGCCCGATTTTCTGCCGGCTTACAGTAAATAAGAAAATTCATCCGAATTGTGCCGTTAAACGTAATCGAGCGTTGTGGAAAGTATTAAAGAAGCAGACGCCATATTGCATAAGTTTAGATGTTACAATGAAAACTTTGGATGTAGCACCAAGTGTGCACGATTCTCTCTCACAAAATACGTTCTAGTCATCAAGCGGAGTACTTTAATACAAAATGTTACTGCTTTTGTGCGTAGATCTGAACTTTTACAAGATGTGCCATCAAGAATATTATTTAAAATTACTTTTGTAATTTTAAATATCTTGAAATACTTTAGTAAGTAGAACTACTATTACCAAATACTGCTCAAATGTAATACAGGTATTCAAGAAAATTAATAATATTTTACTTTTTAAAAAGGCTTATATTACAAGGTTAGGGTTTTCAATAAAGAGATACAAAATATTAAGAAAGCTCTAACAAAAGATTTAAACATAATGTTTAATTTATCTTTGACTTTTGCTTGAACAAGATCAACCAATAACAATAGACAGATCTTATTCCATTACAATAGACAAGAAAAGGTAAATTGTTATTAAATATTTTATCTGTCAAGACACATCTTCTGAATCATTGTTTCTTTATCGATGTTTTGCTCGGGAATTGTAGCAGTGTGCGTTTGTTTCGCTACATTTATCCAGAGAAGCTCCCTGGCTACATTTCATTAGTGCCAGTCCCCCATCCCCCCCTCTTGTACTGTATTGTCGTGCTCATGGTATCGTAATTTAATTAATTCTGGTTATTGAGCTGAAAAAATACAGTCGTTGGAAGTTATAGTTTTTAATTATGGTAATTACTCTGATGTTCTAGTCTTATCTTTTGTCACACAAGCGTTTAACATTCGGTTGTTAAAATTGAGCGTTCTTTATTTATTTTATTGACACTTTTATTTGTTATATTGGTTTATATAAGAATAGCTTCTGAGAATAAGCAGGAGAGACTTAATCAGTATTCGTTAATTTATATCTATAGAATATGAAAATGGCTAATAATAAAAGAGTTACCCTTCAGAATGTATATTCTATTAGATATCTTGTACAACCAGATGGTGTAAGTCCGGAAAATGTCAAGGAAGTTTAAACTGTTCGTTCACAAAATTGCTCCAGATTTAATCCTTGATAACATAACTTTATCGAGTCTAGAATAAAGCGTCACTTGTTATTTCTAGTGCTGACTTTAGTTAGAATTATTAAAGATAACAAAATTAACCTTAAATTGGGGCTCCCCAAAGTATTGTATATTTCGATTGGTGATATCGCCGATGGAATCGACAAAAATACATGAAACTGACAATGACATTCGATAAATCATGTGATTGTCACGTGTGAAATATCGAACGTCTTTGTCAGTTTCATACATTTTTGGGGTTCGCTATAAAATCGCTTTGTAGCTAGTGTTTTTGGATAACCCCCTGATTAATAAGCAAAGATTTCTTATCTTAATTTTTCTACATTTCATTTATCTTCATCACGCACGTAAACGTTTAGATATTATACATACGTTTACAATGATAAAGGCTTAGAATTGATCGATGTTTGTGTATTAATCAAACGTACCCAAGTCGTCAATTAATCAAGTTTAAAGCATCTGCTTGACAATGAGCTGTCAGCTTAAGTAGTGTTTAGTTTACGTCGCAATGTAAACAATCATTTGCGGATAGCCTGTCTTGTTTGAATGCCTTTATTGTTTACTATTTACTTGCTTTTAACAAGAGATCAACACAATTTATCATTGTGTACACAACTGATAGAAGTTTAATTCAAGAAACACAAGTTGGTTGAGGTAAGCCGTGTTGTCAACAACTATTGAGAAATTGGAACACCAAAATTCAAGGAGATTTATCAATCATAATTTTTTCAGTATTTTGTATTGTTCGTTGTATTTTGTAGATAGGTAATACATAGTTAAGTGCTACTAAATAAGAAACGACGAAATAACCTCGAATCTCTAATATATTTATGAAATTTAACGCGAATACGTAGAAATTAATCTGCATTAAAAACAAATAAACACTTCTCTTTTGTTTTATAAACTTAAAAAATATTACTAACATTTTTCAAAAGTATTTATTAAGAGAGAAATATGAAATGTAAAAAGCGTTAACGTTGAAAATGAAATGTATTCGGTCTACCGAATCAGCAATGGCATTAACCCCCGTAGTGTGGCAATCAGGGAGTAAGTGGGAATTTCCGCGTCGTTTGATACAGCTCCCGGCTAAATGTTAAGAGCTCGCCGGAGTTCGCCAGTCGAAGTACCGGCCCCTCGGAGGAGACACAAACGAAAAACGCGTCACGAGGTGCTCTCCTGTGCTAATTTAATCATAGTTGCGAGCGCGACTGTACCAACGCGGCAAACGTGTGAATTTTATTAATTTTACGAGTGTACACACGTCTGATTTCATAAGTGGATTTAATTTTCAAATACCCAGTTCAAGGGTTCGGCTCGACTTTTGAGTTTTATTGTAAGTAATTTAAATAAATTCACGTTTAGCGGTACGTAAAATTTATTACTGATACTGGATTTTATTAGTAATAAAATTTTAGAACTCTTGATAAAATTATTTATGTTGTAAAATAAATCATAAGGACTAAGGCTTTAAGGTAATGTCTATCCTTGCAAAAATGTTAACTTTGCATTTAAAATGTCAGGGATAATATTCTCTACAAATTATTTTATTTGTAATGTCAGAAATATACATTCATTTTTTTATTTAGGAGTCCTCAAAAAGTTATTGAAACTCGACTTGAAAGTAAACTCCTCCTGCATGCTGCTTCTCTGGCTAAAAGTTCACTGATCTCCCAATAATTTTATCTATTTTCTTGCTACGAAAATATAGCTCTTATAAAAAGCTTTCGTTTCTATATTTTGTTAATAATCGCTTTGCCGATTTACTTTAATTTAAAAGAATTAGATTTACATCGTTTTACTGTATGGATAAGCAGATTTTGGCTACTCTAAACATTGTTTTTGTTTCAAAAGATAATCTGTGTTGGCTCGTAGTCACATTTGCCAGCCCAACGCCCACAATTATACGAAACCTCGCGCTCCATTACTGGCTTTCACAGTGGCTCTGGTTAACGAGCCATCTGGTGTATTATAATGCAAAACGCAATGATAATTGTATAACTTGAACTATTAGTTTCGTAGAAAAGTTCCTCCCAAGAAGCTGTTGTAAGTGAAAGAAATTTTGAACATGTTAGTCATTATATATTTGTGGGCTAATTTAAGGTCAAATATGGAAAAGAAAGAATGAAGACGGAGAAATAAGAAATCTCGCAAAATTTTGTAAAAGAATTACTTAAATAGATCAAAAGTAAAAATGCTTTGCGGAAAAATTAAGTTATTCAAACATTTTTTTCGTTTCCTATTCTTCAAGTTTGAATATCGCATTCTACTGTAAAAAGCAGTTCAAATAAGCATAGAGTTAAGATTACACGCACGTTACAAAAAAAAATATATGATTGCATTTTCTTATGTCTATTCTAGTGTTAGGTTGGCATGCTAAGGCAAACGTAGCTTCTTATCGCCGGAACAAAGTCACCGCGCAACAAGTGACGTTACAACGTTCTTAGAAGCACAACTCAAAGACGAACAATTCTTTCGTATAAAATTTTAAATATAAAAATAACTCAATATTAAACCAACAAACTTCTCATTCGTATATTTAATTAGGATCCGTATTTAAAAGCTTATCAGCCGATTTCCATTCCGTCTTATGTTTCCGTCGACAAACATTTCGTATGAGTTTATTTACTTTCCGCCACTTTTAAAAGAGGACCAGCTGGATTTGCGCGTGCGCGAGCCGAGAGGGAGATGGCCTGGAGCAAGACGGGTGACACTGCTTCTCTCTCTGACCAATCGATTAGTCGCATAACGATAGCGGCTTCTTAAATGCAGATGTGTCGTGAACAGTAACGTCAGTCGGTGAGCAGCAGCCCTAAACAGCGGCCGAGTATGTTCCCTGGCCGCTCACCACGGTCACGCTCTCCTTTGTGGTGAACTCGCAACCGATAAAAATATTATCATCAATGAACGCGTTTAGCACTAAACCTCGTGACGTCGAACTATAATTTACTAACTAAAATGGATTTGACTGTAATATTTAAAGAGTTTTAATTGATGACATTCGTCTGATTGTCATCAAATGTTCGTTATGTGTAAAACGAAAAAGAAATTAAACGAAAGTGGCGGATATACGGAGTATAGAATTCAAGGTAGGTTATATTTAATAGATACCAAAAGATATTTACATAAATGAGTTTCAATTTTATGTTTATTAAGGAAACGGAAGTTATTTACTTTCGAATCCTGAAATTAAATTTTCAGAGTACACTTTATCTTCATAAAACCCTAAAGGAAAATCGTTGGCTATCCTTTCTTGAACTATTTGAGATATAAATGATGTGAACATTTTTTTATTTTTTTAAAAGAAAAAAGAAAATGTTCACAAAGACTTTAACAAACGTAAACCCTATTATAAGATCATATCGTTTTCTTTAAAATGTCGTGTTCCTTTACATTTTTATTACTTAATATAATAATAAGACAGAATTTAATTGTTTAATATTATTTTCAAGGCCAACCTATTATAACTAGCTTTTTGTTGAAAGCTTTCTTAGAGACCATGGGCGGTTTGACGCTTATTATTTTTACCCTTATTTATTTATTCTATTTCAATGCTATTCAATATACGATAAATAATAACAAAATAATTAAGTTAGTAAATTAGGTTAAGGATTTAAAAAAAATGTTTCCTATAGCATAATTCAAGGATTTTAGCAAAATGGCATTGTTGTAGAAAGCTTGTTTGATTTTGCGTGGTCAATAGTCTGTAGTTATTCAGTTGGTTATTGAAACCTTTGAAAACAAAATGAAGCAGCTTTTAAATTAGCTTTTTGTCTATAACGAACGAATACGGTAGATTGAATGAGCGTTAGTTACATCAAAGTAATATTATCGAGAGTTATAAATTACTTATTTTCGTATTTGCACCCTCGGGAAATTTTCGAGCACAGTTGACACCCTATCTACCATCTCATAGCCTTTTTACGGCTCACATGATATTGAACATTTTATTTAACGATCCGCACGTGGGGCGTGTGGGTAGATAGCATACTAATCACGATATTGCCTATATTTTTTATTAGAATCAAGTTTTATGCTCGATACGCAAGTCTTATCGCGAGTCGAGGGAATTAATAAAATAAGTTTCGTACAGTTTTTTAGAACAGTGTAGGCTTATATATCATTTATTTTATAAAATTGTAGGTGGTATGTAACATTTTTTTTCTTTAAAGTATTATTTATATTGGCGTAATTAAATAATAAAGTTTTTATTGAAAAAATAAAGCAAGAGATTATCATTATATTTGGAGGAATAAACACAATGAAAACTATTTGTAAATACAATTTATATCAGTCATGAAATAACGTAAATATCAATAAATTCCATATATTCACTCTATCTAGAGTAATGTATCACAACATTGAACACGGAGTGAAATCTACGACGGACAGGATTTATTACATTCCTGTTCGAGTTGCGGTTGCACTCAAGTAAATACTTAAACTTACTGCGTCTTTAGAATAGAATACATTAGTACAAGATTCCAAGAAACCATAAATGTGAAGCACAAGTTATTTGTTAAATAACTGTAAATGAGACAAGAAATGTTTTTTTTTGTTTTGTTTTTCACAAATGTAATAATGATATTTTAAATGTGGATTTCCACCGCCTATAAACCATTACAAAAAATATTTATCTGTTGTTTTTTTAAAGGGGGATTAATGATAGAATTTCGAAATTAAAATGAAACACCGTTGCTCTATCGGACATATCAATAAAGTTGAATTTAAGAACGACAAGAACACTTCATCGGACGTGTAACTTTAATTTAATATAAGTTTATTATGAGTCAATGTATCGCTAACAGAACACCCCAACAAAACGGGAATATACGACTATTTGCAAGTAATTCTAACAGAATGAAAACTACTGCTATAAAAAAGTTTTATAACCCGTAAAAATTGTCGTTAACCTACACATCATGAATAAGTATTATTTTCTTTATATTTTTTTGTTTACAGAACAAAAGGGACGGTCGAATAAAAGTTGAGAACTACTTAAGGGAACGACCAAAGTACATGCACTACAAAGCGATTCGATAGCGAACATCGAAAATGTACGCAACTGACAATAACGTTCGATATCTCACAGGTGGCAAGCACATGACTTATCAAATGTCATTGTAAGTTTCATACATTTTTGTCGATTCCATTAGTTATATCGGCAATCGAAAGATACTTTGAGTAGCCACCCAGTTCTTGAAATGTATTTTCTTTAGTTGTCTCAAAGAAGCATTTTTGTAAGTTATTTGATTTCAATAATATACGAATGAGTACTGACTTTTCCGTTAGTGTCTTTCCTCCATTTATAATTCGCCGATAGAGATTCTTCAGCTAATTTTCAATAAATTCTGCGCTCTCGCGAATGTAACGAGCCACGAAAAGAAATTTATAGCCTCAGTAATGGCAGTTACCTCAGAAATGCGTGTTAATCTTCTGTGAAAAACTCTTGATATTTGTGAAAGTACTTGAAATTTTAACTTGTTACAGATTATGGTTTTATTCGTTTTGTAAATTTCTTAATTTTCGGCTTACATGATTTTTTAAATAATATTCAGCCTAGCTTAACTTTTTTAATTGAACACGCGAACTTATTTTATAGTAAACTATTTAATTTACACTCCTTCTGTTAAAAATCGAAATCTACATACACATTTTAAAGAACAAACAGTTTGAGTTGATTGTATTAATTTGATAAACTTGAAACTATATTCTTTCGTAATTTCACAAAAAGAGTAAGGAAAATTCTAGCAAGCTGAAACCATTGTTAAAAACAGGTATAATTATAAGAAATAAGTTCAATGTTTTCTTTCATTAAAATCTATTAAATTGTCCACTTCGACGATCAATTAAACATAGCCATGCAAGGCTAGGATCTGGCAACCCAGGTACATGTTTAAAAACATGCCAAATTTTATAAAATATAGGTTTTATCAGGAAAATAGAATAGGGTAGGTCCAGAGCTTTCTATCCTTGGCTATATACACCATCTTGAATCACGTACAGAAAGACAAATATAGTTGTTATTGTTGGAATAATGTTTACGAAGTCAAGCTTGGAGATAATAGTGAAAATGCTTCCCTATCTCATAGCATGCACGTCTATTTACCTGTATCTTATTCTTTGTCTATTTTCGCATCACGAGCTCCGTTTTATTTGTTCTGAACGATTGGATCCTTCTGCCGCAACCAGTGAAAGGAATTTCATATTGATTAGTTTTCTTATTGTAAGGAATCATTTAAAAAGTCAGCTTTTAAAATTGCATAATATTTTTCAATCAACCTCTTCTTACACAAGCTCAAATAAATGGTTTTGGTTTCTAAGTGACTTAAGCAATACTATGCAATATAGCGGCGTCCTCTACCTAGGTACGAATCTCTACTACATTTTATTACTTAAGTAGCTTCGAAACTAAATTACAGATTTGGGTAGCTTTGTATTTTAAAGGCCTTACAATTAATTCCAAAAGTGTAGTCAACAACTTGGAGTAAATATAGAGTTTATCATCCTAAATATATGACGTAAGCTCTGCCCTCTTTCATTATAGTTATTAACCGTTTGAATTTGCATAATGAGAGACCGCTCTGATTAGAATATATCAGTTTGTACACCTGTTTACCTATGTATTGCCTCTAACATTAATTGCAGTTGTTTTAGAGTAATTAATTCTGGGATCTCGGTTGATAGAATATTAAAGTACTCACTATTTGTATGACAATTTTAATGTTTTTAAAACACTATAGTTTAATTTCGGTCTAATTTAACGATGGGCATGAAATTTTTGACGCCTTATAAGCATAGAAAGCCATAGACAAGTTACCAACCAATAGAGTTAATTTACAGTTTTATTTCCTAAACGTACATTAAAAACATTAAATCGTCTTTTTGAATTTAAAATACCCACCCGAAGATATATTTTGAAGAGTAATTCAAGACCACTCCAGAACTGCTGGCTATTTGAAAGATTAAAGTATTCAAGAAGCAACGGATAATTTTTATTCATATTTCAAACCAAAATCATCTTTATTTGGAACAGAATTGGACTACATTTGGTTTGAGTATCCTTATTTTCTAACCTAGATATTTATTTATCTTGATTTATTCCTTACAAATGTTAACACAATATAGGTATAAACATTATATGAATATACGGACCCCATTGAGGTTACAAGCCTCCTCCAAGTAAATAGTATAATAATAACCTAGATATACTACAGTATAAAAATATAGGTAAGTAATAATAAGATAACTAATAGCAAGGAATCACAATCGGTATAAACAGTTTGAAATAGAACTGATTTTCACCGCCCCATTGGCTGACCTCCCCGAGTTTCTTCCGGTGCAACTGTAAGCTTTGACCGGAAAGTATACTCAGGCTTAGGAAAATAGAAAACAAATATACACACAGCCGGAACCTATCTACCTATCCGTGGATTGTGTAGATAATTATTTTAAAATGTACCAACAATGTGTCTTCTTTCTTTTATTTAAATCTTTGTTAGTTTATTAAACACATATTAATTAAATTCGCAACGACCCACAGTAGGTCCATGACTACGACAATGATTACACATTACTACTTAAAAATTGTTTTAATAAGTAACAGAATTCGCTTTACTCAGCAAATAACCACATCCATGTAGGGTCTTCTCTCTTAAATAACCACGAAGCTGCTCTGAATGCGGCATTACTAATGTTTTAAATGTATTAAGCCGAGCGCCCACCGCAAAAGAGTATTGAGTGACAGCTGTCTAATTTGACACAGCTCGGCTCTTTTTGACACATCTCATTTCCCTTTGTTGGTCGGGACACAAGTATGCAGTTTGGTATGAAAGTGGAAAATAGGGCCGCGCAGCTCCCGCTCAGCTTTACTTTTGCGGTGGGCGCTCACCTTTAATTATGGTGTTATAATAATGTTGTTGTTGCAGAGGTAGGAGTAAAGCACCGCTGATGCCCTCGCCGGAGCTAACACAATGGAGCAGTGGGTGACGGCGGCCAGCGCACTGTTAGCCTTCCTCTTGTACTACAACACGCTCGACGCAGGATTCGTTTACGACGACAGGTAACTTAAAAA
>QDHC01007041.1:3913567-3932403 GCA_013186455.1 Papilio dardanus tibullus
TTAAAAAATCTAATTATCTCCTAATACCATATAATGTAAGAAATCTCACTTTATACACTCGGTTGTTGTTATAAATCGTAAACAGCGTGTGTGTTAGGTTCGAAAAGTACAAGTTTACAAACTAGATATCAATAGAATACGCGAGCAAAAGTTTTTATGGCCTAATTCTTATTTGTTTTTGAACAATAAGAGGAATCGCTTTTGTATTAAAAGAACTTTCCCCTATCGCTGAAACGAGTGGATTGTTTAACCTATTTTAACTCGAGTGCTCTTTATTTCTTAGGTCGGTTTTTATTGTATGTTGGCTATAGTATTGTGGTTTAACTGTCTTTTAACTTCAAATTATAGTAAGAAATAAGAGCGTTACGGCCCTATGTTTAAACGCCACTCAATATGTAAGACCGTCTTACGTGTTAAGTCAACGCTTAAGCTCCAAATTTTGCGGCGAGTAAGCTTAACTTTGACGCCACTTAGATAATAAGCGGCGCTTACGTAACGAAGTATTTGTGAGGCTTTTGAACTTGACATTTACTTATGTGAATAGTAACGAGACTGCAACATATATAGAAGGGTGCAAATTAAAAGTCTCCAACTTTTTAATTTGAATTTGTCATTCACATTTGGCGCCTTTGCCATCCGGCGCGGCGCCTCGAGCGACTGCTCTTTTACCACTGCCTCGGTGTTGCGTGACTTGTTGTGTATTGAGGAATAATGCAAACTCTCTGCACGGAAAGATGCACACGTTTTTGTTTGTTTACGAATGTTTACTTAGTTAATTGGTGGAATACTTAGAAATAGGGACAATATCTTATTTTTAAGTATTTTTCATGAGAAAAGATTATTTTTTTACTTTGATAAATATCAAAATAAGTAGTTCCATGGAAGGCATGGGCAATTAAATGTCGTAAACGGGTTTACTTCAACGTGTTTTCTTCGAAGAAGGAAACAATAACGTTTAACCGTACGCCGGCGTAAGGAACAAATCTGGTTGTAAATAACATTGCTTGAACGCCTCCTTGTCTTTAGAGAAGAATAATGGTATTTTGTATTTCGTTAGGGGGCGCTATGTATAGCCACGTCCGCTCGGACGGCTGCCAGCTGCGACGCCTCGTGTTCCACTATCCCCCTTCCCTTCCCTACCGCTTCCCTCCCCTCAACAACATGTACAATTAAGTGTTACTGGAACGGACTATTTTCTCAAAGTTAGATAGTACTGAGTATCGAGTATTAAATGATCTCACGAAAAGAAGATAGATTTTATACCGATTAAGGTTTAACATGTCTGACAGTGACGTAAATTTTCGCAAAAATATTAGCGTGTGAAAAAACGATCAAAGCGGATTAAATCCTTCCTCTTTTATTAAAATACGGCAGCAATTGTTCGTCGGTAAGTCTTAAATCAAATCTCGGCGAAGTCCCCCACGCTTCCATATTTTCGCGCCCCCAAGAAAGTTATATAATCGCAGTTGAGCAAATATATGGACTTATGCGCCATCTCTCCATCTTAATATGGTGTAAGAATTACCTTATATTATTTCCCTTTGACATCACAACTGCTACACTCAATTTGTTTCAATATGAGAAAGTTTCACGATAAGAAATAATTCTCTAAATAATAACCACAATAAGGCTTTAATTTACAAACCTTTCTGAGGTTTATTTCCAGAGATTTTTTTGTAGAAAGATTGTCGTTATTTAGTTTCTAAATCAAGATCTTAATAGCTTTATATCCTTTTGCTTTTTCTATACCATCCATTACAAAAGAGCATATCAGTAATCTTTAAATTTGTACGCTTCAAGTTGTAAAAAGAAGTCTTTATGTTCTCAACAATTGTAGCTCGACGACGTACGTTTCAAT
Organism: Papilio dardanus tibullus; assembly: GCA_013186455.1. Taxonomy (NCBI): domain Eukaryota; kingdom Metazoa; phylum Arthropoda; class Insecta; order Lepidoptera; family Papilionidae; genus Papilio; species Papilio dardanus. The sequence goes on from QDHC01007041.1 coordinate 3,915,426, forward strand.
TCAAAGACAGAAAGAAGCGGCGCGGCGTTATCACAAAGAGCCGGAAACGAGCATCTCAGAAACATAGCTGTTAATAAACGTCCTGTTCCGATCTTTTTAGTTCACTCAAAAGATCTCACTATAAATTATATACGACTGATAATTCTACAATTCTATAGCGACCATCTTTTTTAACATTCACAACACATAGAATATTCATAGAATTCTTAGTAACATCGATTTTGCTACTTCAGACCTGCTCAGTTTTTGCTTATATTTTGAATCTTAATTTATAAACTTAAATTTAAATAATAGTTAATGATAATACTATAGAAGTGATAATAGATTAAACTCTAATTTAAAAACTTACCAATAAAAATATAAAAATACTAACACTTACTAGATTCGGAATTTAATAATCAATACTCTTCGTCGGAACGCGGTCCATTGGCTGGCTACTTCGTCCTTTAACAAACATGAACTGAGCTTCTAAAAACACAGACAGCTTCGTGCGGAGAAAAATATAGAGCAATAGAATTACAGAGACATCGTAAGTATTATTATCTTCAAAAATGTAAACTAACTCTTGGCATAATTTGAGATTGTATTCAGTAATCCGCTGAAAAATTAAAATTGCCGATTTTTTGTGGCCTTGTTTGTGAAATAGTCTTTATGTTGAATACTTTGTATCCTTATCCTTACATAGTATAAAACAATAACGCTTTTTATGTTTGTCCCTATATATACTTGAATCTTTAAAACTACGCAACGGATATGATGTCGTAAATTAACACATTTTTAGCGCTTACATTGCAAACGCTGCAGTATTTAGTATCAGCATTATACCGATTTGCACCCGTGCGAAGCCGGGGCGGGTCGCTGGTAAACGATAAAAGATGTCGTGCTAAATGTATTCCTTGTAATAATAAAAATTAAAGCTAAAGTAATAAAAAATATATTACATATATCTTTGAATATGCGATGCATTTATCATGGCTTGCATATTTGAGTTGAGCAATCTGTTTTACAGGCGAGTTTCAACAGTTGTTGTGCAGGAAGCCAAACGGCACAGATAAAATATAAATTTTATATCCGAATACGACGATCATAAGCACGTACTCTCTCGGTAACGTTCACATTCTGATTTACGAATACATTTATGATAAAAAAAATCATATGTGCTGTTAAGATTTATTTTATTTATTGATGTGTTAAAAAATTTAAAAGTCAACCATTATAACTAAAAAAATAACTAAATTATGCCTATTCTTCTGTTTCCTTTTGTATTGTGAAATTAGTGTTATTATAATTCATCAGACAAATCAATTCAATTATCAACAATCAATTATTAAATTAACAATAGAAGGTATCTATAGCACTAATCAAAAATGTTTTTTTTTCGTTCGTGATTAATCGTATTGCATTTGTAATTCTAACAAATTGGAAGCAACAACAACTCAAATTAACATCGTTTCGGTGAAATTGATGTACTGTAAAAAAGAAATTTACTAAGCAGTATTTTTAGGCCTACAAAGTTCCTTAATCTAAAATCGATAGAAACGACTGCGGATAAAGTTGTGAATGGTACCTTAAGTTGGAAATGTAAGAAAGTCGATCCGATCCTTTCCTTCCACACCTGTGTTACTTCGCGCTCCGTTCATAGCACAACTAGCTCGGGTTCAGAGGCAAAAATTAGATAATATCGTTACTTTTTACTAACATTCCCTCTACCCAAAGAGTTTTATTTTGAATTCATTCTTAGAACTTTGTCTTGCATAATAGAATTGCCGTTTTACTTCATTTATTTTATATGCATTATACTATCGAAAAAATAATAAACTTGTCTATGAAAAAACATTATCCACACGTTTCCAGGTCTTTTAATTATAGAGTTTACCTCGAAAATTACCTAAATAAACATGCTTTTTATAGAACAAACAATCTTTCACTAAATTCAACGTTTATATTTTAATTTCCCAACATAAAATTTCAATCACGTTCAAGCTTTTGCATATTCTTTTGCAAAAAAACACACTTGTCGTCAGTGCTAAAGAGCGCGTACAGCCATTAACGTTTGTGGTAATTTAATTCAACGACACTTTATAGAAAAAAATCTAATTAAAAAGTTAATTTAATGTTACTGAACGTTAGGTATAATTACACAAAAGTTGGAGTAAATGAGCATAGCTAGTATTAAATCGGCGGTGGCGCGAAATTACGAGCGTGACTCTGAAGGCGTTTCCTTCGTCTTTTGTTTTGCTCTGAATGCCGAGATACGTGCAATGGGATCCACTAATTTAATAGACGTTAACACCGCCGCCGTCGCCGCTCATGTCGTAAATGAGAAAACACGCAAAGGTGTGCAGCTGCTAGTAAAGTCGTTTTGTATCGTAAATTTAATCAAATGAACTGCAGGTCAGAATATATCTTATGTATCCTTATAAAAAAGAGGAGTTTGCGTTTAATCAAATTAATTGACCGGTACAATTCTACTTTATATCATTGATCTGAAGTGATGCCTAAACCGATTTGTATTGGCTTCATTATGATATTCTTAAGAATTTAATGACCCCTCGTAGTCATTCCAGAATTCTAATCGTCAGAGTTTTGTATGTTTGTGTTTTCGAGTAAAGGTGAAAGTGATGTAAAAAATGCGTTATTCATTCAACCGAATAACGTTTAATTAACTTTAAACGTTCCGAAATTGATGCTACATAATTGCTTAATCAACTCAAATTACCGCAACGGTTTTATTCAATGTAACACGAACTATCGGCGAGGCTTAAATTAAAATTTGACTAAAAAAATTTTATTCAATTTTCAAGCGTAAAAGAATAGATAAAATACAATTACTTAAAAGGAAGTCTACACTGACGTCCTATTTCTCTCTCTCGTGTGCAACAGTAATACGTCGGGCGCACTGCTCGCTCCGAGAGCTGTGCCAGCGCCGCCCTCTCGCGGCCCCACCCTTCACTCTGACACCGTAGTCGGTGCCACCAACAATGACCTCGTATTTCAGACGGAATTGCTCAAACACGGAACAGAGAAAACATAGAATAGTCATGAAATGTGTTTCCGTATTTTATGCAATATGCATACGAGTGTGCCTTAATGATCTACCTTCTTAATGTCTTCATAGACTGCAGTCTACATAAAACATGTGGTGATTTAACTCCTTGTTAATTTAGTTGTGCACACAATCTTGTTTCAAAACGAGTCAGTTGTTTTTCTAGATCTTTCGCAATTTTTATTATACTATGGGCATAGAGAAGAGAAGACTTTAAAATCGAATTCTTTGCATGTTTAACAACGTCTTATGTTTAATTTAATCCAGACATAAATACGAAATAGTGACGGCGACCATATTTCATTCTGTAATGAAAATTCAAGACCCATCTATCCATTAGCCACTTATTAAAAGTTCACCAGTCAGACCGTATCGACAGTGCGATCTGTCATAAAGTTTTAAATTAAACAATTGCAAAGACGTGTCTGGACTTCTAGACAGACTTGAATTCGATGACTATTAATTATTTACAATATTCGTCGTTGTTCGTTCGTCTTTACTATTACTCAATAAAGTCTTATACAAGTCTATTAGGAATTTTCCATACCTTTTCTACCGAAAGTATCAATTATTATAGCTTGTTTTCAAGTTATAATTTTATTCGTCATAATTTAACGAGTATTGTGCACGAAACTTCAAATAAGTATCGCCCGTTCTATACATTCCTTATTCAGTCAAGTGCTTACAAAAATTAAAGGTATTTTTATTTATTGTCTTGACCTACATACTTTTCCGATTCCTAAGAATTACGATTGGGGTAATTTAGAATTGTAACTGGTACATGACTTGAAATTTTTCGGCATATTTTGTTTCCAAAGGTAATTATGATTCGACAATTCTGTTCCATGATATTTTTGACTTTTTGTAGGTACTTAATGACTTTAGTTCTTGTTCTTTCACTTTAATTGGTATGCAGAAGCTTAATACTTTTTTTAATCGTTTCCAGTGCTAATCTTTTTCTTTTAATTAAATAATCTAAGTGATATAAATGGTTTTCTTATAAGCATGTCATTTATTTACTGTGTACCATATAATATCATATTGTAAACTATGTATTTTTGTATATTGGATCAATTCTGGAATGATGCTATACTGTTGTTAGTAAATAAAATTTTAAAAATTATATAAATGGCACACATTTGAATAATATCAATAAAGAGTCTACTATGGGTAAATTGAATTTAAATAACTGTTTTATAGGTGTGCATTTACCACAACTAGTTGGCTAGAGGCGAAGCGGACGTGCCCTGGCGTAGATAATACGTCCACTCAGTAAATAAAGGTACACCGAGTATTTACAGTGACATTCAATGTCAATAGAATGTTCGCTTTGTACCGACTCAGGGAACAAACAAAGGTAATCCCCACCGGCGAGAGATATCCTGAGGGGGGCAACGAAGTCACTGCTCGCTCCACCGAGGTTCATTGATTTTATCTTACGACCTACACAACGACTGTTTTGATCAAAGATTAGAACGATGCTTTGTTTCGCCTTTTATTTTATATTCATCAAATTTTAAATTAAAGAGATAACAGTTAGTAAAACGGTTTTCCTCACAAATTGTCTTAGATTTTCCCGTTCCCTTTTTTTCTAATGAACGAATTGATAAGATTGGACGTAGAATTTTAAAGCGGGTTCTACGCCTATTTGTAATGTTAACACATCTATACTAATATTATTAAGAGAGAAACTTTGTATTTTTGTATTTTTGTTTGTATTGAAATAACTCAAGAACTAATAGGCCGATTTCAAAAATTCTTTCACCATTAGAAAGCTACATATCCCCGAGTAATATAGGCTATATTATTTAACTCCACGCGGACGAAGTCGCGCACAACAGCTAGTATTTTATAATTCAAATTCAAGTTCAAATTTTTTCTCGAAGGAATGTTCTGCAGTTATTATTTTCATCATTTTAAAAGTAAACAGGGAATATAAGTTCTAGCGACTAAACTAACATTCAACTAACTACAATCAATTAACTACAAAAGCCACAAACAGCCAAGCCCATTTATGCTGTTCATATATTATGACAAAAAGCGGTTATTTTTTTATAAAAAAAATACATTAAGTTGATTTGAAATGTCAGGCGTTTAGTTCTGCCATTTAAATAGCAAATGGATAGAAATTGTTATTTTTAATACCGCTATGAATTTAACAACTATTCTATTTATCATTTAATAATTGACGAGTATTTGTTTGAATGAATGGTTTGGTTTATTATGAGTTCTGCTTATAAATCAATAGTCATTATTTACTTAAATAAAAGCTAATGAATATGATTTTAGATACGCTGTTTATTCTGCATTCGATGCTTGAAATGAAGGCAAATGCAATATTATTTTGTTTTTAAATATGTTGCTGAATATTAAACGCAATTACCACTTTTAAACAGTGTAAATTAAATTTTAATTAAATATCGTGATGAAAATGAAAATGAAAAAAATGATATATTGTCATCTGACATACCTAGAACAAATTGATCCAGGATCCTCGCACTTGACGCAGTATCGCGAGGATCCAGCTCTAACACTTAACGAGAAACATCGTTAGACGGCAGCATAAGAGTAATATCAAAAAGATTAACAATAAAAATATAATTAAAATCGTCTTCAATATAAAGTAATTAAAGTAGTGTAACTATAGCGTAAGGATAAATTTTTAATGTATAATTTGTGATGTATTCGTGTAAATTGTAATACATTATATAGTAAGTTGTTAACGTTTGTCAGAGGGCCTGGCAAATGAGAGGGTGTTCGAGGCGAGGATGGTAATGTCAGCCAGCCACTATATTTTCCAGATAAGCGCCTCGCTGACGTCTGGCCTTACTGAATCACACGAGGGTAGGGGAGTAACGTAGAGCAGTAGACAATGCTGTACTTCTACTGGGGGGCTACCCAAAGTACATTCGCTACAAAGCGATTCGATAGTAAACATCAAAAAATGGATGTAACTGACAATGACGTTCGATATCTCACACGTGACAAGCACAATGTCATTGCCACTTTCATACATTTTTGTTGATTCTGTCAGCGATATCGCCAATCGAAAGATACTTTGGGTAACCAAAAAATAAAAGAACGCAACGTCTGCGTCCTATATCTACAGCAGTATACTGCTGTTCTTCACTGCTCTACTTCAATATTCTACCCTCGTGTGAAAGCTTGACTTCGCTCGCTTATTTCATTAGACGTTTGCTTTGACTTAAACTTACAGTTAACTCAGTCTGACTGCAATTAGATTGTCCGCCTATTGTATAACGATAGGAAATAACTTGGTTATTTTGTTGTTACAAGTAAGATTATTTTAATTAATGACTCGTTTAAGACATTAGCATCGTATTCGTATATTTAATTGTGATTCTTATCCTTTTGGCAATTACGTCCTGTTTCAAGAATTGAATTTAGCTCATGAATAAAATAGTTCAGATTCAAAAGGATTTGAACTTATACAAGGAAAATTACAAGGTTTTTTAGTAATTTCAAAACAGGCGTAACAAAAGTACCTTCCGATGATACTTAAGTGCAAGTATATTGACGTAATGTATTTGGTAAAACTTGAGTAATAAACATCAGAAATCTGTGAAAAGTCCGTCACATCATCGATCTGTTCTATCATAGAGCGCAAATAAACCGTAAAAAATTTTACCTGTCTTGCAATTTTATGAGCACAATTTTTTATATTTTTCTCTTTAACACTTTAAGGTGTCGGGTGTAAATGGTGCTGGATATTCGAACCGACGTCGTTAGCGCTGCACAAAGGTCTCCCCAGGGCCGGCTGCGACGCCCGGCTACCTTCATAAATCTTTTCCTCCGGCTTTCCGCAACTAACAAGCCAACGTACTACCATCTCGTGTCGATTCGATCCCTTACCTACTAAATAACACTGACAAAACTTTCATAACAACGCCCTAAATGTAAAATACTCCGCGTTTCGAACTAATCGAGCTTGTAATTGAGTTGGCGGCAGTCAATAGAGTTTTTGCGATAAATCCTAGCATTTTTTTGCAGGTTTGTAAATAGAAAATGTTATTTGGAAAACAAAGGGACTGTAGTTACGTCTAAAATGGCTCGTCATATTTTTAAACTCAAATGAAAAATATCGAAAAAAAATGAAACAAGGATTAATAGTTGCATATTGAACTGCACAGCGGCTCTATGCGTATAGAATTCGTCGGTTTTTACCCTCGTATTGCGTCCATTCTGACCTTTTCCATGGTATATTGGAATGGAAACTGAGTCCATTCTATGAGCGCTATGGTTTTAATAAACTACCAAAGAGTCGGGTTATGAAGCAACGTATCTGTTACTACAACAAACACATCCATGCACGCAATATGTTTCATGTTCATTTTGTTACACATTATTTATAGGAAGGAATGATTTTGTAATACAATACATTATATTCAAAGCCTCATAGCTATAATACTCGTACATATATCAACAGTATAGAATAGGCAAATGAGTAATAGCAACCAGTTAGTCACAGTATTTGTGGTCTCCTGTAAAGGGGTTGGACAAAGTGCCATTAGTAATACCTAAGAAATAAGTATTTGTCATTGATGACGTCAATATGCTTGCAATTTTGTATAGTAAAGCCAAAGCTTAACTCTTTTAAACCTCATTACATGTATTTAATGAACTGAATGATTGTATTATTACAACTATATAGATGCAATAGGGCATGCAGTAAATATGTCTATTTGAAATTTGCTAGAGCTAAGTAACTCGCAGTCACAAAATAAACACTGCAACGGAGATGCTATTTATTTTCGCACAAAAATAGCAATAGCAACTCAATTTTGCATTCTCCAAATTTAAAACTGGAACGTTTAAACAAAAGAGAATCGGGATCTATTATTCCGGCAACATTAAGTTAAAAATTGAAGTATTTAAGATATAATTTTAAAATTATTATGGATATTTAATAAAAAAGAAAACATTTTGTCATGTTGTACCTATTCAGTCGGCTGACAGATATTAACGAATATCCTCGGGAAAGCGATCAATCAATCTTGGTAAAACTTTTTCTTTTACTCTGAGGCGTTTTAAGAAAAAAACTTTCACAATACACAATAGTGTATTCTTAGAAGTTTCTTTATATTGTTTAAAATTTTTAACTTTAAAATAGATTTGTTACGTTTATTTGGAACATTGTTATTTCTAGGGTAACTAGTACCAATATTAATAGTGTAAAAAGCGGTCAATAGCGATCTAAAGGCTGATCTTCATATTGGCATGAGTTAAATGAAAGCTTTAACAAAAACTTTCTTTTGTTTCAGTATCGATGGCGAAGTATTTTCGCGCTGGGAACTGGCGGTTGTATACTTCTGTTCTGGAGGTTGAAGTTCAAAGGAAACCCATCGCCATTCGCTACCGCGGACAATCCGACGGCGAGAGATCCATCTTTTTTTACCAGACTTTACACATTCGCGTACCTGCCAGTCTTTAATTTTTTTCTCCTTTTGTATCCATTCCATTTAAGCTTCGATTGGTCAATGGATTCGATACCAAGAATAACGTCAATCTCTGATCCGAGAAATTTATCATCAATGTTATTTTACTTTGCACTGTCGAAATTGTCGTGGCGAGCGTTTCTCACGCAACTCAAAATATTTCATGACAAAAAGATAAAATTTTATAAAAAGGCAGCACTCAAAATAAAGTCAAAATGGAATTATAATTGTAAAAAGCAAATGAAGATTATAGAAATCGAAAGGAGAACGGTTATAACTAACAATATAACTAGTAAAATATCAATATGTCCATGTAATGGATGTAAACACTCCTTAACAATGGATCATACAACTGTTTGCCGCACAGTTAATAATAATAACACAATGATGCATAACTCTAATTGCGTATGTGTGAAACCACAAGAAAAGGTAAAAGAAAAAGAAAAAGTAAAAGTTCAAATAGCTAAGAAGTACGTGTATAGCACGCCACAAGCGTCTGTTATTGTTTTTATAGCATTCATGGTGCTACCATTCGTGCCGGCTTGTAATATTCTATTCTACGTGGGTTTTGTTGTTGCGGAACGTGTGCTTTACATTCCCAGTATTGGATTTTGTTTATTACTCGGACTCGGCGCAGGTTCTTTGACGAGAAACTGGAATCGGAATGAAATACGATGCAGAATTTTTATGTTCGCATTGATGATCACTTTGCTGACGATGTGCGGGTGCACGCTGCGCAGGAATCTAGATTGGCATGATGAAGAGAGTCTATTTAGAAGCGCATTGCATATAAATCCCCCAAAAGGTAAGAATACTTTTATCTCTTAAACAAACATTCGTTTCATTGATTGTCTAACTTTGTCTCTAGCTTTGTGCTAAAAACCGAAATTGAATTTCCCATCTTACCGATAATATATTCTAAATTTAATCAAGTTAATCCACTAACAAGCAAACTTCTATCTTACGACAAAGATTCATTAATCATTTGGGAAATCACGTTTCGAGTTGAAAACTTTTAAATTATTACAATTTGCAATGTTTTCGTGGCATAACAAAACGACTCGAGGCAGAGTAATATAAAGTTGGCAGCGCCTCTAATTTTACTCTGTACCTTGCCCGAAACTTTGTTCGGAGCTCTTCCACGTTCTGTTCAAACTAAGACACAATTAATTTGTTTGAGAGACAGCTACAAAGTACCTGTCCGCGTCGCGTCAGCTCGTCAAAGTTGAAAAGAGGCGGTCGCGCCGCGGCCGGCCCCACCACTACGGACTATCAACTCGAGAGCTTTTAATGTATTCGCCGTTTCCACTCGCACTAAGATTCTTGACCTTTCTAGGACGCCATTAAACATGCATGTACGGTATCCCGAGGGAGTCCGCCCCGGGCCCGTGTTCACATTACAAAGTTTTGCGCAAAGCGGAAACTTTTACCTGATGGTTCTCATTTTACTTTAGTTCTAGAGCCAACTCCGAAAGGCGTTTTATTTCGTTTCTATATAAAACATACGAAAGATATAATTTTTCATTTATTTTCTATGTTAAGAACCATTACTTTGTACCGTTGATATTTTAAAATGATGTAAATTAAAGCATGTTTTTGTTTAAACAACTAAGAACCGTTTAAAATATTTTCCTGATTACGTACAAAGCTAAAACAGTGAACAAACATATTAAAACATTGATTACTCGAATGCCGTTTAAAATTTCAGCTTTACATTTTACAAAAGCGAGCTTAGTTCGGAATAATCTTTTTTATGGAAATCTTCTGTTTTCACCTCGCACTAAAAGCTAATTGGATCCAATTTGTCCCAATGGGATATTCGAAACAGACCAATCACGAGCTGTCCTTGCTACAAATTGGTTAGGGCAGAGATAGTGGCGCGTAATCAGTCGACTCCGGCGTTTTATCGAATTCAACTTTTGTCACGATTGCGAATGTATTGCTGCTACAAGTGATTGAGTTCATGTTTGTTACCTTTTGTTTCTTTTGTTACGATTAATAGCCTTGTTTATATTAACGAAGTTTTTACGTAAATCTTTTTAATGTAATTGGAGGCTTGTTTATTTGAACTAACGAAATAAGTAATGTTCTGACGTCATTTAAACCTGTGTTTTGTTCACAAATGTGATGGGTATTATACCAACAGAATCGTAGCAAGTTTTGTGATTAAAATTAATATTGCGAGAAAATTGTAATCATATTATCTTTTCATCTAAAGTCTTTGAATAAACAAAGTCTTAATAAAATGTGTGTTCAGGGTACAGAGGCCTCTATCTCTCTCAATCCAATAAGGGCAAAATAGTCGTGATAGATGGAATAAAACAAAAAAAAGCAACTCCGGAAACGGTCCGCCATTTACGAGCGTATTTCGGGTCGTATTTTACTTCATAGGTCAATATAAAGGTCAAAAGTATTACTTTAATGGACGTCAAAGAGAATTGTTTGAAATCAGCAGCGTCTATTTGAAACTTAATATTTGTTTTGCAAAAAAACATCATCTTTTCAAAGAAAGACGATGAATAAAATGAAGGAAAAGTTTTTTTTATTTTCTAAAACAATCAAAACAGTTTGATAAAGGTTCAAATATTTGATATAATGTTAATTGAGGATCTCAATGATAAATTATTCATAACCATCGAATATTCGAAATATTTTTATAATTCTAAGCCTAAATTATTACTCTAATGTTCAAACTCGGCTGAACCTCTTATGATAATAAACATAACAGACATTAAATATTTATATCATTACTTTTATATTTTGAGCGTCGGTGGCTCAGGGATTTAGCTCTTGACTTGTAAATTGCAGGTCCCGAGTTCGAATCCCGCCATATACCAATGTGTTTTTCGATTTACTTATGTACATATTTACCCGACACTCTTTGGTGAAGGAAAACATCGTGATGCAACCTGCACATATCGGCGAAGAAATTGAAAGATATGTGTATTCACGCAAAATACGCGCTAGTCGTGGAGTTGCGGAAAATGGAGCCCATTATGGGTCGAACCTTACCTTTTCTTTTAACATTATTTTTCCATTCAAATGTTAAAACTACGACGAGACACAGGTGAATCCTATCCAACTTTCATTTTAAAATGATTCAACTGATAAGTTCCGCAGATTGTAGAGTAAAAGGGAGCCGGTGTGTCGCGCCCGTAGCGATACTATCTCAGTTCTCTGTATAAGCTTACGTTTTATCAAGTCTATCTTTGCGGAGTCTGAGCAGAGGTCCCCAGAGATTAGAATCGTTAGTGTCACTAACCAGCTTTGCACCGTCATATCTCTTAGTGGAATCTCTAATTCCAGATGTTTTCCTTTACTTAACTAGTTATCTGATTGGGGTAAATGCACTCGAGTTTATTAGTTATACCAGATAATATCTGTTTACTAGTTTAACCTCAAAGTTTCTCTTATTTTCGTAGACAACTTGGCAAATCCATTCCCTAGCATATTATGTATCTTTGATATTACATTCGAACTCCGAGAGTAAACTTAAATACTGTCGCGTAGAAAATAATTATCTCGTGTACTTTTTATGAAACTATACATACATAGTACAGATTATTATGACTTACTATGTTTTCGTAGTGACTGTATTAACAAAAAAACATCCGGAAACGCTGACTCCAGACGGGTAAACTAAGATTGCGATTATTATATTCACTCGAGTTCCCTAATCTGAGCGCAATAAATTTGGAGAAAGGTTTTCGCATTCGGTTCCAATTCCGAAAAAAAAAAACACGAGAAATACACAACATTTCCCCGATACAAGAGATTTATAACCTAACGTTGTACTCGACGTATAGTCCCAAGAATTAATATTTCGCTCAGTTTAACTTACAAAATAGGGATGTGAAAATGTAATAATACAGTCGTACTTGTCTCGCTTATAGCGGTTCCTCTCTAATCTGAGTTTCTCGCTTATAGAGGCAACTCTTGTGGACCAGAGAATGACTCTCGGTTATAGAGGTTTGATTGTAATGTGAACTTCCAAACTCCATATTTAATGTGGAAAACGTAAACTTTGTGAGAGCTTTTCTAAAATACGAAATGCTGGTAATAACGTGCATGTAAATATTTGAGACTGAGAATAATATTTTAGCATATTACATTATGATTGTGTTTATTTTAGCATACGGGAACCTGGGCAGCGTGCTCACCACACAGGGGAGGATAGCGGAGGCGGAAGTTGCATTCGGCCGGGCTCTCAAATACAGGCCAAACATGGCCGATGTGCACTACAATTTGTAAGTAAATTATTATATTTCCTGCTACAATTCTTCCTTATTCATATTCATGCTTTGGGTCGACGTTTGCCCAAGAACTGATTTGATAAAATTAATATTAGCTCTTATGTAACACTTGAAATAGGAACTCCGTCACACATAGACGAAACTATCGACCATTAATGCTTGTAATGTTACTTATATGTTTATTATTTAATAGGAATAAAGTGTGGTCTATTCCCGCACAACGGATAAATGATGATTTTCGTGTTCCTCGTATTAACGTGTCACTGTTTTTATCTGGGCACTGTAAAACACATTCTGGGGGATTACCCAAAGTATCTTTCGATTAGCGATGTCGCTGATGGTATCGACAAAAATGTTTGAAACTGACAATGACAGTCGATAAGTCATGTGCTTGTCACGTGTAAGATATCAACGTCATTTTCAGTTGCATACAGTTTTGATGTTCGCTATCGAATCGCTTTGTAGCGCATGTACTTTGCTGCTCGTAACTTCTAAACTATTCGGTCAAATTAACTACGGTAAAGAACAAAGTTTTAAAGTAGGTACATTAAATATCAGAAACTAATAAAGTATTTTTGATAAGGATTATATTATATTGATTTACCTCAACTGCTATAATCTTCAACGGCTATTTCGGTAATATTGGTTATTTCAATATAATACTCCTGTGAAACCTTCCGCAACGTCACCTTGAGACAGAAAATTATTTCAGTTCAGTAATTTCAGTTGCTTCAATAATCTCTAAAATTGACTCAGTGCCTACTAAAATATTATAAGAATACATTTTAAATATGTTTTCGGTAAATCTTTGTCCATATGTATTCACACGAGTAGACAACGATACGCCAAACTTAAATTTATTATTAATTAAATTTTAATTTGCCCATAAATTTCCTTAACAGCATCGTTTCGATGAAGGAAATAAATAAGGTCGGCTTCCACTGTTAGAATTAGGAAACAATCAATAGGCACGCAACACGACTGCTTGTCCCATTAATTTGGCGAGGCACCCGAGTTCTTGAATTAATCGGGCGCGCTAGTCTATCCCGCCACCTAAGCGTTGGGTTTCCGTGCAGTTTCACAAATTAACGTCAAGCGATCCGTTCCTATAATGTACGCCGCTGTTACAAGTTCCCTTCTAAACGTCGGAAAACACGTTCAACTTAAAACATTGCTTTATTTAATTAGCGTATTAATTCAATGTTGTAGTTTATTAGTGGAAGTAATTTATAAGCTATACATTTAAATATTATATGTACCTAAAGTTGCTAAGAAAGCTTTTATGGCATAAAAAATTTCATCTTGAGATTTTAAAACATCGATATACCTACCTAGGTTTTACACTTACGACTTGATTGACTTTATACCAAATATCAGAAAAGCTGTATTTGCATAGAATGTTAACTATGTACCAATTTATTTTAGCCATTCAGATGTTTACTTCTCAATAAAATATAGTAAAACAAAAATAAATAGAAGGTGTTTGAAGCCGTTTGGTTACGTTGTGGCGTTATTAAGAGCACTCGCAACAGACGTGTGTATAGATACTGATGTGAGAAAAACGAGGGAAGCGTGTCGGTTTCTCTGGGTCACGGGCGTCGGAGCTTTTATTTCTGGAAAAGTCACAATTATTTCACACTCAGGGCTACCCAAAGTACTTTTGGATTGGCGATATCACCGATGGAAGCGATAAAAATGTATGAAACTGACATTTACATTCGATAAGTCATGTGTTGTGTGTGAGATATCGAACGTCATTGTCAATTCCATACATTTTTGATGATCGCTATCGAATCGCTTTGTAGCGCGGTTATCCCTGAGGTGGCACAAGAAATAATTGACAACATCGTTACCACAATTCATTATAGAAATATTCATTTGAATAGAAGAAAATCCAACATAAAACATAATAAAAATGCTGACTTAATAATTCCACAGCGAAATAATATAATAGACTTGGTTTCTATTCTAACGAAGTCATATTCAGATGTGTCAATGTAAAAAATTGTATTGTGCAAAATGTTTGTTCATTGCCTTTCTATAAAAGTTGCGTTTGCGCTTTGATGTATGGGTTTTTCTATTTATTAATTTGAGAAAAAATATCTCTAGAATTCTTTATGCACTTAAGTAATAGAATAGGTCGTTCTTTTGTGGATTCTCTTTTAAGAACATTATCAATTATTTTTTAAATTCTTTCGAATGCTAGATCAAGAACTCCGTTGCAGCGATAGTTAAAAACTTTTAAAAATAAGAAATGTAAGAGAGAATTAATTAAATTCAGAACCTTTTTTTATCCTGTTACCTAAAATTACTTTCTGTAAAATAAATGGAAAGAGAAATGAAGTGCGATTTTACACAAAGATTAGGTAATTCCAATTCTAGCGGCAAGAAATCACTTGAGCACGTACATGTCGCTAGAGAATTTGTGTAGGGGAAGTATAGCGAGTAAAATCACCTTGTAACACAAAGTTGTTTATTCAACGATTTGCTACGAGTTATCTTATGAATTTATTTAACTAAATCGTAATAATAAGCCTATATACGATTAAATCAGATTTGGCAGAAATAAATCTTCTAAAATCAGTCAACTTATGTATTTTATTTCTTCGATTAGTTTTCTTCCGTTAACAACAATTACTTTGAAAGGGAACTTTTATTAAAATATGCACCAACCTCTAATTGTATCGTGCAATATACTTAAAAAGTTAAATATCGCAACTAAGCTAACAACGATTGCTGAGGTGTGCGAAGAAGGCATACATCTTTCATTTACTGGACAATTTCTGTACAACTAATACAGTGATGTAATAAACACAGTTATAAACTAATATCGCAGTATCCAATATAGTGAAAATATTCAGTGTAAGAACGCAAACAATGTGAAGAGTCAAGCGTCGCTTGCGCTGCTCACTAGCTGTTGGCCTGTTGGCGATAAGGCATAGATTAAACTCGTGCTCGCAACACACATATTTAACATTCTCGACGGCTAGACTTGCGAGAACTTGTGGAGCATTTGTATTTCACATGTTGGCGACATAATTCGGTTTATAAATGCCTTGTAACATGCTCGTACAATGGATTTATGTAATACGATAAGATTAACTATTTCCTTTGAACGCTTCGAGTTACGTCGTGTCAACAATAAAAGCTTTTATACTTTGATATATATTTTTTTAGTTTATTTTATACTTTTGTTATAGAAATCCCACTTATAATCCTTTAATGACCAGCAAAGAAGTCCCTATACAGTTTTTAACCTATGCAACTCGTTAAGTAATCTTTAAAAGAGTTTGAATTTGGCTATAAGTATGTTGTTACAGTTAGTTGCTATTCAACAATATCATATTCAATATTTTAGCAAGCAACACATAAATGCTTTAATCCGGCTACGGACAGTTAAACGTACACACGTCTATTTGAACTGAACAGTCGAACTGTACAGTTCTCAGCTTTGCCTACACACGTCAGTTTTAACCGCGGAGTCAAACTGTACACTTACAACTGAGCGTCTGAAACCGACTTTACGCTTAACATTTTACCGAGTAGCAATATTAAATATATAAACAAAACAATAAATGTTCTACATTCCGAATATATCGTGCGTAGTTTTACACACATGTTATTCTTTACTCACAAAATGTGGGTTATAATTATTATGATGGTAGTAATGATTAGTTTTATTTACAATTTGTCACCTCGGTTAGATCTGGGAATGTCGGTATCGCGTGACCGGCGCGCCGCGGGGCAATCGCGGGGGCATCGCGGTCGTACCGTGAGCTCACCCCGTATAAATTACATTCAATTTATCCTACCACGTTTACCTTACAACTCAAATGTGCCGAGAAACGATCGTTTTTAGATGCTTTTCAATTTATATTTAAGTAAAACCATATACAGTCGAACCTGGACAAGCGATTGTCCAATGGACTGCGATATTTGTCTCGCTTATATTCCCTCCAATCAGAGTTTCTTGCTTATGTATGTAGCCCGTCGGGACCAAAGAATAACTCGCTTGTAGAGGTTTGTCGCTTTTCCAGGTGTCCCTTATCCAGGTTTGACTATTCCTACCTCTTGTAGGCTGTAACGTACTGAAGTTGCGTTAAGTTACTTTGTTTCCGCAAAAAATCAAGGAAGATTGTAATTACAATACATTTGAAGTCCACCGTTTTTTATTACTTTATCTAAAAGATATCCCTATAAAAAATCGAAAAGAACTTAGATGT
>QDHC01007041.1:3932991-3967454 GCA_013186455.1 Papilio dardanus tibullus
GTAAGCTGTAACGTACTGAAGTTGCGTTAAGTTACTTTGTTTCCGCAAAAAAAAATCAAGGAAGATTGTAATTACATTTGAAGTCCACCACTTTTTATTACTTTATCTAAAAGTTATCCTTATAAAAAATCGAAAAGAACTTAGACGTAACGTAAAAGCTCGATCTAAGCTAAGAATGGACTAAACTCAGGGTATTCGCTTACTTCAAGTTTGCGATAAAAATACCAAAAAATAAAACAGAACTCAACACCACACAAAGCACGTTACAATAATTAGAGGGGAATTAGTAACAAATTATTGTTGGCGTAGGCGAGGCACAGGCACAATAGGTCGGGCCGGTTGGACGGTTCTCATTAGTGTAGCCTCAGCCGCGCTGAGCCCGCCTCGTTGCGGAGCCTGCATTATTCATGCGGACAATATTGCACTACCGCCGTACTCCTGTAATATTGAAGCTACTTCTTTTACCCCCCTTTCCCTTCCACCCTTCCTACGCCCCCACTACTCCACCCCTACTCAAATGTCTAAATGATCCTCGATACTCGGCCTACCAGTAATTAGAATGTCGATAACAAAAATGTACGTACTTAATGTATAATTCAAACGATTATTAATAGGAAATGTTTTAATAATAAACGTAACTTAGGAAATTAGAACACAATAATCTATACTTATGTGTGGTTAATTGGTCAGTAGATGAGTCCCTTAATGTATATTTTTTACACAAAATTTACACGCCCACTAAGGGGGACCACTTAACAGGGAAGCTTACCTAAGTAACTTTTGTTGACAAAAATGTACGAAACTGACAATGACATTCGATAAGTCATGTCACGTCATTGTCACGTGGGGGGTATCGATCGTCAGTATCAGTTCCATACATTACTGATGTTCGCTATCGAATCGCTTTGTAGCGCATGTACTTTGGGTAGTCCCCCAGATAACAGATAGTATGTGTCGTTGTATATGCAGTCCAGTCCTTAGGTGTTGATTTATCAAATTTAATTTACACTTAGTTCTACTTAAAAGATAGCTTCGTGCTAATAATTAAAAATATTTTTAGAAAAATGTCTACGTCAGAATTTATGATTCATTTCTAGCAAAGTTTTTGCTGAATGAATGATATGATTGACTGGTTACAGGGGAATCCTTCTACAGAACCAGCGGCGGTATAGAGAAGCCATCACAAGTTTTGAGAGAGCCATTTATTTTAGACCATCAATGGCATGTGAGTATCAAATATTTATTTACAGGGATATTATCTCCATTCTTTTGTTTTATCTCTTTTTTAGTTTTACTTATTGCTTTATAAACTAGCTCTCCACCGCGACTCCGTTCGGGTTAACCTAAAAAAACATAGTATGTAGCCTATGTGTTCGTCCAGACGATATTCTACTTCTGTGTAAAGTTTTATATAGATCTTTTGAGCCTTTCTGGATTCCATCCGTCGTTACTTTCACATTTAAACGTAATATTAGTAAAAAGTAAAAAAAAAAAAGTTGTATGTCTATGGGAACAACCTAAACAACCCATCTTTCCAGTTACAGTCTTTATTTGTGTAGATTAATGACAAATTACACTTAGAATATTTTTAGTGAGTAATTTTGAGTACGGCAGTTAATCCTGCAATTTTTGTTACGAGTTATAATTAGCAATCAAGTTGCTTCAGGGTTGAAAGTCTGTTGGGAGTTGGGCTAGCGGTATTAGTTAGTTCGATAATATGATTCCTGAAACGACCTAGTTAATTTTCGCAGAGCCTAACTTATTACACTATTAACCTTCAAGTGGTCATAATCTAGATTACAAAGATAAAGGCTTATTTGGTTCATTATAAGGTTTTTTTTCTTTTTCATATACAGTTAAATTAAGCTTGAAATTATTCTGTAATTCATTCTATCTTGATTTACTGTACATTTAAAATTTACATTTGTAACTTAATCTAAACTTAAAAATAAATGGTTTCTTTTACGTCATTAATGTATTGCTTTCATATTATAATTTTCATAGGACCTCGCACTCTTCATTTATTAATATTCTATTCATTTAATGACCTTTCTAATTATTGATTTTCTTTTGAACTAACGTTGATTCGTTCTTGTTTCTTCATAAATAATCAATATTATAATTCATGTTATTCATTAGTATAATTATTTTAGTGGCATACGTTAACCTTGGTACATCTCTAATGGCGGACGGTCGACTAGCTGAAGCAGCTAGTGCGCTTCGCACAGGCGCCCGTGTTGAAGGCCTGAGAGTCAGGGACAGAAGAGAGCATGATGCAGCAAGGGTATCAGCTCTGGTGCAGTTAGCTACGCTGCACTCGCAACGTGGACATTGGCATAAAACTCTGTCAGCGTACAAAGAAGCTTTACAAATACTGCCAGATACGAACGCACCTGTCGTCGGATGGACAAGACATGTATGACCCATTGTTTCATTTGAAGTTTTGTGGTTGGCTTATATTGAATCCTTAAGATCGATCAAAAATGTTAAATATAATACTTTGTATCATGAAGTAAGAATGTATTAATCACCCTTTGATTTAGAATGCTATTACGATAGAAGTGAATTAAAAATTGTTTATGAATATTGAATTTAGCTGATAGCCGATATCTGTTATCTTACGTGTTTTAATTAAATAGATTTACTTTCAGAGTGTCTTATCGATGGCAAGCGAAATTTACATACAGTTGCAACAATGGCCACAAGCGGAGCATAGCATACTGTCAGCATTGGCCGTGGCACCGAAGGATCTGGGCACACACATTACTCTAGCTCAAATTTTAGCGAGAAATGTAAATAATTATATTTATTTAAGAGATTTAATCGAACGTTATAATATGATATTATAGTCTTTATTATATTTACAGACTAGTAGAGCTTTAGAAGCAGAAATGTGGTTCAAAAGAGCGGTGACGTTAGCACCCGATGATCCCTCAGTTAGAGATCAATTTGGTGAGTCCTTAGATATAGTAATGAAGCGTTTTTATTTAAAAAAAATGTACTACGAATATCACTTTGCATCAGTTTTATAGCTACGTCTCATTTACAAGATCAGAGCATTTATTTTATCATCCTACGAATCTGCTGCTTGAAGATAGTTTACATGTTTCGTTACTTTTGACGATACATTTATATTCATAATCATTCTAAAGGCATGTTCCTGAGATCACAAAGAAGGCTACGCGAGTCAGCGGAGCAGTTGGTGCACGCGGCGCAGCTGTCGCCGGAGGATGGGGCGCGCGCGGCGGCCGCGGCACGTGCGCTTCGCGACGCACGACGTTGTCGCTCAGCTGAGCGCTGGTACGCTCGTGCTGTTGAACTCAATCCAGAGGTGAGACCAATAAATATATAGTTGAAATACAACTGATCTTTTTCTACGATTGTAAAGGCTTTATAGAGTCTGTCGTGGTGCGGTAAATAATAACTGTTTCTCACACACACTAGCAATTTTCCTTTTCTGACAGATGTGGTGTATTGGCTATGGTCTGTTGTTTGTGGGTGACTCTAGAATCACGTCATATTGACAGTGGTCTCAGCACTTCGTACAAGATACGGTGCGCGTGTTGGATATGTATGTAACGCTCCATGTTGGGTTTGGGGTATATTTGACTCAACTCACTCATGCTACATAGTTATCACTCAGATTTATTCATAGTTCTTACTTGATTTAAGTATTCAATAATAATATGTGTTGTTTACAGGACGCAGCGTACCATTCTAATTTGGGTGCGATCTTACACTTGAACGGTAAATACGCCGCCGCGGCCGCGTCTTACCGAAGAGCGCTACAATTACAACCCAACGACGAAATAACAATCACAAATCTAAAAAGAGTTCGAACATTAATGAGTAAGCAGCGTAGAAAATAAGAATATAGATAGTTAGCACAGCGATTTACCTCTATTTATTATCAATTGAATTAAATAGGATGTCAATTGCCAAATACATGAATGTAACAAGCGTAAGATGATTAATTTGTACCTGCTGCAGTCTTAAGGAATATAATATTTTATATTTTTCATTTTAAATATAATCCTAATATATTTAAGGACAAAACATGTTACATTAAGACGAAATGACAAGGCTAAAACATTTAAGTAGTTTGTAAGTCCGATTCATTTATAATTTTAAACCTACCCATCCAAATGTCTACATGTTATTAATTTACATAAAACATGTCTCTCATTCATTGTGAAAAAAAGAGATAGTAATATATTTTACTACAAGCGTTACGGCAATGGAATCTTGTGAACTAATAATTAATTAACAACGGATTCGAGCCTGTCATTTAATAATGTGTACAACTAATATTAAATTCCGTATTAATTACCACTTGTGTAATATTTATGAGCAACAAAATGATCAGCCTCATAATAATTTCAATAGATAAATTTATAGTCAGCGATATTGGAATTGATTATACTGGATTTGATATTTTGAACACGTAATGAAATCATCTTAAATGCATTTCGTATAAAATAAAACTTCAATATCAGAAAAACACAATTTAGTCTTAAAAGCAGTCATATCAAAAACGCATGTTTATACCATAATAACCTGAAAATCTGCCTATATGTTAGGCGTTATTATAAATTAATTTTAAGTGTTAATGGTAACTGTATATCAATTTTAATAAAGTGATTATGTAATTTTTAATACTGTTTATATTAACAGGCACAATGTTTCGTTTTTGCAGCAATTGAATTAAGCTACATATGTATCTGATAATCATGGTCCTAATTACCTAAGTTCAAGGGTCTTCGAACAACGCTGTAGAAGTAGCTAGATATTTGTACTGTAAATACTTTTTTAAAATAATAAAAAAATACAATTTTATACGCGTGCTAATGTCGGATACAATAAGAAACCCATAATTTTGAAAATTTTGGGTAAACTTATTTTTCACACATTTATTTCGTCTTCCATTATCATTTTAAATGTCTATTTTGCAATTCAATGATATACTGTCAAAGGCTAGTGTTAATGTACTGTTTTTTCTCTTCTTTGAAGTTATTTAAATATGTAACTTAATTTTACTTATGTGATATATCAACGCAATTTCCTTAAATAATAATATTGTTTGTTACTATTTAATAATAATATTTGCTGCATACAATTTCAATTATTCAAATACTAATAAGGTTTTTGATTTCTAAGACTTATTTGTGTTTAATTATATTTTTTTGTATTTTTTTTTAATTTTTCAATAAATGATATTTCGAGCAATGATATTTGTTATTTACATTTGTTACTTATTCGTTATAGTTTTAAGCATTAATAATTAATTTTATTTTGTATTATCATTAATCAAGATATACTTTTTTAATATGAATTCAAAAACATATCTATTTAAAGTTTCATTAGATTAAAATAATACATTAATCGTTGTTACATGTTAAATTTTAACATAACGTTGTAAATAAAAATTAAGGCTTTAAAGGCATTATTATTCGATACGCCTTTAATTATATACTTTCGCTCCTATTTTTATTACTTTCTTCTTCACTGTGACAATAAATGTAAATTACGCTTTGTAGTAATAGATAAATGCCAAATTAACTGTTTACTTCCAAATGTTATTTTCAATGCGTATTAATTTATACGTATATAAAAAAGTCAATTTTGTTACAATTGAGAAGCTTTCATTAGGTACTGGACCAATTCGATGACTGGACTCGTGTTTAAATTAATTAATAACCCATTCTGTAGAATCAATTAAAAAAATCATAAATCTTTCGAAAGTAACATGTACCGATCATTAGATTTGATTTGGCACGTCGATGAGAAGCGTTCTGTTGTTCCGATGTGCCAACTAAACTGCCAGTTTTCTTGACAACAAACATTTTACTGGTCTCAAACGACTATTACCATAACAAAATCAGTTATTGTCGTCATAATATGATGACTATTTTAGATAGCAGAGTCAGAAAATGACATGTCTCAGCTATCACGCGGCGTCAACGCGATTTAGACGCGTGAATGCCGCGTAGTTGTCTAAGCAGAGAGCAAGAAAGTTATGTGTGATACTCTAACGAGTATAACCTTACAATATTTGTGTAATAATAATACAGATATTAAATAATGTCTAAGTATTTGATTTTCAACGAAATTTAATATTATATTTTTAATATTAAATACTTAACAAGCCAACTCCTAAATGAATACTACAGAATAAAACGTAGTTGATATCTTAAAAATGATATCAAGTTCTTATGTTCCTTAAGACATTCTAAATTAGAATCGTCAATTGAGGCGTTCTTTTTATATTACAAACTTATAATAAACATTACCTCTTATAAAATGTAGAGTCGAGGACATTTATTTCCTACCCATTTGGTAAAATGTCATTTGATTAGGTCGATAACTTGTCATAGTAACATATACAAGTGCAAAGTTATAGCGCTTATGCTGACAGATAGTGCTGTGTTCGGTCCGAAGTGGGTAGCAAATTTAATTCCTAGACTGTATACCTATACTGTTTTATTTCTTACTTCCATTTAATTATTTCCTATACTAACTTAACTATAATCGTACCTATATTTACGGGAATTAGATTCAGGAATTGTATTCATCATTGTTTTTATACCAGTTATGTAAATGTATTTATAGTGTTATGCAAGTAAAACTGCGAATTCCCAAAGTGATATTATATGTTGGTAATTTTGTAAATAAAAGCTTCGACATTTCACGTTCTTTTATTTCCCCATGATAAAGTAGACAAATACAACTAAAGGTGGACCAAACGCGTGGTAGTATGGTATAATTGGCTAACGTAATGTTAAAAAAGAAATACTTAGAATTAATTATACTATATCATATCAGTATCACTATTGAGAAATGTCCATAATACTATTGGGAATGACAGATGAATTTCATTATTATCAATCAATCAATTATGGATATGGCGGGGTAGGGGACGCATAGGAAGAGGAATTATCCTCTTGCTGTGCGTCGCTTCCTCTGTAGATTAAGGGTAGGCGACGCATCTGCAATTACAGATGTCTATGGGCGGAGGTCGCTTCGCCGCTTGCTCGTATGCCACTATATAATATTTAAAAAAATGGACCAATCCTCCGATCACCATTGGTAATAAGCACCTTGTTTCAAACAAATCTAAAAGAATAGTTATCCATCTTCATACGAGTATATCATCGGGGTCTTAGTATTAGGTAACAGCGGTTAAGGTATCTGATGTTCGAAAATTAAGCGATAATAGCATGCAGCAATTGAATAATATGTAAAAGTGATATACATATTAAAAATAAAGGTATTGAATATTATAACAGAGACGATGTCGAGCGCATTAACTGATTAAATAATACGTGCAAATGACCTGTAAATTGGCGTCAAGATGTAATCTAGTGCGGCCATTTGTACATCTATTATTTTTTGTAAAATAAAATAAACCAGCTATTTTCTTCAAAGGGAAATATCGCTTATCGTCATTAAAATTACGAGCAAAATATTCCGTTTTATGGAAAAAGAAACGATAAGATTGTATCGCAACAAGTACGCATAGAAAAGAAAACCACGATTTGCATTTAAAAGGAAGATAGAAGCTTGACATCGCTTACCTGAACGGCATGTCGCAACTTCATTAATATTAATCTTCGTGGTAAAACCAAGCGGCTACTGTGTTGTGACTTCATGCATAATTTCACTTTAATATCGTGAATAAATTTGAAATTCGAAATACGTAACCTACTCGGCTTTTGTGTTCGAAATTTAAATTACAAAAAACAATCTAGTCTGGGACTATGAAATCCCAAGCGACAAAATTGACCAAACAAATGAAAACATGAAACAAAAACAATTTGTAAAACGTCAGATAGTTTCTATTAATTCTGAACGAGTGCCTTGTCCAACCTTTTACAGCCACAATTATGTCAACGACATTGTAAGTAATTACAAAAACGTTAAGTTTATCAAGAACAAAAAAGTATGTTTACAGACCAAAAGTTGACAAAATAACCAATTGGCGAATGGTGACTCAATTCTTAAATCACGTTACTTATTTTATGTTATTAGTTAACTGAAGGTGTCATGTTCCAATCACACAGCGAAACAGATGCACTAATTTGTATACTAAACTAGGTAATTACTATTGCTTCACCAAACACAGTAATGCCCCATCAAGTGTTGGGCATCAACCTTCCTTCCGCAATCGAATCAACATGCAAACGTCTGCACCATCACCGTGAAGTCACGTATTTACATTCGCCTGAGAATTCCTCATTTGGAACGATATACAAATCCCATTTGGCTTGTTTGTAACAGACACACTATTTACGTTGTTTATACTTGGTTGATTTACTTTGGAGCTTAATGAGATATGTTGGTGGAACCTCGTATGTTATATTTATATTGGAGATATCTGATCTCAAATATTATTTATTACGAAAGAGATGAAATCATGACGTTGTTTTCTTATAAAATCTCAAAACAGCTTAGATGCCCTTGTAATATTAGGCTTTGTATTATAAGTAAAATTTCGCAAAATTCCTTAGTCGTAAAGTTACGGAAAAGGTAAGCCCTATCTTTTGTTTAATGTAATATTTTAAAACGTAGGACAGAAAATGAGAACAGACAAATTGGGTCAGAAAATAAGCTAGCTAGATAAATTGTGTTTACTTAGGTTTGATATAATATTATTATTTAAATGAATAGTCTGTCCTTCGTAGTAAATTCATTATTATATCTGGGAAATAAAGATTATTCTTTAGGTAATGTATTGCTACTTAACCAACAAAATTCCTTAAAGCATCAACTAATTCACTTATAAACTACCTCTTATACATTATTCGAGACAAGGTCCTTAGCAAGATTTCGTCAAACCGAATCCAATTGCTTACAAGATGATTAGGTTCACCCAGTGCTTTGCAACATGATGCAAACTAATTATGTATCAACTTGATTATATCTTGAATCAGATCTTATATCCTTAATGTAACATATTAATTAAAAAGATATATACTTAACCTATTAATTATAATTGAATAGTGACAACTTTTTGATGAAAAAGAAAATTAACTTAAATAATAAGATGTAGTTCTTTATAAAAACCTTTTGGCATATCAATTATAGTCACTATTATAGTGACGTCACTACTGTTACTTTTTAGTTCTTATAAGATAATAAGCATTATAGGACTTTAATATAAAATCTTTTAATCATAGTCACGTTTTTATTTACATTGTACCTTCACAAATTCTATTTAACTTAATAAAAAGTATGACTGTGGAAACGTTAATTGAAACAGGGTCGGATTAAAATGGAAGTTCATTATGATGGTCTGAACTATTTGCAGGGACGATTAATATTTTGCGTGACACACAGACAAGCGGAATCGTTAGCAAGTTTGAAATAAAAAATTGACATATTTATAAAATATACCAATATCTATCGGTAGGTACTCGTTATATGATAAATCCTTTTTTATAAACGGAACTGTAAGGTTCTGGTTCTGAATTATGAAACACAAAAAATTCGACAAACTGACGATATAAAATAAAAACATGGGCATGACAACTGTTTTATAATTTATCAATTTGTTTTTGTATCAGAATTTGTCAATGTCAAATAACTCTCAGATATAGCAAAAGTTTATGAAAACTAAGTTTTTTTCCATTGTCTAGTTTTCAGCGATTATAATCGATACAATTTCCTGAAGAAGTAGTACACACTTGTGGTTATAAATCCTTTCAAGTTAATATGCAAATCAGAGTAGCCGGATTAAATGTTTAAGATTAAAAATAAATATGTGTTGATTCACGGACATCAATTAGCTTGTTTCGATTGTACTCTATCGTGTTTACTCAATTACATCTCCGTATGTCGCTGGCTCCTGGGTGCGGCTCCCCACTGCGGATTGTCACTGCTAATTTGCACTCAATTGTTCATTTAGGATTAAAAGTAATGAAAAGGGAAATGTAACTATAACTACGTATTTACTAATTAACAGTGTTTTTAAAGTAGTAACGTTTTATTATTAAACATAATTACGAAGGTTGGGTTAATTAGTACAGTAAGCTTTTCGTGTAGTTAAAATATTCACAGTTTAAAGTTTATTTTTAATGTACATTTTAATAAAGCCGGTTTTTTAATCCAACTTGGCTGTCAATTTAACCCATACTTTCAACTCTTACTGACTCTAAGCTGCTCTCCTACCTAACTACAAGTTAATAAAAAATCCAGTGAGTCGTACCATTAAAACAAAGTAAGAAAGAAATTGAATCCCATATATGGAATGTTCGCAGGTAATTAGCACAAAATTTAAGTTCCGTATTGAAAGAGATCGCGTGCCCCCGGCGCGGCGGCGGCGGCGCTCGCAGATAGCAGTTTCGAGTAATTACGATTGTTGTGAGCGCCGACAATCACTTAGAAGCACCTTATCTAAGGTCTGCTTAACGCGCGCTCTTCGCTATTAAGTTATAAATCTTCGCCCGGTCACGCAACAAGCTGACGATTTGGCTGTAAGCGTCTTATCTTTAGTCGGTCATATAATTAAGGAATCCTTGTTTTAATTGTTATGACCGTTATTTATTATGCTGCAAAAGTAAACTATTATGCCTTACAAAGCCTTAGGCACGTTACTTTAGATTAAGGTTACTCGTACGTTTTTATGTTACTGACCTGATTTCGTATTGTGCTGTGACCAAAAGTATATTAGTTTAGAAAACAATTTGCTACACTAACGGCCGAATTTTCAAACACAACTCAAATATTTAAGAGAGTCTTGAGTTTTCTCACTTAAACTCTAAATTCTACGGCGATCTCGTTTAATTTTGACACTACTTAGATTTTAAGCGAGGCTTAAATTTTAGTGACCTTTGAACATTCGGCCGTATTTATCATAAGGTTTTATGCATTCTACTTTATTAGAAGCAACATTATATATTGATTGAATAATAAATAAGAGAATATTGGCAATGCACGTGGACTAGTTTAAGAATTCAATATCGTCAGCTTCTAGGGGCGAGAGTACGGAGAACCGCAGTTGACGTTCGCAATACAAGGACCTCAGTTTGCAGTCGTAGATAAACAAACTGCCCGCTGTACGCTGACCGCTTATGGCGCTATACCTTGAAGTAGTCCGTGTACGTCGGACCTAAATCTATGTATCAACTGAGATACAACCGCATCGTTCATTTTTAGATTTACTCTGCAACGCCGGTTCCTTGATTACATAACTTAATATGCATAGAATTCTTCACTTTCCATGTTAATCTAAACTTACGTCCGCTGAGACTTACCAGACTTGACTCAGATATTGTGCTTTATAGGAACATAAACTACCTTACCGATATTCAATCCAACATTATTCACCAGCGTCTGAACTCAATAATCGATCCGAAGTTATTATAACCTTTTTTATATAAAAAATAGAACCGGCATTCTCTGAACAATATACCAGATTTTAAAATATTTATGAATTTTATATTTATAAGCAGAAATGTATCGAGTTTGAATATTTTATTCAGTTCTAAGACTATATTAAAAAGGAAATGTGAAAAAGATTATATTTTCCAAGAACATTAATTATATTATTTTGAGTTTGAGTGTGAGGAAGTCAAAATTTACTTAATTCCATGTTGGAGGTTCGATTAAGGCCGACAAGCTTTCGCCACTCTCGCTGCCATGATGGATGAAAGCCCGCATCGGATTTGAGGTACTTTTTTTTGTTCATAACGAAGTTACAAGGTCACAGGAAATATGGAATTTTTGTTCGTATTATCATTTATTATTATAGCAGTCGAAATTAGCTTGATAAAAAATAAACATAGTACTGTAAATTACAAAAAACATTTATTTTCACTCAAACTGCAATACAATAAATTAAAATGATCTTCCATTAGAAAACTCTCTTTACTTATCAGCTTTAAAATGTTTATTCGCTTCAACGACTTTTCTAGTGTCACTGTATTTAGGTCTCGACGAGTGAAGGAAGTCGTTGTCTTTGATTCTTTTCCACCTCGAGGCTTTCGATACAATGTTTCCGCTAGAAAAGTCTTAACGGCTACCGATTCTACGAACTACGTAGCACCACGTAGCAACGTGTAGCACTACGTAGCAAAATGTAGCTCGGCGTAACAACATTAACGCTACGTAGCAAGAACAATGTACGTAGTTTTTCTTTTAAATATTTCATTTTTACGCGAAGTCAGCTCATAAAATGTTATACAATCGAGTTGCAAATTTTATTGAAGATAGAAAATTAGAATAGAAATATTGTCAGATGTGCTCCTCAAATATTACATGTATTTTAGGAAGCAAATAATATTCGGATGTCTTGGGAGTAATGCTATTGTCGGTGACAGCGGCATAAAGAAATCGGACAAGGCAAATTGGATTTGTCTCACCGCTCGCTCGCTTCTCGATCTTTTTGATTCGGGCAGCGAGTACAGACGCGGGCGCTCGTAAGCCGAGGCGGGATTGTGTGAAGCGAGCCGAGTATAATATTCTTGTGCTCGTTTTGAAATTGACTTTAGGTAACTCGATGGAAGCCTGCATCTAATGTTAGTTTTTACGGCGTTCAATCTTAGTTAGATGTTTTGCAACGTTACTTTTGATGTAATAAAGTTACACTTTTATTTTAGATGTTTTAGACTATAAAACTAAACCCCCAAACTTTTTCTGACCAAATTGAACAATATGTATTTTCATTAATTTGAAATCTAATCATTCAAATAAACTGTCATAAAATGTATCTGGTATTACGCTCCATACAATTTTATAAAAATAAAATTAAGCCTCAGAATAACCTAAAACAACAGGCGTGGAAATTGAAAACAACTAAATAATACAAGAAATATGAATATAAATATTAATCTAATTGTAGCATCCCTACAATCAATCTGTTCAATTTAGAAGTTCATGTCATTCTGTTTGTGTTGATTGTAGACTAATATCAGAACTACTACTTAAGGATATACAACCTCTTTGGTATTGTAAAAGGGATCGCGTGCCGCTTGAGATTTATAACTCAATCCAGCAATCAGCGAAACGCTTAACAAGCTGACGATGGGGTGTTTTAGAATGATTTCTGCCATCTATTCACCGATAACGGTAAACACGAACATCTATTTATAAAATGAATCGTACAAACTACCGCGGCCAAGTTGGGTAACAACAAACAATTCTCGCGCCTTTTTTATAACCGCAGTAAACACGTTATAAATATTGTACCAGTAAAATAAAACCTCTACGGAGCTACGGGATATCATAAAGTTTTAAGAAACTTGAACTAATAAAATGAACACCCGATATGTGTAAATTAAATAAAAGAAGTTGAGTTAGAATCTAAAAATATTTTTAAATTCCGAACGTAAAATATGAGCTCAAAAGTCACCACAGATATTACGTTAAAAATAAAATTCCTATCACATATGTGGCACAATATAGGTTTGTGAAGCTTTTATATTGGCGCGGTGATCAGGCAAGCTGGGCACGTACGAGTTCCGCAAATTTGTCAACTATCAGCTTGGGCATGGCCAACATCACTCCGATGAGGTCCCGGCTTTATGCACAGACATGTGACGCTTGTTCAACATGGAATTGTCTATGCTACTCGAATTAATGAAGGACCGAACTAAAGAATACATGTTTTTAAGTGTAAAAATGAGTTTTTACAGTAGGGATATGCATTACCGCCGGATTTTTAATGAATATTTGCCTGGTATTATTACTCAGTATATGTAGTATATGTATATGTTGCAACAAAAAAGAGCCTAACCGCCCCTAAACCAGGTTTATTTATATTCCTAGTCAATATATTAAATAATTAATATAGAAAATTAAGAGGTATAAACAAAGTCTACAAACGTTAATTAACAATTTTCTATAACAACACTCGACACCGTCATAAATCATTGTTGTGTGCACAAACTAAAGTAAAATAAACATTGTGGGAACTAATTAGTGTACACAATTCACGCGGGATTAAGCTGGATAATATGGGCCAAGTACAGTTTGATGTTGCGCTTACAAAATTAGGAAAGTTTAGGACCAAACTCAAGCTCGCCCCTAACAAGTTAATTTAAACTGGCCGAGTAATTTGCAAAGAACCGTGACACTAATTCATTTAGCAGGTAAGCAAATAACGCGGGAAAATGGCCTCGCCCGGCTCAATTTCAATTCTGCGGTTATTTCTTTTTTTATTATTTAAATATCTCGCCAGTTTTAAAAGTGTCGCCGTAATATATTTTGAATAATAACAAAAGCTTTTAACGTTTCTTTTCTATTATACTTTTTTTTGTTATTTTTATAACGATTTAGGTTCGATAGACACTATTCAATCGTGTAGCAATTTTACTAACTACTATATCAGGTACTAAGATAAGATATGAAAATAAAGCTTAATTTCTGTTTAATCTGATATTAAAAATAATAATTTTAATATCTGATTTAAACCGGCATTATAAAACGTTTAATGAACTCCAATATCCGTGTATCTTATCAATGAAATCGTTCAAAGAAAAATATATTTCGCCTTAAGCATTTCGTGGAGAGGAAATGTGCGTTCCGATGATTTATTTCTCAAATAGAGCCGAGAGCCGACTCACATTGAGCCGGCTGGCCGCTGGCGATAAGCTGGAGTCTTGCTATGCCCAAGAAAATAAACAACGCTGACTTTACGTAAGGATTTTAACAATAATTTAAGATTGAATTTTACGTTTCGCTGAGCAATATGAATTCAATTAAATGAAGACTCAAAATTGTTGATACGATGTATACAATACTAAAAACTTTTATGTTTCCTATTCATCTTTTCTTTAGACGGAATGGCAGGGATTCTTCGATATTTGTAGTATTTATTTATTATTGGTAAATATTTTACCCTAACCACTTCAATTATCCGGTTTTTTTATTTTTTATTAAAAAGCCGCCAAATAAAGAAAACATATGCCCCAATTTAAACCTTATAAGTTCCAAATAATTACAGTGACATTTTACACCAAACACGAAAATACAACTTTTTTACATGTGCTCTAAAAGGGGAATTCATTAGACGAAGCCAGTAAAGGTTATCCACAGCTGATTGTGTGTCAGAACCAATTATTATGTTTTATTTTGACGAAAGTATAAAAAAATACTCATTATTTCACTTTATTAATGGTCAATATTAGTTTTTTTTTACATTATTTTTGTAAATTTTATTAAGAAACAGTAACTAAGACACTGAATGCAAATTGTTGGTACTTTGTAAACGAAGTGATAACGCAATGGTGTTTACTTAAACAGATAAACTACAATAGTATCTTTGTTATGAACTTACTAAAAACTATCAATAATTATTTTTAACAACTTTAAATAAACAAATAAAAATGTCTTTATGTTTACTACAGTGGTTACATTAACATTATTATATTCAATTTACTTTTATAAATTCATCGAAGGTTTTTAAATAGAATAACCGCTGGAGAGGTTATTTGGTGTTGAAATGTTATTGTACTGTACTTCAGACGGCTGGCGCAGCCCAAGGCAATATAGGCATAAAAGCGATGCCTCTTCACTTGGGAATAAGTATCAAACCATTATATAAAGCAACGTAAACATTTCGACCGATATTTGTGTATTTTCTGGTAAATGTTCGTCGGCTATTTCGTTCTTCTTAAATTTATTAAAAATAAAATTGTATTTTTAATAAAATATTTCTTACATTGTATTTTTAAGTATGAAATTAATTATTAAAACTATTATGAAATTATTGTAATTCGTTACATGAATTAGATACTCAGAACGAGCTATTTCTCTGCATAAACTACACCCTCAGTAAATAAATATTTACTTTTTATTTTCAATTTCAAGATTGGAAGGATGAATGGTGAGCTAAATGAGCTTTCAACTTGATGTTTAAAAAAATAGTTAAGTTAATAAATAGATAGTTTTAAAGTATCCTATTTTTTTAATTATTTATCCAGAAAAATAGTACCAAACCTTTATAAGCGAGAGTCCCTCGTCCCAACGAGTTACGTCCATAAGCAAGGAACTCGGATTAGAGAGAAACCTCTTTAAGCAAGACAAATATAGCGGTCCCTCGGACTCTCTTATCCAGGTTGGACTGTATTGCTTTATGGCAATCAAAATCTATGACATGTATCGCAACAGCTGTGTTTGAGTAGTGTAATAAATATTAATATGAAACGATATGATTCTGGTAAAGTTTGAACTAAAGTCGTATTCAATTTTGTATTTTTTTTTATAAAAAACATGACATTCCAAAATAAACTTAACAAACAAACCTGGATCTTAAGAGAAGTGTTATGCAATTTAAAGTGATAGGAATACCTGTCCTACAATATCTTTGTATCAATAAATGATCCAACTAGCTCTTCATTTCAAGTCTTATAGTCTTCCGCGATGCACTATTTGCAAGTCGGAATGAATAATAAATAAAGTATAAAGGTATTTTAAATAAAGCTATTCTTTACGTAAGAAATGCACTCGGCTGCTACCTTGAAAGGAATTGGGCTAAACGCCGAACAACGTTCACTTCAACAAATTGAAAAGCAATGAACCGCGGAATTCAATTTCATATTGAAAGCCATTCATCTTTGCCGCTTCTCCGCGAACGACTCACACCATTATATCTCGACTTCGCCACCCTGTTTCACTTATTGGAGAACTTCAACGCTCTATTAAAAATGTCTACAATGTATTAACCATAATAAACATTATATCTATATCTATACTAATATTATAAAGAGAGAAACTTTGTATTTATGAATTTTGTATTTTTGTTTGTATTGAAATAACTCAAGAACTACTGGACCGATTTTAAAAATTCTTTCACCATTATAAAGCTATGTTATCCCCGAGTAACATAGGCTATATTATTTAATTTCACGCGAACGAAGTCGGGCACAACAGCTAATAATTTAATAGTTTCTTTTATAAAATCTTATAATTTTTTATTTCACATTCGCGTATCAATTTACTGCAGATGACGTAATTACATATAACAAAGTTAATTATTGACTGAACTCAAGGTGAGGTAGATGTAGACAATATTCATTACCCGCGTTTAATTAAGCTTATTACGTCCACGTTTCGCATCGTTCATACGCCCGGCTCAAAGTTTTTGACACAAGCCACGTGGGGATCGATCGCTCATTCTGCACAACATCAATCAAAGTGTCACACATTAATCTATATGCTTATTAAAATAATACTAACAGAAGATAACGTTGTATTGACCGAAAATCGATAAAAATGAGATAAAAATTAATATGGATTCAAAAATCTGTTACAAACTCCTGTTTTTGAAGATTGTAAAGCATTTATTTTAGCGTAATTATAATAAAAACACTTAAATTAAATCCATTTCACTCATAATGAGTAATTTTATCCTATTATGTTGATAAAATTGTTCGTACTTTTAGCATAATGATATTTAGAAAGTGGGCCGCTGTTTAAACCGACCGAGCTTACAAAGCAATAAAGAAATTGCCTAAGATTGATGTAGAAAAAGCTTCTACTTTTTTAAACGTTATGCTGATTTATGGTTCGTCTGAAATTGATTGTGAGAGAAAATGGAAATGTAATAAAAGTTTAATTTGCTATAGATTCAGTATGGTCGATTGCTTTATTTTAAATTGAATTGAAGACTCCGGTAGAACAGCTAGTTTACCTTGTGGCTTGTAGCTCGCAAACTCTAGGACATATTCGAATATTTAGACCTATTTAGAATTTATTAGCCTTGTGACTGTGTTATTGCCACTATACATACGAGGGCGTGACGACTACATATATTCATATATGCATACTTTAATTATCAGTTAGTTTGCTCTCGTCCTTCCTAAGTAACTATGACGTCTTTGTCAAAATTGTATAATTCATCACATGTACTCTGCTATAATAACATGACAGTTTCAAATAAACTTAAACCCAACATAGGGTTGTATGAGGATGTTAAAATTATCTGGGAGGTGTCTGGTGTGGAGGGCGTTAATCCACATGTCAAGCTAGACTAACGCAGCAAATCCTCCTTGCTTAGGTTAGACAGCAGCCGTCTGTTTACAGGTTGTTCAAGATAAATGCATTTGCAGCTATTCGTATTAGTTTACAAATTATTTTATAACCAAATAAGTATAATATCACACTGTAATGTGTATTATTTTGCAATGTATTTACTCTTCATAGTACTTTGTAACTCTCTTCTTTTAAATGTTATTTCAGTTTGAGGAAAATCTGAAATTTTAAAATTAATTATGCAACTTAAATAGGTAACCGAAGTTTAATTTGTGCAGTGTAATTAAAGTTATTTTCCCGCGTGGTGTTCCTAGAATGTATTAGGAAATTAAAAAAACTTTAATTAACAAACTTTACTTACATTAGGAAATGAATAAATGTAAAAGTTTCATCAATACGATTTGGCAACTTTGTCAAATTATTTATTACGTTTGAGCAAATATGATAAAATTGTTTACCATAAAGGACATAATGAATTTAGCTGTATATAAAAATGTTAAACTTTCTTCAACGTCCACATGCAGGAGAAGGCGAGAACTTAAAGTTAGATTGGAAAACTTAAGTTGTTGCATGTTCTTGCGTAGTTTATTTAGCACAAGATGTATGTATTAACTGTGGACACAGCGCTTCCTTTTATAGAGGTGACAGCGAACAAGCGACTTCGTGGGCAACTCTTTATTCGTCTTCGAACAGTCTACACAACTTCGAGTACAAAAAAGATCAGGTAGAAGAAACTATAAAAACATAGAAATCTAATCTTTAGAGAGATAAAAAAACTTTAAACATATTGGAGGGTTCTGATACTTGAGATCTCTTGCAATTAACATGAGATACATATCTTTGAATTTCCCACTCTGTTCTATTGAAATTTCTAAACGAAATTATTAAAATTATGAAAGAAAATACAAGGTTTTAAAAATCCTGCAATTTGCTTCAGATGTGCTACCTTTACGTATTCAGAATTGACTCCGAATGTGGTGGAGTAGATCGCTAGGTAATGCCTCATTTTGCATGGAAACGTGTCACGTATGTGTATTTGGATACAGCGTCAGCGTTGCTTTTGTACATCGAAGCCCATGTGCATGGAATGTAGTATCGTGTTGCGGTCCGGGTTTGAATATGAGCACTATTGTGAACGGCTAGGTGCACCTTTTGAAACAAAATAACCACTTCTAAATTCTAATTCAGCGATAACATGTTTCGGATACGGTTAGAGAGGTTTGAATACCTTGTTTATTAATTTAAATTCAGTTTCCCAAGACTGTAGTACAAGCCCTAATAGGTAATGACTTAGAACATTCTTATTATATCTTTAAATGATTTTTAGGAAGGTAAAAGAATTCCTAAAAATAATTAAAAATCTTTATAAAAGTGAAAAGTGAAAGATTAGAAACATTGCAGACTGTATAAAATATTAAGGCAGTCTCTTACATAATCTAAAATGAAATCTCCCCTGGCAGATACTGAAACGCGAACTGTCAATAGCATTTTGCTGGCAAATAATTCTACGCAATAAATCTTTTTAGTAGCTTCTTGATATATAAAGGCCAAGTACCGCTGAGAATACGTAATGACAGAGAATTGGTATAAGCAAACCTTTACAAGGAAATACCTATTTACTTTTTACATTTAGACACAACAGACATACGCATCCTCCTACATCAATAACAGATAATAATTATAATAAACATTGTATTATTTTAGATCAGTTGCAATTATTTGGACAATAACGTAATAAGGCAATTCAGTCAATGTTTTCAACTTTGTCTTAAATATAAAATATACAAATATTGTATCTTTAATATGTTGTATTTATATAATTATACGAAGGCATAAAAATATCAAATTTACTGATACATAATATTTTCTGAAGCAAATCACGTACAAATTGTGCAATACCATTCCAGATGGAACTCTATGAATAAAATTATCGTTTTATAGAATTGATTCTGGAGCACAATACTCGTTTTGCGCTCGGTTGCATTTCACTTACATTTCATTTCAATAATGTTATCATTTACAATGTTAGATTAAATACTCGTATAAAATACAAGTGTAAGAAACAAACACAATTTCAGATTTAAACTTTTTGACTTAAAACTAATTCCGTTCCTTTTCGAACATTAGATTTAAGATGATGATGATCATCCTATCATAAGATGTATTGTTACTGGTTCTTGAAGGCTTAAATGATTTTCTTACTTAATGATAAATTGGTGTGTAATTTTACTGCTGTACTGTAGATATATATCATTTTTTTAAACTTAATGCTTATAAATGAATTTGTTTTTCAAAATATCACCTCTTACATATATTAAAGCTCTAGATTTAATTAAAATCTTCAGCATCAAAGCTTACAAAAGTATACCTTATGTGAAAGTTGCTTTATTATTTTTTCCATATGACATCAGGCTGGAATTTCCTACGAAATTTATGAAAATATTTTCCTTGTAGGTGAAATTATTTTTTCCCCGAGTATATACCAAACCAATATAATCCTACATTACACCGTTTGTTATACAAACATAACTTCGCTCACTAATAATTAATTTATAAAAAGTTAACCAGAAAATTGTTATAAAAACACAAAGATATATAAGTTTTTGGGAAAAGATATTCGGAATTATGTAATTCAAATGTATAGTTTCATATCTAAGAAACCTAAACTTTTATTAATTTTACCTCAGTTCCTTAATTTTCATTATCTATTCGGTTTTAGTCATACGCAATTACTCGCATCGAGGAATTATATTGTATCGTTTAAAAGGGTCTTATTTTAAAACTTTATATTACCAGAGATCGTGGAATTCAATTTCCAAGAGTAGCTTCTTTCCGGAGAGCAACAGCGGATCTAGACAATGATAGATTATGCAACATTGACAATATATTGGTTATTGGAAAATCTCTATATTCAGAATATATTTTTTAACAAATAGTATAAAGAGGTTTCATGTTAAAGCGATATAAATAGACAATAAAATAACAAAGTAAATCTTATGAAATTCGAGTGAAGTACTTCTAATTTTTATAATTTTATTGTACAAGTAATTTAAGCATAAATTCTTTACTTTAGAGTTTTACCGACTATGGCGACAAAACCAATACATTATAATAAAAGTACGTAGAAACTGTCACATAAAAATATATTAGTAGAAAATTCTTTTAATTTCAACTTAAAGTCGTGCAATTTTCTTTATAAGAACATAAAATCTTTTGAGCACAAGAACGCATTCATGTATTCTGTTTTTAATCTATACGCGATTGTGGTAAAATATAACATTAATTCTGGCTGCAATTGCACATTCGGGCGATATTAATGTGCAAACCATGAATAACATGTAGCATTTCGCACCATTCTGTCGGCAAATGGCCCATATATCTAGCTTAGTGAAGTCGACGCTCCAAATATTAATTTAACAATTGTTTGTGCGAAACTGTGCACGGCGATGCAAAGAAATTCACCAATATTGCTGATCTCGATTGACGTATTGATATTAAGTTGAAACATTAGAACAGTACTGTTCGACTAGAAGGTGTTTAATTAGATATAAGTGACCATAATCCTTACATAGTATAAAACAATAACGCTGTTTTATGTTTGTCCCTATATATGCTTCAATCTTTAAAACTACGCAACGGATTTTGATGCGATATAGTAGAGTAACACTGATAATTTAGAGGTTTTTAATATGATGTCGTAAATTAACCCATTTTTACCGCTTATATTGCCGTATTTAGTATCAGTATTATACCGATTTGCATCCGTGCGAAGCCGGGGCGGGTAGCTAGTATTAGCATAAGTTACGAAGACGTAACGCACAAATGTTATTACAATAGCCCTATAGCATTTTCTAAAATATTTTACCATACCTATGATACCTATGTAGGAGTATTCTTTGTGTGGTTCCTGATTTGATTTCTTTTTAAATTGTCCCTGTATCAGCCATCGAATTTGAAATTTCGCCCGAAGCAAGAAAAACACTTTGTTATTCATTTTTCAATTATGGCCAACCCTCCTGACAATTTATTGGAATATAAAATTTTCACACAAACTGATGGCACAAAATTCTCCACGGCCGTGGTTCATACATATTCAAATAACGTGGTCTGTCGCTACACGACACAAACACGCCTTTTTTCCGAAGCGTCGGAATTACAAAAAATATATATTCCTAACGATAAAAGCAACAATGTCAAAAAATAACATTTTTATAGTTTTATGAATTTTCAAACTATATTATTTCTGATTATGAAATATTAAAATGTTACAACTAAGTAAGCAATAAATACTCAAATATATTTAATGTTCGTACATCTAAAAGGGCGATGAAACCATTATTCTCAGCTCATATTTTTTTTAAGTTAAGATTGCAATAAATTCTGTTTATGTACTTACACGTTCTCCGAATGGGACGATGTTTCTAATATTTATAGAGGTTTACTGCTACCATTCTAAATTGAAATACATTAATATTTCACCACAAATGTGACACTTTCATGTGGAACATAACCGTCACGTAATTGGATTCGTACCTGAATGCGGAGGACGTTTAATATCGGAAAGATAGCCTTCTTACTTACGAGTATTATAAACAGTATTGTAAACAACT
Source organism: Papilio dardanus tibullus (assembly GCA_013186455.1). Taxonomy (NCBI): domain Eukaryota; kingdom Metazoa; phylum Arthropoda; class Insecta; order Lepidoptera; family Papilionidae; genus Papilio; species Papilio dardanus. Next base: position 3,955,572 of record QDHC01007041.1, read on the forward strand.
CACAAGTTGTAACCATTATCAATTAAAAATGGACTTTCTAGTCTAAAGCCAGGTACAGACGGTTCAATTATAACTGCACAGTTTTAACTGTAAAGGTAAAACAGACTTACACGCGTCAATTTTAACTGCAACATCGTACAGTATAGTTCTCAATTTTGCCTACACACATCAGTTTTAACTGCGCAGTCGAACTATACATTTAAAACTGAACGTCTTTAAGTGACATAACGTATATAATTATGTATAGTTCATGTAGATACGCTTTATTTTTATTTTTAGAATTAATATACATTCTCAAAGAAGCATAACAATTCTATCAGGAACTAATCTAATCATCCTCTTTTCATGTTCCAATAGGTTTATAGGCACCCTTTACCTTTATCTGTCAATAGGCTCAGAGTACAGCGCAGGTGTTCCTCATTCAATCTACTTACAACCTCCATAAAGCTTTGTTTCGGAGAATATCCTTTTTTGTAACGCGACTATTGTCTTTGTGACTTTATGGAGTAACTTGAAAGAAATAATATTAAGTCGGTAAAAATATAAAGATAATTAATTAGGTGGTTTACACTTCTCTCCCAACCCAACCCTGCTCGTCATTTTACAACCTTGTTGAAGGAATTTATTTATTTACCTGTGTTTATTTGTATTATCGACGTTTATTTTTTATTGCGGTTTTATTATTTAGAAAACATTTGACGGAAATTATACCTATTATTTTTTAAGAAAAAAGTAACTTCGCAAGCTTAAACAATAGGGTCGAATGTTTAACCGTCGAATCTTTTCAACTTAATGAATGGCAAGTTATTACTCAAAATAGTGAACAGCAATTACCGGTTAAAAACAATTCACAATGAACTTGTGAACGCTCAAATAAAGGATTGTCTCTATTGAGTCTTTATTCGCAATTAATTGAGTGCTCAATATCTTATTCTTTTGTTTAAAAAAATGATAAGCCGTCTTTTTTAAAGTGCTTTTAACGAAAATATATATTTCTTATACGGTTAAGGAAGCTTTGCAATTCTATAATATTGAAATCTTAATATTAACAAAGTAACAAAAGTGCCCAGAGTCACTTCGAGAAAAGGATGGTGGCCTTCAAATGGCCTTCAATAGATAATATGTTACTTTACGGATTATTGATAAACATATTTTTTTCCAGTAAGTACCTTTTTAACCTTAACAACTACTACTAACTGACGAGTGTAGGAAAAACTTAGAACTGTACTCGATTGTGCAGTTCAAATTGACGTGTCTACAGCAGTGTTAACTGTATCGTATCACTGTACAATAAAAACTGAACGTTTGTAACCGGCTTTATAGAGTAGTAAAGATAACCATTATCGCGAGTCAAAAACAGGGCTCATGTGAAAAGGTAGGAAACAAGAAATGTGCATTAGCCTGATTACGGTCGACTTACTCACGCTCTGGTGAAGCTGCGACCTTTACGTACCTTCCATACAAATTAACACTAAAACTTTGTTTTCCGATCCCATGCTCCTTACTCTGCTAATGTAACTTTTAATACAAAGAGATATTATACATAGAGAGAGCGCTCCATAGTAATTTAACGTTAAAATGCGTGCCGGAAAAGAAATTATTAAAAAAGAAAAATCTTGCCAGTATCATGAAAAAGTTTTCCCAGTTTGGCAAAATGTGTGTTTTTTTAATTTTTAAAATAAACAATAGAATAAACTAAACCATTCTTTAAAATGTTAATAATCGTTTTTCATTATTATTATTTTATTTAAAACAATTTAAATCCAAACTATTTTTGTTTTATGGTTGTTATAATTTTTTAATTAGCATTTTAAAAATGTCTCCATTAATTATAATTATTAAACTTTAGTAAATACTATGAAATAAAATATAAATATGAGAAAAGAGGTTACATTCGGTCGAATTTTTATGTCGGCAAATGTAATGTAAAGGTCAACACTAGGGGAAATTTCCCTACGTAAGACCTCCGGAGGTCAAAGAAAATGCCTCACTTTTAGGCTTCAAATGTTCCATCTATCGTATGATATATCTTTGTTTTAATACTTAATTTAAATACCAAACTAGAGTTGTACAAAATGATACGGCAGCACGGCAGCTTATATGCTTTTATTTTTGGTAACTTTACTTCTTCAAACACATATCTTCTTAAACTATAACTTTATCTTAACTATTTACATATTGTTTACAATTAATGTAAATATTTTTATGGTACTACATAGTTCTTCACACTTTCCGCGCGCTTCTCTTCTCTTTTTTCACTTATTTTTTTAATAAAAGGCAATGATCTTATGGCCATTATGCCACCAAAAAGTTCCGATATTGACTGAACATTTTTAAATGAAACATGAACATTCTTTTTATTATCAACATGCTAGCACGTTAGTGCATCCGCGAGTACGTCCATCCAACCATGTAAAGTTTCGCATTTATAATATTAATATTATAGTAAGATTTTGCAATACTGTAATTTTTTTCGTAGATATTATTTTGGGTTCTGCTTAACAAATATTGTAATATCCTAGTATTTAATATTACATTAATTATCTTTTAGTACATAGCCATAAATATAATATTTAATATTTTTTTTACTCGAGTAATACATATAAACATGTTTTAAATCACTAAAGCCGGCCGCTGGCGACGTTTACGACCTCCAAGGCTCTTAGTTTTGGGACGCCTGTCAACTTCACAAATACCGGTCCTGCAGTAAATAACCGGAAAATTAACGCTTCCACTGCCTTCTTGATTTAATCTCCATCATTTGACCTCGTATATAACATTTTATTTACCCGTAACACCATATTTTATTTTCAATTTATAAAGATATTTTTTTAAACTGGCAACAGACTTACTGAAGTTTTATAATAAGGGATTTTCGTAGACTTTCACCATTATACAAGTATTAGAACATAGTAAACTTATACGTACGAAAAACAGGAGGCTTAGAGAAAAGAATTGTTATCGACTACTAAAGAAACAAAGGGGGATACCCACAGAACTTTTCGATTGGCGATATCACTGATGGAATCGACCAAAATGTATACAAATTACAATAACATTCGATAGGTCATGTGCTTGATACCTGTGAGATATCGAACCTCATTGTCAGTTCCATACATTTATGTTGTTTGCTATCAAATCGCTTTGTAGCGCATGTACATTAGGTAACTCATAAGGAATGTCCTACTTAAGAATTCCGAGGAATACAAAACAGAATTAAATATTTAATACCAGTTCTTAGTACAAAGAACTTGTACGTTATAACATCAGAAGAAATAAAAATTAAATGAAACAAATTCACCAAGAACAGAGCTAAATTACCGCGTCTATGGCTATAAGTCAAGTCACAGTCGAGAGTAAGAATTAAGCGCGCGTAGACCACAAATTACACTGCGTCCAATGCGTAATTATAGACTACACGCCTCTGACATTGTATACAAGGCTTACTTTGTTCACAAATTGTAATTCTCACTATGGCAAAAGGATGATTATCTAGTCTTTACATAAATAATTTAATAGAACAAGGTACTATTAAATTAGTCAGACATTTGGTATCTTAAACTTAGGATTGATAAATTACGTTTTCGGGTAAAGTTAATGCCCTTTATTCCGAAAAAAAAAATTCGTCGATTATACGATACTGGAGGACACTCGGAACTAAATAATATAGACCAGGGGTCTCATTGCACCAAATTATGTATCATAAGAAGTACCAGGAACAAGGATGTTCTGTATTTTAGAATTAATCTTATGAATATACTAGTACCAAACGTTCAAAATACAACAGTAATAACACTGAATCTCGTTTCGGAATAAAGCGGCTTATGTTTTAGATTTTATTTTAGACTCGTTTTTAAAAATTCCACGTTAAAGATATTTTAAATACAATTTAATTTAATCAAATTAACGTTATTGACGAAATATGTCTTTTTGTAAATAAGCGTCAGCGGCGACGAAACGTAGCCACGTTATTTCCATAAACCTTGTGATATTATAACGTTGACCCGTTTTCATCATCCATGTAATAGTCTTATTATATTTTACGACAGTTTTACTTGCTCCATGTGTCACAAAATAGACATCTTACGCTTGACACGCCTCTGCAATTTATTTGGCCCATATTTCCTTGTATAAAGTACCGAATATATACGTATGTAGAATTTTTTATTTTACGTTACAGACGAGCATGTATATACATGATGCTCAGTAGCTCAGCGACAACAGCAACAGCAGTGCTGACTAATAGCCGTACCTGAAAATCAATATTGACTTATTAACTTTCATAAAAGGTATTTAAAATAACCCCGGGATCGATCTTCAGAAAATATTGTTGAATTGTAATTGTACATTAAAACAAAAAAAAAACTTGGTATTTTTATTTTCAAAAGATTAAATTTGTATTTGTTTGTCGTTGATATAGTTGATAGAATGATTTTAAGTTTCTTATTTTTTTTTTATTAATATTTGTGAGTCCTTTGTTATGTCGATCATTTGTTAGTGTTAAATCCAGCGTTGGAAAGGCAATATGTTCTAGCTACGCATATAACGCTAAAATTAGTTGAAAAGCTTTGTGTAACGCGCCCACTTAATACAAAATAAATTGGCTGCGAAATTGCTTTCTAAATTGGTTCACTCCGATGGCAGACAATTTGGCAAGTCATTTGTATTGTAGAGATAAATAGCATGCTTCGGAACATCTGATAACGACCAATGCTCGATATCTGTCAGCACTCATCCCCTCATTGTTTTGGCCTGAGGCCAATCATTTTATCGGTATTATATATTTCATGACGAAATTTGAGCGACAATGTTATATTGCGGGGAAAATATTCAAAAATATTTCTGTTGTTACAAGCCTTTGGCTACGATGTTCACCGGTGTGTCGCTTTGGTGCGGTAAACTAAATGTTTAAGAGATGATAATTTTGATTGATAATTTAAATTGAAACTTTTATCTAGTTGCAGTTTTTACGAGACACGATCTTATTTTCAAAACTTATTGTCCGGTAAACTTCTGGGCAGTGTAGTTGCTACTATCTTGAATTATTTCTTTATATTTCTTAGTTTTAAACATACACCTAATTGTAATATGTAGCGTGTGCCTTAATTGCAATATTTTCCGAAAATTTTATCAATTAAGGCAGCTCAAACGAAAAGAGGCTAAGCCTGGCAATGTGCCTAATTATTAACCATTCTACATAATTAATGTAAACGACTAAAACTTTACTAGGAATTCCAACAGTAGTGTTATAAGTTTCTAATTTTGATAGAAAAAAGTCGAGACGTGGTAATTCAACGTAAAAAGAAAAAAACAACTGGGCCGCTATGATACTAAATAATAAATGAACATATCACTTTTCGAAGACGATCAAAAAGTGTGATCTATAGGAGTATAGAATATACCACGAATCTACATGCATACTGGCGAAAAGTAATCCTATATGAAAAGAACTTGAGCTGTGGATAAGAAAAAGCGCGCTCGATATTGCATGTGTAAATCATATTTCAATTCAATTTTAACGACGCGTAGAACTATTGTTGCGGGATATGATTTGCGACTACGGAACATAAGATTAAAGTGGATAATCTTTTATAGAAATATTATTTTATTTATTACAATATATTAAAACCGAAATTTCTTAAACTGTCAAAGAGTTTTCACTTCCGTTATTTGTTTTTATTTATTTATTGTCTTAGAAAGTCGATTATATTAAGTATTGATTAGTACCTAGTGGAAAGTAGTTTTACAAACTGTACGCCTTATCTATGTTATGTTTATCGTTCTTCATACAACATCGATTCCTGAACGACTTGTTGGAGTTTTACAAAAGATCAGTTTATAAATAAAGAATTGTATCTCATGAAAATATATGCATTTATATTTTTATTGCTAAAATTCTTAACTACTATTTTAATTGCATGTCGTAAAAAACCTATTTTTTATATATTAATAAATATCAGGGACTGGCGAAAAATAGTTAAGTAGTAACATAAATAACTCAGGATCGTGACCTTTGGTTGAAACTAATCGCAAATAACTGTCACCCCAACATTATCTGTTTCAACTAAATATCATAGTTCTGTCGCAGACGAAACATAGTGCCCGCGACCCCGCCGTAATACGTTTGAGGGCCGTCAGGTTTTGGTGGATATTCCGGTCACCTTCTGTGGCCGGCGAGTCCCACACTCCCTACGGCATTGCACAGCCCGGCGTAGGTGTGCGTAAATGCATTTTCAGACGTTTAAAAAAAATATCATAGTTCGGACAACTTTAGAAACAGATCGTAGAAAAGATTAAAGGTAGATTTACCATTCTTAGTATAAAAAGGTAAAATAAAATGACAATATAATTGTTACATTAGTCTTCGAAGTTATAAGACATTGGTGTTACCTTTGAAAACGCAAGTGTAAATAATTTTCCGACACCTTATCGTAAGACAGTTAAGTGTTTGGCTGATTACTGGTTTGAGTTGTATATTTTGTGGCACGCGATTGGTACATTAAACCTGAATAGCAAGTAATCACTACTTACTAATGTTTCAAGTTATATTTTCAAACCGATTAAAACACAGAAATGAAAGTGTCGCTAAATAAGCAAGTTTGTTGGTAAAATTTATTTAAAACAATCATTATAATAATTGCAAAGAATTTGGCACTAGCTTAAGTTAGGCAGATTTTTTTTAACCGACTTCTTGTGTAGTCATTTTACATCCTCAAATTCATCAAATTCAGCTATAGACTTAGTGTATTACCATGTCTGACACCTTTATGAATATGAAATCACTTTGTATAGGCTTCGTTGATTCTGCAACAAGCGAGCTACGGCACTACAAAGTGATTTAAACGGTTTTACCATTTCTAAATCAATTCTCGATATATTTCAGAAAGACTGAAATTCTAAACACGTCTTTGTTTTAGATTTCTTTCAAGCCAAATTATGATAACCGCTACACATTAGTCGAAATTTAAAATTACGTATAAAGTCTGACTTAATAAGACATAGTACCTGCGTATACATTTTTGGAGTTAAATTGCAAAATTATGTTAATAATTTAGTATTAATAATGAATTTATGTTGAGACAAGCAGCGACAGGGCGGCCGGCGGCGTTGGCTAACAAAAATTAAGCCTTTGCGAGCCGTGCCGCCGAGCGCCTTCGGCATCGCCGCCCGCATTACATGTAATTGTGATTTAATAGATCTACGTGCTGCTTTATTTCAACCGTAATGCGTATAAAGACCCTTTGTTTATGTTTGTGAAATCTCTGAATTGGAAAAAAAATCGAAATATAAATTTTGTTTATACTGCGAAATTCCGTAAACCGTTTTCCAAAATAATTTTCTATTTATCGTTATTTTCTCTCGAGTTTTTCAATTTGTATAAAACGAAATTAGATTCTTTGACTTATAAATAAGTAAAACTATAAGACACAGAGAATAATACGAAATAATTGTTTTAATATTCATTTTCTTTAATTTAAGATTTTTGAACCTTGTCGATGGAGTCCTTTCCAATACACTCTGTCCTGTGTCAACATCTTGACCCTCTGATATGACACGACGTCCACTTTCTTTTTTATTTCGTTTTAATATTGCCAATATAAATTTAGTTTATTACATTACAACGACATAATTACCTCCCAGTACATGTCTACATACTTAGATATCCATTGGCAAATGTCTAATTACATGGAACTAATTTGGAGATCCGAATGGTATCATTATCCCGAATGTGTGCGGAACGACGGCCGACAATTGTCGTTTAAGCGTACTATGATAATCTTCTCCCATCCTTTTCAATAACATTATCTGTGTGTGTGTGTTTTAATTCATTGACTTTACAGATTTACCTCTATTTCTGTAATTGTTTATCACGCAAGATTGAATGCAGGAGGGCAACAGTAAAGCTTATTTTTATGTATTGTACATTTGACTTTACTGTTAGGATCTCTGACAAAAAATATACCAAGTCTAGTTTTTTTTGAGGCACCACTCAGGATTCTAACAGATTGTACAAATTCTAAACAACAATTTAATTATTTGAACGAGTACTGTCCGTGAACGTTAAGCACAGCAAAAGAAATGTGAATAGCGTTAGGTTTGACAAAAAACTTCCTAACTTCTTAAAATCAGAAACTATAAAAGAAATGCCTTTATACATTTGTAAGCTGGAAGCGAGAGAACTGAGACAAGTATTTTGCACAAATTGCTTTTTTCGCCATTCGCAAGATTACACTCTAAGAAATAAATCTCTTCTTTCCGCTTTCGTCGCTCTCATTTTGTACGGACATTGAAAAACATTATTTATACCGAAATATTTTGCGTACCACTCGAATACTTACTTTTTAGTATTCTGAAATGCAATAAGTTCACTAGTTGAAACGATAAAAAGACGTTATGGCAAAAAATAATCATTAATAAAGCCATAAAAGCAAAAAAAAAACATTAATTGGTAAATTAAGATCAAAACTTACGTTTTTTTTAAACCAACGAACTATATAATGATAGCCTAATATTTTAGAAGAAAAACTAGCGTTACAGATAAACCTTAAAAGACCCCTTCTAAATAAAAAGATCATATTTCATACGTGTGCACGTTTATTGTGGTTTCACGTCAATTTCCATCATGTAGGACGTGCGTTTTACGAAATTTAATATAGAAAACAATACCACTCTACCAAGAAAACGTGACACTGTCAAGAAAGGCATTACGGTAATTGAAAAAATAACTTCTTGCGAATTGATATATGTAATGTGATAATTTCTATTCCGTTTATATTATCTGCTTTTTTATATAAAGTGTAAGTAAATTATGGAACTAAAATTGTTCTTTATGAAATTAACTGAAATAAAAGTTTTGCTTTACATTTTATTAAAAACTCACAAGATTATAATAAAAAAGTAATATTAAAGCGATATTAAAATTTTCCGCTTCGTGCAGTTTTTCTCCCCCTTAGAAAATTGTACCTATGAAGGTATTTACCTTATTTTGTCGGCAACGAGGCATGACACCCTTCCTTAAAAACTACATTTCGGTTACATCGATGATTTGATTTATGTTGACGTTATCAAGGGTTAGAATGCATTAGCTGTTAATAAAGTTTGTAATCTAATATAGAAATAAATAAATCCAACTTGAATACATACTTGGTCCTTCGAGTTTACGAATTCTTAGTCAAAAGTGGTAATATTTAGTAAAGTAAAAAAAAACTTTACTTACTATTCTGTTTCCGTCAAATTATTGTACTATTGAACAAAAGACAATCAGTTTAAGGACTCCAGATTTATAGATGGCTTTAAAAAGCTTATGAACAGGCTTGGTATCTTCACATTGGGTCGATCGTATCCGTACAGTACAATACATCAGTCGACGCAATGGAGGTTTAGAGTTAACTACTTGTAAATAAATAAGTATAGTAAGTTTACAAACTAAATATTTGTTTAAAAATGTTGCACTGGAATAAAGTTCACATATATTATTTGAGAGATTGACATTCGGATCACGTCTCATTGGCAAAGATATTCGTGCCACCTGTGCTCGCACTCTATAAAACCTTAAACACACTTTGGCTGCTTTAATAAACAAAGTAACTCGAAATACACCTCGCCACAGTGTTAAATAAATGAATATAAAAATATAAAATAGCAGCTGTTGTGCGCGACTTCGTTTGCGTGGATTATATAATAAAGCCTATGTTACTCGGGGATAATGTAGCTTTCTAATGGTGAAAGAATTTTTGAAATTGGCTCAGTAGTTCTTGAGTTATTTCAATACATACAAAATACAAAGTCTGCAAAAGTACTAGTTACTTTGGATTTATGTACGAGGTGCGGTGTTATCTGTACGTAAAGCAATTGTCATTTGAAAAAAAGTCTTGTTCAATTGTTTCGGCTTCGCAAACTTTGACCGTTTCGATTTAAATCATGATGGTTTAGCACAGGTTTAATATAGGATTGTAAAGCTTGTTAAACTGACTGCGGCATGTAACATAAAACAATGATTTTTAAAAACAATTGAGCATATAGTTAAGGTATTACAGAATTGTTAATCAAGCAGTTAGAGGTAGGCAAGACTCAATTGTACTCCACTAGGTATAATAAACGTTAATTGCTGGCTGGCTATACACTGCGCGGTATAAATTTGTTCTCCATTGTTCACAGTTTTTAATTCAAACCGTGGCACGTGAAACAATGGTAACCGCTATCATTGTTGTTGGGGAAAGTTCATTTACATTCCGGATCTGAAAAGAGAACTGTATAATATATTACAAATTCCTGCAGGCCCATTGTCCAAATTGCTCGGCGCTACTTTACCAAAATTATTTCAATCTCATTGGTTTGAGCTCCTTTGTACTTCAACATCTTGCTTGCGTTAAATTTAAGGAAAACGTTTTTTGTTACACATTATGGTATGGTAGCTTAGTTAGGATGTTTTATATTACTTAAGTATACTGTTTCGCATGAATATTTACAGTTTTGATCCTTGTGGTTTTTTATATGAAAAATGGCAAAAGAGCAGCGGGAACACCGAGGTAATCATCAACGACCATGGACATCTACAATACCAGAGGAACCACAGATGCTTTGGCGTTTCGTTTTTGTTATTTAAGCAGGCTACAGTTGTAGGATATATTTGCATGAACAGATAACCCTGGCATATATTAAAAAAACTCAGATAACAAATAACAAGTTTAAGTATTTCTAGAGTAAACAAGAAGCGTACAATGGTGTGTAATATTCCGTTCCTCGAATTCATAAAAGTGTAATGAGTGTTACACTGCCGTTAATGTGTTTATGAAACTCTGTATTTTCTTCGCAGTGATAAATCTGCGGGAATTATGAAGTTTTAAACAAGAAAGCTTGTAATTAGCACGATAATTAAAGGGGCTTAATTGTCATGGCGGTTCATGCTTTGAGTTTTAAATGAGGAGGAAAAGATACTAATTGGCGCCTTTCTTCGCTTAACGAATATAATATTACTTGATTATCAAAATAATTATACATGAAAGTGTATTTTGTACCCTATTCTGCTTATGAAAAAGAAAATAAGATCGGTTTTAATGCTTCTTAACAATATCAAGACGGAAATATTTTTTCGAAACGTAATTAGGTTTTTAAGCATATTAGAATCTAATAGTATATCATAAGCACTGAATTAGTCAACTATAACAGAGAATTTACGAATATTAGGAATATTAGAAAAGTCTTTGGGGACTTGTCATACACAAAGAAGTCACAATGTCTTATACATTTAAGAGTTATGTAATTTTGTTTTAAATAATGTTTTAACGTGTCAGTTGCCACTTTGTACATTGTAAATTGAATCTATATTAAATTTGCAAAAAATACCAAAAAGCCTGCCATTGTAACAAGTTTAATAGTTACGACAAGCAGAAAAATGGTGACATTAATCTCATTTCCGGGAGCAAATAGCTTTCGAACGCGATGTAATGCATCGTATAAAATAGAGTAGTTGGAGCAGAAAGTGAACGATTGTGTTGGTTTCTGCGCTATTAGTTCCGCGTGACATTAAAAAACCTACTGTATATGTTGTTATATACAGGGTGGTATTTTAATGCCCTAGAAAAGCAATGCAAACACTGAAAAAAGACAACATTTTACTTGAACGAATGTATAATGACCAAGATCTAAAGGGTTTTTAAATTTAGTTTAAGGAATACAATAAGGTATAATGACATCGTCTGAGATAAAAAAAACTCTTTTAAATGTTTCTAGTGTTGTTGTAACGAAGTACTTACATTTTGTAAATTTTAATTTAAATCAAAGTATTTTGTATTTTGTTTTACTTTCATTTTTGACCTGATTTTAAAGAATTCAAAAAACTTGTTCGTAAAAGAATTTTTCATTTACAATGAGAATAAAGAT
>QDHC01007041.1:3982480-3999104 GCA_013186455.1 Papilio dardanus tibullus
AATATAGATCTATATGTAGACGCATTATATTTTTACTATTACTACATATTTTTACTAATAACAACACAAACACACACACACACACACAAAAAAAGTAAAAAATTATCAAATTGTTTTTGTATCGCTATTATTCATAGAAGCCTCCTAAATCTTAATTCTAAACTACTCGTATCTGTTACTGTCTACCTGCTACCAGAATGCGAGTGGATTACCGCACTCTATTCTGAGCCTTTAGCAAATATCAATTTCCTGTAAATTTGCCTGGATCGTCGATCCACGTACCGGAAGTCAATCTACACTACATTTACTAGAATCAAGTTGAGGTTTCGAATCTTCCCGAGTCCTATGAGAAATATCGGCAATTGAATCTATAGCGTTCATGTTTAAAACATTACCTAATATACAAATATTGAAGGAGATTAAATTTTTCATTGAAAAACTCGGGATAGTAGGCAGCTACAATCTTTATTACAATTTTAATTAAAGGTAGAGAGCAAATATACTTTGATAGTGTTCTCTATTTTATATTATATTACAACCGGTGATGAAAGTCGTGGTTCTCTACTAGTATATTTTATAAAGCAACATCAAAAGAACCAAAATAAATGTAATTAATCAACAGTAATCATTAATCATAATGTAATCAAGTATTATTCATGTTTTAAACGTCCGCTTTACAAACAACCGTCTGTTTGTTTTCAATCGATTCGTTTCAATCCTTCAATTTGCGATGCTGTACCAATTATTTGTTAAAATACAATATTTTTTCGTTTAATGATTGTTAAACAAATAATTTCGATATCGGTATTTTAATTAATTCTTTTATTATTTATTTTATTTGGCGTGATATTTAATACCAGTATTTTTCCTCAGTGCTCTCTAAGTATACAATTAGACTAGTAAAGGCTCAGTAACTGCTAAAATCGGTTGAAGATGTATTTAAAAATGTACTTGACATAATGATTTTTTTCCTAAGGACAGTTTCGCACAGTCATGTTCGTACAGTTAACAGTATAATCCGAAAAGGTGTAATGAAAACGATCTTATCTACATCAAGCAATCCTCTAGGAGACGCCCTTATCAGTCTGCGCACAACGTGTTTATCGTCCGTCGACTTTATATGACTTCGTGATTCCCTGTCTTCCTGCTACATTAAACTGTCATTCATAGAAATTACTCAGAGCTTTTCTTTGACTATACAGAAAAGGACTAGGCATAGATCCTTTATACTTAATAAATTCTGCCGGTTTTCACAAAAGGGTGAGGTAAATAAGACAATTACGTTATGATGCCTATGACTTTATGAAGGAATTCCTACCCAAAAATTTACACACAAAAAACGAGCACGCAAGCTTGAAAGCGTAGAGCTTATCCTTCTTTTTGTTGACAGTGGGGAACGCGCGCACTTGACAGGTCCTACCATTTAAAAGTCAAAGGAGGTTTTATCTTGCTACGTACAATTTACTGAGCTCGATGTGAGCAGACTCTTCCGAGATTAGAACTAATTAACTTGTTGACGTCCTGCCGAAGTTAATTAAAACGTTCCAACAAAGATGATTATCTATAATATCGAACCGTATTAACGATATAATTAACTTTCTAAATATAGTTTATATGAAATTACAATTAGATATTAATGTAATATTATATAATACAATTATTAAATTAATATCTTCTAAGTTCTTCCGCAATACCGATATAAAATGTAGATTTGAATGCATACAAAAATCCAGGCCAATTTCATTAGTGAAGTCAATCAACCTTAAATCGATTTAAAGTAGACTAAGCAGAGCCTAAAAATTTAAATTCTAAAATTTTGATTTCAATAATTTTGAAAAGCTTAGTTTTATTCCCAGTTTTCGTTTCAACTACCAAATACATTATTAGTTTTTGATAACTAATTTTCAGTAAAAGTTCCCCGTTTGACGTTGTTTTAAAGCAAAAGTCTAGCACTAGAAAGCTCAAAACAAAAAATATGAATAAAAATGGTTCACAAGTAATTTTTTTAATTATGTGTTTTGTATCTGTGGTCATACATATAATCATGCAAAATTAAGGGTTTTATAACAGATTTTTCCTACATTCTTACACAGTACTGCAAAAGAATTTGTTCACTCGATTCATTCTGTAGGACATAGAAAGGTACGAGTAATTTTAAAACATCAAGCTAGAAATTTTTATGCAAGCGAATATTCCTCAAGCGACGTTTGTAATCAGGGGCTTAGAGGAACAAATTTCCACAACTACCCTGCAGCAAAATGAAATTTTCGCTGCATGTTCGTTAACCGCAAACATATACGCAGAAATTTATATGTATTTAAGCCAAACAAAAGGAAAATATATGCAGTTGGTAATAGCAAGAGCTGGGGTATGATAGACTTGAATATGAATGCTATAATAAAAAAAAGTAAAATCTAGGTAGAGATTTTTTTTACTGACAATCTTTACGAAGACCACTTATTTATTCTTTTTTTCAAACTTGTAAGACAAACGTTAATTATAGGATACAACCCGTCTTGAATAAGTTGTTCTGAGGGGTTACAAGCTCTCGAAATCTGAAATGTTACTTTTTATCTGTAAAAGTATCATTTTTATTTATGGGAACCAACTTATAGTTTACTTAACAATTTTTATCCTTGATTTAAAAATTTCTAACATTTTTATTTGTCGTTTATTAGAGTTGCTCGTAGACATGTGGTAAAATGAAGGAAAATTGTATAAAGTGCTAACGTGTGTTAATGTTTAGTGTGAAGGGAACATATAGTGGAAGGAGTTAATTTCCCAGGGGAGCAGTACATTAGGCACACATTCTCAGAAATGGGTCGAATGCAGTAAATTACTCTGGGCGACATTTATGTCAACATAAATATTTGCGCCTTTATTTTTCCTTCAACGAGCCGGTGTTTCTGTAATCTACAAACTTTCGTTTAATGCTAAAATATTTGCACATTAAAGTACAACTATAAAGGTGGCTACCGACGTTACGAGGTCTAATGTGATAGGTTATACACGGTTAGCATTCGAGCGTTGTAAATATAGTGTTACGAGAGACACTATGTAGGTACTAATTGAATGAATGCTTGCTGTGTAATGTGGTACACATCGTGACGTTACTAAGTAACCACTTTAAGTTGATATTAAACTTAGAAATGCTTAAAATGATTGTAGAGAAGTAAAAAAATATTCCTCGGAATGATAGCATACGCCATGTTTGATTTTTTAGTATCTCGAATTTCATTTCGCAGACGTATAGTTGTGCAAATTTGCTATTCCAAGTATCTGGCAACAGACTCGCTACAGCAATATGCGGGAAGCTTAAATTCCTAGTAACCTCACGTATGAATTTTAAAATATAAAAACGTTAAAATTGAAAAAAAATACTGCCGCATACATTTAATTAAAATGTAGTCAAATATTATTTATTAAGATAAAATGAGTGTCGAATTAAAAAAAAATAAGTTTACAATAGTCCAGAAAGTTCTGCTAAGCATAATCCAAGTCTTAGTCGAGCTAATCAATTTTATGTCATAAGTAGTACTAAATTATATACTAATTGTATTTTATTATATTTCTACAAAATAACATTTTAACGCTTACAATTGTTAGAACAGAAAATTAGGCCAGCCTTGTGTAGAAATAACTCGAGGGATAAAAAGGGATTGTTGCCATGTTTCTACGATATATTACCTTGAATTTATAACGCTATTCTTCCCGGACAAAATGGCCACGTATGCGCCTTACTATGTTATGTTACAGCTCATATTATAACAAAACAAAATTAATCTAGCGTAGGGTTATTACTCAATTCATTACAACTTTGTTAACTGTTTGTTATAATACATAATACATACATAATCGCGCTAAAATTAGTTCAAGAAATTATTCATCAAATTATTCATAGAATCAAAACTTATATTAGCACTAATTAGTGTTAAACTTGAATATTCGATTTTAAGCATGTCCCTATACTCGGATGCCTGTTGGAAAACTCTGTTACGGATTTGTAATAATGCCCGTTTGGCAGCGGGATTAGTAACCGTAATACCAGAACTCATCGACTTTCGATAATACGCACACCAAAAAGTAAAATAAAATACTCCTGAAATGTTCAAAACATAAGGAATAAAAGATATAAGTAGGACACATTGATATAAAATACATTTGTAGCCGACAAACGATCAGTATTAACTGCACCGATTTAATTGTACAGTGGGCTTAACCAACATGAACTGACATTGACATTCGATAAAATCATGTGATTTTCAGGTGTGAGATATCGAACTTCAATATCAGTTCCATACAAATTTGTCGATTCCATTAGCGAAATCGCCGATTGAAAAGCATGTTGGGCAAGCCCACTGTTCTCAGTTTAACCTACACACGTCAGTTTTAACTGCGTAGTCGAACTGTACCGTTAAACCTGAGCGTTTGTAGCCTTTAGGTTATTTCTTTTTCAGCCTAAGGCCTGCCCATTGAGCACCGCGCTGGTAGGTCCTGTTCCTCTATCCGTAATCTGTATCTAGGTGCACGCATCCTTTTATCCCTTCATTTGAATACTTTATTTATTTTAAAAAAGCTTAGACTTTCTAGAAATATAATATAAAGTTGTATTGTTCATAGCGTTTCATTACTGTGCATTCATTCCATTGTGTATGGCTAGTGAGGCGGAAAGTCAAGAAAACGCTCCTATTGTGTTACACTGTGCCATAGTCGCAAATTACTTCTATTGTTTAATTTAAGTTTAATCCGTTGTTATTTAAAAATAATCTAACTGGAGCATATATTTGATTAACATACTAGCTGTTGTTCGTGACTTCGACCGCGTGGAAATATAAAATATAGCATATGTTACTCGGGAATGATAAAACTTTCTAATTGTTAAAGAAATTTTGAAATCGGCCTAGTAGTTCTTTAGTTATTAAAAAACATACAAGAATACTAAAATAAAATTTTTCCTCTTTATAATAGTAGTATAGATTAGTATAAATAAATAAGAGAATAACTTGCATATATTGTGCATTGTTGTATTTGATTTTAGTTTTCATTTTATGAAATTATTTTAAATCGAGCATAACACACTCTATTTCGTATATAAAAAGTTATAGCTTGATAAAAGCTTAACTACGTCGATCAGTAGATGAAACGGGGGAGACCACTTTTTATGTGAGTCAGTGTACACTGGTATCGATAACGATATATCGTGTGCACACCGGGGCGACGTCAGAAACATCTTCATTCAAAGCCCTTTGATTGAATGAAACGCTAGCGATATGGCTACAGGGGGCACCGTAATGACCGTAGACAGGCGTAACACTTGCTTTCATAGGTCGATATAAACCTGTATACTGTATACAATAAATGCGAACGAAATTAAGAATATAAAATAGCTTTCTGGGGTTCTAAACTACTTTATCTTTAGAGTTTCTTTACATTTTTTAATTGGCAAGCTTTAGACGAAGGTTAACAAAAATTTCAATTATACCTAGATTAAAGCCGGCTATTAACGCTCAGTTTTAACTGTACACTTCGACTGAGCAGTTAAACCTGACGTGCGTAGGCAAAACTGATAACTGTACAGTTAAAACTGAACGTTTGTAGCCGGCTTAAGTACTATATCTTAGGTCAAAATACCGACCGCTTTGGTTTTGTTTTTGGGCCTCGTTGGATTATGTAGCTCGAAATTAGCTATATTTATCATATGCAAAAAGTAGCAATTCAATGGTTAATTCCTGGAATTATCTCGTGCAAATAAACTCTTAACTTTAATATCGATAGCGACGGACTTTCCAATATACATCTAGTTACTTGTTATTCAAGACGTCACTGTTTTCGATTTCAATAACTTTGGCAATATCGTTCGTAAGCATTAACCTAAGTTGCTGTCGTCGGAGTGGCGGTGATAAGAGCAAGTAACGGCCGTACTTACGAATCAGTAGCAATTAACTGGTCGTTCCCTCCAACTTACTACTACGATGTACCTCCTGCATGAATTTGATAAGAGAAAATACTCTTCTTTTATTCGCTCCATAAAAACTAAGTTAATAAAACGGACAACTTTTTAAATCATCAACCTTAAGTTGAGTATCATAGCCACAACATTGAACTTTGTAAATATTTATAAACTATCCCTTAATTATTGGTTTAGTAGCCTTGATTACCACTTACTTTTTACCTATACTATATCTGATATAAAAAGTAAAAATAGAAGTTTGATCCCTACAGATACCATTTCAAATGTTGCCCTTTTCAATCAATGTCGTCCAATGTCAAAATGTCCGGCCTTCGGACATTCATTTTACGTATTTCAGGATAATAATTAAGTACAACTCCCTTAGACAAGGTGCACAGACTGCGGAGCGCTTCCAAAATAAATAAATATTTTGTGTTTGAGTATGATTTTGCATATTAAATACGACAAAGTGACAAATAAGTGACTTGTCTCTTTATCAATTTTATACGTTTTATTTAATATTCGTTATGGAATCGCTTCGATTCGAATGCACTTACTCCTAAGACGCGTACAAAATATTCTATTCGAAGAGTCCCAATGAAATGCTTTAATTTATTAAAGATTTCCTTCCTAATAATATTGATGTAAGGAAACGATAGAAGAGTTTAGCTTAAGCGTGAGTTTGTAAACGGGAAAAAAATAGTTAATAAGAATATAGCTGAAGTAATTTAGTTCTTCGTTGGAGTTTTTTCTCACGACAAGGCTTAATGAATAAGATAGAAAACACTTCCACTTTAAAACAATGTAACCACTTCGAGGATGAACCGCTGCAGTCATTTGTCTTGTCTTTTTTCTCAGTTGTTGTTAAAATTCTTAACAAATAACGCTTATGATAAATATTTACGTACTTTTCCCTATTTTACTATTATTAATTAATCGTTTGTTGAATTTTGAGATTCAAATTATAGTTTGATCCTAGAACATTTCTAGCTTCATTTAAATTTCGAAATAATCTGTTAATTAAATACTGCTATGTCGATGAAATCCAATACAATTTTCAGTAAACATTGAGAGTATTGAGCCCCTATTTCGGTCAGGGCCCGGGAGGTAATATCAATTTAAGTGTCGGATTTACTGATGAAAGCTTAACCCTTATTATTATTTTAAAGGAGTTTAGCATAACGATTTTAAATTAAAAGAAATTAATTTAAATAAAATATTTTAGGGTTACGCTAAGTAGGTACCGACCACCTTTAAATGTCTAAAAATGTATAATAGACCAAGATCCCGCGACGTTTTTATCTTTGTAATAGTATAAAACCAAAAGTGGTAGTATAAGCAAAAGGTGATATTTAGAATTAACGTTCATGGTAATCCTACATCTATTACCGATTTTAAATTTAGAATATTATATTTTTGACATAAGTATTTAAACTGTTACGAAAATTATAACTATTTTACACCAGTATTTTTTGGTTTGGTGCCGGAACTAAGTCACTTAAGGGAGGTAATTTAATTAAAAGGTCCGGTATAGTACAAAGTGAAAAGCGGACAATTCGGTCCGTCACAGCTTTTAGAGAGGCTTTGGTGCAAATATTCGGGTAGCGCCGGGAACGTAGTTTGATTGATCTACCCGGGGACATGTATAAGAAACATTAAAATGTCTATACCCTTTCTCGATGTTATTTTCAAGTGTATATTTTGATAAAACATAGATATCGATTTACTTTTAAAGTATTATTTTTTATATTACAAAGTGGCAAACGAGCAAGCGGCCACCAGGAATCGCTGAAATAGCGAAACTCCCGGTGCCCGTAGACATCTGCAATTGCAGATGCGTTGCCTACCCTTAGTATTCAGAGGAGGAGACGCACAGCAAGAGAATAATTCCACACCCTATGCATCCCCTCCCCGGAAAATCCACTTCCTCTTCCCATAATTTCCTTATAGGAAAATGATAGGAAGAGGAAGTGGAAAAGGGAAACTTAAAGGGAAAGTGGATTAAAATTACTCATCTTTCAACGCATTCATCAGATGAAACACGGATTGCTTCCATTTGACGCCTGTCTTCTGTGTGGTCACGGTATTTCACCGGGCGAGCCGGACAATTCGTGCGAAGATCATAAAGCGGGCTCTACCACTGTTAAAGTATGTCTATTTTCTAAACAACGATATACATACGGATTCGTTTACATAAAGCAACAATACCATTATCTAAATAAGGAACGATTTCCAACAATTAATTAATAATTATTGGATCATAACAATCCTGACGGCAACATTAATAACACATTTCATTCAAATGAAATCCTCATATCAGCTTTACGCAGAAAAGTAATATGATTTTATTCATCACATCAATATTTTATGATGGTATTTTAATATACGCCGAAATAACAGCTCCGCGTATAAGCGCAGTTGATTGATTTTAATACCATACGATTTAATACGCGGCGTATAAATATATTCGTACACCCAATCGTAATCGTTGGATATATTAAGAATTCATTGGAATCAGCTTTGATTGTGCTTTATTTTATTTGCAAATTCTATACAACAAAAACTGACTCATCGACAGATAGGTATGAATATATCAACGGAGATACCAAAATATTGAAACTAGTTACTTGAAATTAACATAACTTGTATATTTCTGACATTACGTTGGTGACTATTAAAAAAACAAATTTATCCTCGAAAGGACTAAAGTAGAATGAAAGTTTGTATGGAAAAAGCCTAGGCATTTTTTTTGTAATTTGACATAATCTTTGGTTGATCCGGGGAAGGGGACGCATAGGGAGAGGAATTATCCTCTTTTTGTGCGTCTCCTCCTCCGAAGATTAAGGGTAAGCAACGCATCTGCAATTGCAGATGTCTATGGGGAGCGGTCGCTTCGCTATTTCAGCGTGTCCAGGTGGCCGCTTGCTCGTTTGCCACTTAATAATATAAAAAAAAATAACAAATAAGCACATTTTAGATCAAATGAAAAAACACCTATTTCAATATTTATTTAATTTAACGTGTTACATTTATTTCCAACTCACGAATTATTCTTGCCTTTATATAGCAACCTTAAATAACCTTGTTTCCTTGTTTGTCGAATTGTTACGTAATGTATTGAAGAATATAATAATGAAAGTATGAAAATATGCCGCGAGCTCTTGAATTGTATTTTCGGTTCTTTGTAAAACTTAACTAGGTCGGGAAATGTGAAAGCAGCTAACTTAAATAAAGTACCTACTTGCTAAATAAGCTATTGTTGTATCTCTCAATGTAACGAAAATAAAATATTACTGTAAAAAACAAGAGCGAGCGACTCAAGTACTCGAATGAACTGCTACAGTATTATGCAAAAGGTTTTTTTAATAATTTTATTGATTTTATAGACGCACGTACTTAAAAAATGCTATTCCATGATTTTTTCATTTGTTATTTCACTTAATAGTGTCCGAGAAAATATGTGATACAAAGCCGGCTACAAAGGTTCAGTTTTTAAACTGTACAATTTTAACTGCACGACGAACTGTAAAGTTCTCAGTTTTGGCTACAAACGTCGTCGAACTGTGCAGTTAAAACTGAGCGTCAGTAGCCGGCTTAATAATAATATTGAAATTCTACCGCATATGAACACTGTTTTCTTTCCATTACTTTTAAAAAACTTTATTTGCATTTTCATTGGATGCATTCAAAATAGACTTCGTCTCAATATCGAATTGCATATCTCCGCTATAAAGTCATAACATTTTGCTTATATAAGTTGGAAAATATTTCTCGTACCTTTAAAGCAGTCTCGTATTCACTGGCATAGAAATAATCAAAACAAGATATGAACTTTATATAAAAAATAACAAACATTTTCTAACAGGAGAAACCTAAAAACTAAATTATTATATGAAATAATGTAACGTTTAGAATAAATATTGTTATTGAAGTTAATAGTAAAAAAAAAGGTTAAAAGGTTTCGACTCATGATGGGCTCCATTTTCCGCAACCCCACGACTAGCGTGTATTTTGCGTGAATACACATATCTTTGAATTTCTTCGCCGATGTGTGCAGGTTGCATCACGATGTTTTCCTTCACCTAAGAGCGTCGGGTAAATATGTACATATGAAAATCGAAAATCACTTTATTAACAAATATTTTAATATTTTATAACACAACATTTTTCTTTCAACAAATAATGTTCTCAGACGTTTTTAACCAACTTTATATTTATAAATTACTTTACCTAAAGAGTTTCAAAGTCGCGAAACTAAAAAATATCTCTTTAATATATTTTAGTATATTGGAAAGGGCTTATAACTACTTTGGGATAATGTTATAGGGGTGAAACATATCAAACTAATCCCGCCAACTTTGAAAGTTTTTTCCGCAATAACATGTTTAGTCCATTTGAAACAAAATAGAAAGCAAACATCTGTGGACTAAGCCTGACCCTTTTTTGTTACATTAAATCGATATCTATCTATAAACTGTTATAGCTTTATAACTTTTAATATAATGGAAATTACATTTTTGTCATAATCTAGCTATTGTCTGCGACTTCGTCCACGTGACATTAAAATATATTCTCGGGCATAATGTATCTTTCTAACAGTGACACATATTTTGAAATAAGCCATGTAGTTCTTGACTTATTTAAATACACAAAAAATACAAATATTTTCTCTTTATAATAATACCAGCTCTTGCTCGCGACTTCGTCCACGTGGCATTAAAATATATAGCTTATGTGACTCCGGGATACTGTAGCTTTCTATGAGTGAAAGAATTTTTGAAATCGGCCCAAGAACTACGTTCTTGAGTTATTTCAATGCCAAAGTTTCTCTGCGTATAATATTAGTATAGATTAATTGTATATTATAACAAGACCCGATGTTTGAGGTCAAAGCATAATGAGATGAAAAGACGATGAATTTACCTATTTAATACAAACTTGCCTGAAGTAGAGTTAATTTCTACTGTATTAGTATTTAACCTTCAACAAAGTAAGCAGTGCCAAATATTTTACCAATGAGTTACAAACGTCACAATGTGGGCTGTCTGAAGTTGTCCGTTGAAAACAAAGGAAGGCGGGCAAATGGAAAAGATGTTATCTGCTTCATACAAACCTATTCCTTTACAAGGCTCTCTTATCTGTAATGGCATAACGTGTTTATGTCCGACTACTATATATGGCTCTCTCACTCCTCTCTGTCGACGACATTAAACTGTCATTCACAGAAATTAACCAGCACTTTTATCTTCTCACAATTTATTAGGCTGAATTGGAGCGTACTTTTATAGATAACTTGTTATTCACTTAGTGTGGTAAATAAGTTAATTACAAACTAGTAATTGATAGTATTATGATTTATCTATACTGATACAGTTGAACCTGGATTAGAGAGTCCAAGGGACCGCGATATTTGTCTCACTTAAAGAGGTTTCTCTAATCAAAGTTTCTCGCTTATGGAGGTAGCTCGTCGGGACCATAGACTGACTCTCACTTATAGAGGTTTCTCGCTTCTCCAGGTATGACTGTATTATAAAGAAACTTTTTATTTTTGTATGTTTGCATATTTGTATTGAAATAACTCAAGAACTACTGTGCCGATTTCAAAAATTCTTTCATCATTAGAAAGCTACATTATCCCCGAGTAACATAGACTATATTTTTCAATTCCAAGCGGATGAAGTCGCGCACAACAACTAGTTTATTATAAGATAGTAATATCTACGTGTACTTAATTAACGTATATGTCTTAGTTTATTTGATATACGTGAATTAATCGAAGTAGTATGTTTTAATTTACTTTAATTAATTAATGAATTTACACAGGTACGAAGATAAAGTAATAAAGGATATTTTAAGTATTTTTATGATAACCCTTTATAACCCATCTATATTATATTTTCTTATACTCGCACTCTAACAAGGTAAGCTAGTTTATGCTGTAGTAAACTAATATAAAACTAAGAATAAGAAAAGTTAGAACAATTGCAAACGAATTAAACTAAGCTACGTGATCGCAATACGATCCACTTTCAATACTTATCTACCTTCGTACTCAGCAAACTAACTCAAAACACAAACAATATAAAACTATATTAAATTACAAAAAAAAACGTTATAGCGTTGCTTGCATAGATGATCTATCAATTAAAACGTTGCTTGCAAACATTATCCATCAATTAGTTCGTAACAACATATTCGTAAAAACTATACTAAAAATAAAATAAAACATTTTTTTTATTGTAGAGTTTCTACGTTTTAAAGAAGCAAATATTAATTATATCTGTTATTTGTAATAAGGTTGTTTTTACTCGGACGCTTTTTTAAAGTCGCCGTTTGCACTTTTTAAACGCCCTCGCTGGTATGATTGCTGTAAAATGACTCTTTTTTCGTTGGCTCAGCGCTCAAAACCCAAGGAAGCGCGGCTGTGTGAATACATACATGGAAATGCATTTGACCTATCTAAACGCTTTTTTAGCGCGCGTTGAAAAAGCGTTTAGCTCATGTGAACGGGGGTAACATAGTTAAAATAAAGACTATATAACATTGGTGTTATCTATGATATTAAATTTCAAACTTTAGTGTTAAGTTGAAATAAAATAAATACAATAGAAGTGTGTTGTGATAACGCATGACACAATACACAACGCGTTGGTGAGTTCTTGACTTTTCCGCTTTACTACTCCCACACAATAGAATGAATGCACAGTAATAAAACGCTACGAACAATAAAAGTTATTTTAGATTATATTTTCAGCATAAAAGCTTTCGAAGTGTATCTCTTGAATTAAGAATAGCTTTTCAGTTTTGTTTTTATGAAAGTTCTTGTGAATTCAATATTTGATTTCATACTAGTAATACGTTTTAGAAAATAAAGGGATAAAAACTCATATATTATAAGCAAATTTTGCACGTTACTTTTGACATTCAGAACGTCAGTGGCTCTGGGGTTTAGCTCTTGACTTGTAAAACTACAGGTCCCCAGTTCGAATCCCACCATGTACGAATGTGATTTTCGATTTTCATATGTACCTACATATTTACCCGACCTTCTTACGGTGAAGAAAAACATCGTGATGCAATCTGCACATATCGGCGAAGAATTTCAATCATATGTGTAAATTCACACAAAATACGCGCTTGTCATAGAGTTGTGGAAAATGGAGCCCATCATAGGTCGAACTACACTACACTTATTATAACGTTTTTAAAAGATAAACATATTAAATAAATGAGACATACAACAAGGACAGCGACAAGGATTAGTTGTATATCTGAATTAAATCACGAGTATCAGGAACAGACGTCCTTTACGGGTTCACGGTCTCTTGATTTCCGGCCGCTTGTCAACTACACATACGCCAGCTTTTGTAATAAATAACAAGGAACGTGATCCTTATACGTACTACTAAATAGACAAAGAATTTAATATATATAAAATACTAGGCTGTTACCGGTGACTTCGTCCGCATGGAACTTTTTATTGCTCCCCCTTTCTTTTAACCCTTTATGCGTACCGAATTTCATTTAAATCAGTAGTGTCTGGTTCAGTTTTAGAGATAATCAAGAACATGTGTTTGTAAGAATATTTCGACAACCCAAGCTTCCTTAATAATATAGTCGCTCCACAGCGCCAATTTTCTCTAAACAAACACAAATTAATATTTCCCTTTACTTTGATTTAGTTAAAAGATGTAAAAGGTTTGTATAATTAGGCAATTAGCATATAATAGGTCTAAGTAAACGTTTAGCTCATGTTCAATGTTAATTAATTCCGTTTCCATGTTTGCAAATCATTACATTACGCATATCAAAATGAGAAGAAATAATAATGATGTTTATTTTGTATCTATATTATATTTTTAAGAATGTTACAAAAAGAAGCAATATATCA
Source organism: Papilio dardanus tibullus (assembly GCA_013186455.1). Taxonomy (NCBI): domain Eukaryota; kingdom Metazoa; phylum Arthropoda; class Insecta; order Lepidoptera; family Papilionidae; genus Papilio; species Papilio dardanus. Next base: position 3,996,322 of record QDHC01007041.1, read on the forward strand.
AGTTAAAAACCATATCTACGTAAACTATGATGTTATTCAATTGTTAGTATATTTTATTCTAATAGCAAGTTTGTTTTAATGCAATAAGCAGTACTTAAATAATAATATAATTATAGCCGTTTTCACCAACAATCCCTAAATTTTAGGTAATTCTTAACGCTTTTTAAATGGCACTTAACACTACTTTCGTTTTCACCAACAGGTAAGTGTCACTTTAGACCGCAAGGGAACCGTTAGATTTAGGGAGACCATTAAGCAAAAAGGCACCTATCTAAAACTACTTTAAGGGCTTGTTGGTAAAAACGGGTATTACTTTCCTAAAAACTTTACGAAAATTCTTGTATGTTAATTTCGACAAATGAAAATGTATTTATTTTCTAATCGCTTTTTGGGTTGGCACATAATTTAAATTCATTTTCAAATTTTAAATATATTCAGCGTGATACGCTTTGATTTATTTTTTAATCACACGAGAAATATTTCCACGTGACGTGCGTAATATAAATTTATCGCCCGTAGCGTACAAAATTTTTCAATTGACGCCAAAAGGTAAATCAACTCTTTTTATTACTTTTTTCTGTCGAACGTTAAATTTTTTTATGAACTTCGCATACTGATTGCGGTTATTATTGTCATTGAAATTTCAAAACGTTGATTGAAAAAAATGACACATACAAACTATTAATAAAAACGTTTATCACTTTAATAAGTCAAACAGTTTAGGCTACAAGAGGCTTAATATAACGAGTATGTTAATACACACATGTTCGCAAAATTATGATCATCCTGTCATTCGGACCAAAACAATAAGCACAGAAAATCTTTTGTTATCGATGTAGGTTAATCAGCAATCTGTTTTCATTTAGCACTGTATTAGAAGTAAGTTTAGCGAGTATTTAAGGTCATAGCTCATCTACCAACTCTCATTCTTCTACGTATAGCAACTCGCGTTAAACTCGGCGAGTGAACGTACTTTAGTTATATATTTCACATCTGTGGTTCCTCTGGCGTTGCAGATGTTCATGGGCGCCGGACCAATTAATTTAGTTGATCCGCTGCTTGTTTGCCTCCTTCTACTATAAAAAAGGAGGTTCTTGCTTAGAAATTTATTTCTCTAGCTGGCTTAATCATTGACAGTTTTTTTTAAATGAGAAGGGGGCAAACGAGCAGCGGATCAACTAAATTAATTGGCCCGACGCCCACGGACATCTGCAATGCCAGAGGAACCACAAATGAAATAAACGTAAGTAAATCACTAGTGAATACGTCGATGGGTCGGTGCCAGGTTGATATATGAGTGGTAACCTTTAAGGCGTACAAGAGCCGGCAATCGGCAGTCAGTTGTATTAGATCACGTACGCTAGTTTCATTCGTTCGCGATTGTTCTTGTTCCACTTTTCTCATCTTGAACCAACTTTTATATTAGTTTATTATTTGTTCATGTTTATTTGTACTATAGTTAGATATTATATACCTACATAAAGTATTATGAATTTGAATAATATAATAAAATTCACTGTTTTTGTAAATATTCCATACTAGCTGTAGTGCGCGATTTCATCCGCGTGAAATTAAATAATATAGCTTATGTTACTCGGGGATAATGTAGCTTTGTAATGGTGAAAGAATTTTTGAAATCGGTCCAGTACTTCTTGAGTTATTTCAATACAAACAAAAATACAAAAATTCAAAAGTTTCTTTCTTTATAATGTTAGTATAAATAGATAAACCATATTATTATCGTCTTCCAACCGGTTCCCGCGCTTTTAATCTTTAACTATGAATAAAAACTCTTTATGATAAATGAAAATTTATTTATAGTATCTCTATTTTTGTATATTTCTGAGCTTCTGTGGAAAGCCTGTTAATAACTCTACAATGCAGTCACGAATAGAATTACTGTCAAGCGACGTAGTTTAATTTTGCAATGGAAATTACAAAATTACGTTCATACCGCTCTCTATTTGAATACTATAATTATGTTTTATACATGACAATGATACGAAACATCTTCTATTAAATAAATATACAAATTGCTCATTTCATGTTCAAAGTTCCGTTAACGATATTCTTTACGTGATTTTTTTTCGAAAGTTGTTTAAGTCCTTCTAATTTCAGTTCATAGTACAGTCGAACCTGGGTTAGCGAGAGTCCGAGGGACCGCATTATTTGTCTCGCTTATAGAGGTTTCTCTGTAATCCGAGTTTCTCGCTTATGGAAATCGTCCCTCCACATCATACCATGACTCTCGCTTATAAAGGTCTCCCACGAATCCAGTTGTCGCTTATCCAGGTCCGACTGTATCTTCACTAAAAGTTCAAACAAAACAAATAGAAAACATTTTCCCATTTCATTTTGAAGAGTGACAAGCGAATGCGTAACACGATTCCCGCGGTATTTCCAATTTTTACGCTATTCTGCGAACGCCAATACAACTATTCAGTCCATTTCACCAATACGTAGGAACCGAGCTCGTATACGTGTCATGTCACACATCAATTTGTGAACCTTCTTCGCTGACATTTGGAAGTAATTCAATATAATCTGAACATATGTATGAAAACGTACGTGTATGTTCAATCAGTCATATACTTGCATCATTAAGACGATCGCGGTAATGAATTATTACTTAATTTATTGATTTACAATGCCTAGTTAGTACTAGGTCATGTTTAGAGACTCCTTCATTTTGCTTCTGATTTCGTTTGACTAATTAAAGCTTATAAGTATGATAGTTGCATTTACAATATTAGTAATGTAGCTTTCATCCATTTGCAAAATTA
>QDHC01007041.1:4000809-4012378 GCA_013186455.1 Papilio dardanus tibullus
ATCACGTACGCTAGTTTCATTCGTTCGCGATTGTTCTTGTTCCACTTTTCTCATCTTGAACTAACTTTTATATTAGTTTATTATTTGGTCATGTTTATTTGTACTATAGTTAGATATTATGAAATTGAATAATATAATAAAATTCACTGTTTTTGTAAATATTCCATACTAGCTGTAGTGCGCGATTTAATCTGCGTGGAATTAAATAATATAGGCTATGTTACTCGGGGATAATGTAGCTTTGTAATGGTGAAAGAATTTTTGAAATCGGTCCAGTAGTTCTTGAGTTATTTCAATATAAACAAAAATACAAAGTTTCTCTCTTTTTAAATATTAGTACAGTAGTAAAGATAAACCATATTATTATTGTCTTCCAACCTGTTCCCGCGCTTTTAATCTTTAACTATGAATAAAAAATATTTATGTTAAATGAAAATTTATTTACAGTATCTCTATTTTTGTCTATTTCTGAGCTTCTGTGGAAAGGCAGTTAATAACTCTACAATGCAGTCACGAATAGAATTACTGTCAAGCGACGTAGTTTAATTTTGCAATGGAAATTACAAAATTACGTTCATACCGCAATCTATTTGAATACCATAATTATATTTTATACATGACAATGATACGAAACATCTTCTATTAAATAAATATACAAATTGCTCTCGCTCTCGCTTATAAAGGTTTCCGACGAATCCAGTTCTCGCTTATCCAGGTCCGACTGTATCTTCACTAAAAGTTCAAACAAAACAAATAGAAAACATTTTTCCCATTTCATTTTGAAGAGTGACAAGCGAACGCGTAACACGATTCCCGCGGTATTTCCAATTTTTACGCTATTCTGCGAACGCCAATACAACTATTCAGTCCATTTCACCAATACGTAGGAACCGAGCTCGTATACGTGTCATGTCACACATCAATTTGTGAACCTTCTTCGCTGACATTTGGAAGTAATTCAATATAATCTGAACATATGTATGAAAACGTACGTGTATGTTCAATCAATCATATACTTGCATCATTAAGACGATCGTGGTAATGAATTATTACTTCATTTGTTGATTTACAATGCCCAGTAACAAGTCATGGTTAGAAACTCCTTAATTTTGCTAGTGATTGCGTTTGACTAATTAAAGCTTTTAAGTATGATAGTTGCATTTACAATATTAGTAATGTAGCTTGTAATTATTTATGGACTATTCCCATTCTATACCCATTATCTTTACCTTAAATTCTTCTCTTATAGTATGTAGTTACAATAACTTTTTTCAACAACTTCTAAACTTAATTGCCAGATACGTATGACTATGCGATTGCTTCACTTTCTTTTACAATAAAGCGAAGTAAGTAATGTACTATGTTTAATATCAGTTGCCGATTTCCTGAATAAGGAAACATGGAAATCACACGCAGAAGTCATCCTATAAACACGTTACGTTATATTAAATAAGAGTACGGCGAAGCAAAAGGATAACATAATTTCCACTGTGAGACGGCGTGACAAGATGTCTTTATTCGGTTGAACACATCGGTAAAATATGATTCGAATATACTCTCAGTAACTACTGGTAAATAGGGCGTATATTTATTTGTTTTTCAATTAGAATAGTAAAATGTCTTCAAATAATAAATATTCGTAAACATAAAATGCAGACCTTTCCCGTTTGTGTTCAGGACATGATTGTAAAGAAAATACTACTAGTACAGTACTATATTTTTTTTTTTTATGTTAATAAGTGGCAAACGAGCAAGCGGCCACCTTAATTCGCTGAAATAGCGAAGCGACCGCTGCCCATAGACATCTACATTTGCAGATGCGTTGCCTACCCATAATCTTCGGAGGAGGAGACGCACAGCAAGAGGATAATTCCTCTCCCTAAGCGTCCCCTCCCCCGGAAAATCCACTATATTGTCTATTGTATTATCTATGCTACTACACAGATTAAAATTATAGCATTTATAAAACTGTATTTATGTCAATGTAGATACTATATTAAACGTAACTCGTTTAGAGCAATGCAATTTATAATTTCCTGCGTTTTACTGAAGCATACCGTAATTGTTTAAAGTGTTGTTTTTATTTGTAACTGCGCAGTTTTCGCATTAATATACACGGCAGTTATCACAAACACCTTTGCTTAATTGTTATTTACGACCTCATTGCCGCGGCTGTTTGAAACTATATATCATCCATTTGCAAAATTATCTCACACAATGCGTACTAATTATGAAACATGCTGCAAAATTACTTGAAGTGCTTCATTAAAATGTCCATTATGTATGCGTTTAAAACTAAAATTGAAATTGGAATAATATTCGTTTTTAATTTATTTATTCCTATAGACTACAAACAAAAGTTGGGTCTAGGATATCAATAACATTTTTGTGTAGGACTCTATCAATCATAATATCAGTCAACGCCTATACACGGAGAATTCATAATTTCAGCAAAATCAACAATACAGATTCCTTTTATGTATTAATGTACCAGAAAATAGCGTTTAATTTAGATTTAGCAAAAGATTCTTCTAATTGAATACTCGTACAACACTGGACATTCAATTTCAATCTACTAGTAATGGATCTTGATCATTCGTCATTCATCGTTCCTAAAGTACCTTGTGTATACTATTAGATTCAAAAAGTAGTGACAATATAAAAAACAAATCTAAATGGATTAGAAACTAAAAGAGTCTGAATAAAATATATTCGCTTTAAGCCTGAAATAGTTGGTGCAACAGACATACTGTCGAAACTCGTCTACGTAAAAGTCTCATTGACATCTGATATATGACCTTGCTTATTTGTTTTTTATAAAGAATACTAAGAAAGTTTTGTATTAATTAAAAGGGCTTAAGCGATTGACGAACTCTACAGTACGAAACTAATTGAGACGAAGTATAAAATAGAAACACAATTGGTATGAAAAACAATACGACAAAATTATCAACCAAAAAAAACTACCAAATTAGAAGTAGTTTAGTAAAAATTGTAGTTGTTTTTTTTTTGTTATTAAAATTACTTGGAAATAAAATAATAACAATGTAAAATACTTTAGGTAATAGAACCCTAGTGCATGTATTATAAAATTTGTTTGTGGCAACAAATATGCATCGCGAATTTCATTTCGTAGCAGTGCGCTCGTGCAAATTTACTCCAAGCCTCTTTTTATATACCTCGCTTGAGGAATATTCAACAGAAATGAAATTTTTTATAGTCCATCGTTCTAGGGGAATATAGAATAAAAACAAATTGATAAAATTTTGTATAAGAATATATACTTTTTATTTTACTTGCTTAATTAAAGCGTAGCAAAGAACTAATTAATACACCGATGTATTTATGTATTTAAAAGATTTCACTCTTTCGCATACTAGGAACATTTTTAACCATATTATAAACAATATTTCAATAACTAGGGAGCAACGAAAGTACTATGAACATAATTTTCTAAGCATAATTCTATTAAATATCAAAAATCGTTAGTGTTGCTTGAAGTAGAGACTTCAAAAATGTCTCCATATGCTTCCTTTACTAAGGCATGGATCGTTAGTTTTTACTAAGGAAAATAACTGTACAATTTAATTAAATAATACAGGAGAGAAAAGTCGAACTTTACTGAGGGCATTTTCCTTTTTTTTATTTAACAACCGTGAAATATTTTAACGAAGCTGCCTGCATCTGCAAGTTTTACGAGAATCTCTCGACGCCGTCGCCGAGTATATTCAAGGATTTGATGTCTTGCGCCAAACGAGCAGCATCGTTACAGGTTGTGTCTGCTCGAAATATCAACATTTTTATAAAGATATACAAAATTAAATTACGACTTATTTGATATCACAAACCTTCAGTACCCAAGGACATGAACCTGATAAATTCTGAAAGTAAACTATTTAAATAAATAAAATCTAATTAAAAAAATGTTTGTAACAAAACCGCAGGACTTATTTATGTTTAATTTAATATATTCTCAAACTTATACTAAACGACTTATTCACAAAAGACAACTTCTACGACACAAACAATACGTACAATGTGAACACAAAGATATTTGTCTAAACTAGACATCCACTCTTGCATTGTCACGTCGATTCCGAGAAAGTAAACTTTCAAGCTATTTGTGCAAGGAAATTCAGTTCAGGTGTAGCACTAGTACCAACCTCACTTAGATCCCAATATCCGCAAGAGAAAATGTAAAAGCATTAGCTTCTGCAGCGCGAAAATACGATGAAGGTAAAATACATTAAGTACGATAAAGTGAAGTGGTTACCGGGAATATTTAATTACATTAAATACATTTTAAAATGTTTATTTTGTATTAAACAACTTCCTTATTTCGAGTTTAGTAATTAACTTGTCTTTTCGTTCTTTTGCATGTCGAAAATTTTATGTGAATTTAATTTATCATAAAATTTTAAAGCTTATTTTTATGGTTTCAAATCAATTTACTCTACAAAGGGAGATATATTGGAAACGCAATAAAATACCCCTTAAATTCACTAAATGATTCCAATCAAGTGACTTAAGCTTTTTGTATTTCCATTAAATTTTCCGTATACGAAAATCCTAATGCTTCTCTTTTCTTTTGTAAACGCAGAGACAACAACATGTTTTAGTATATGAGTTGTGCAGTGGAAACACATTGGTTTGACAAAAATATGAACAGAAAGCAGACTGGTAAACGCCTACAAAGATATTCATTATTCAACAACTAGTCTCCTATGCCAATTGTGAAATACTCAGGCGTGTGATCGTGTCATTATCGACTAAAATGTCACGGCTACTATTTCAAATTTGATATGAAGCGTGACACCTCTTGATTGCTGAAATAGACTGAATAGTTTGACGTTCGCAAAATAACGTGCAATTGTAAATTCCAGCGGGAATCGCAATACGCATTCGCGTGTCACAATTCAAAATGGACAGGCGAAATGATTCTGTGTTTATTTTGAAATTCGAACTTACTACTTCGAATATTACTATTTCCCATCGGCTATTGCAAACTTGACCATATCAAGACGAAAATATTCATATCAATTTGGATTATCCTATAATTAAAGTCTCGTCTATCAAAATCAAAAATGTTCTTCGAATTACTTACAAGACTTCTTGGAGTTCGGATAAAATAAAAAGTAAAATATTTTCGTATCTAAGCAAAAACACTGACAAAAATAACACAAAATACTAGTTGAAACAAATTCTAGGAATCTTGCTCGTCGCAAAAATAAAGGTACAAATTGATGGACTCTATCTACGGAGATATATTTCGTGAGAGTAACATTCAGAAAAGTAAAATATGTTATCAAGTTATAAATGGTACAGAAAAATATTGCCTTACAAAGTAATTTAGTAGATTTTTATTATTTCATATTAACTTACCTTATAGTAACTAGGACAATTTATATTCGTTGTAAAATTGTCATTTTACAAGTAGTTTTACTCAAACTGTTATTCGAGATAAAAACAAAAAAGTCAGTGCTCAAAGACCAGAAAAACGAACAAATAATATATTAGGAAAACATTCGACGAGTGTCAGTTACTCCAAATGTTGGATATTAAGTAGTTTATTCGGTTTTCCTTATTGTAGAAAAAAGGTTGGTAATCTCACCACACCGGGATCCAAAGTTTTTGTTACGATAACATGTTTAGTCCATCTGACACTAAATGGAAGCCAAACATGTGGGGTCTTATTCGCGACCCTTTTTGTCACATTATATTGGTTCACCAATTTACGAAACTTTATTGGCTTAATTTATTACATATCCAATATAGTTCGGATGATACCTATACATCGATACTTCGAAATGTATACTAAATAAACTTAACACTTTTAATGTGAAATTTAATTTTTGCAACCTGCACATATCGAAGAAATTCAAAGATATGTGTGAAGTCACGCAAAATACGCGCTAGTCGTGGAGTTGCGAAAAATGGAGCCCATTACGGGTCGAACTACACAACATTACACAAAGTTTCAATCCAAAAAATCCGACCCGAAAAAGTAAAAAACAGTCATTCTTATGTAGAAAATAATCAAATGTATTTCCAAATTATTAAACCCAAAATAAATATTTGTCAATTATTTACTAAAATGTAAGAAGTATTTTTTGTAATCAATTTGTCCCGCTCGTTTCTTATTCAAAATAGAGCAGAATTTCCCCATTGTCGTCAGCAGAATATAATATCACGGTTCACAAGGAGAGCGGCAAATGTAATTGTGAAGTTCCACTGCGGACTGTTCTAAGCCGCTTCACAGTAATTCTATTCGAGACCACAATGTGTAGTTTGTTGGGTCGTCATTATACGCCCACGACTAACGCAAGACTTAACACCTATAATCCTTTGTCAAAGGAAATTTTCTTAACATAATAACTTTGAATAAAATTACGAGTGCTATTTCTCCTTTGTTTAAACCTGTTGATTACAATGTAAGTTTTCATTGTCTAAATACCTAAGAAATAAAAGAAGCGGTATGAAAAGCTAGAAAGCTGACATTGGTGTAGTTTTCTGTTTTTCGCGGCCCTTCTGGGCCGCGACTGCAAAATACTCCAGTCCCACTTTCCCAGAAGATGAGCCCACGATGCGCTCGAAACTAGTCGGAGCCGACGCCGGATTGTGTCTAGGTGAGTGTCCCCGATTTTATTTAGTTACAATAATGTATCACGAAAGTTTAAACAGTTCAACATAGATGAGATTTTATTTTGTACAAGTTTATTATCAGTGAAATCGATAAAAAAGGATAAATTCTAACATAACCTAACTTGGGCTAACAAAATGCTATAGCCAGATCTTCATTTTTAGTATCACTAAATGAACAATTCGTAACTTATGCTCATAAAGTCGGTGTTAACAAGAACTAATATAAAAGTTGGTCCAAATAAGACGAGACGAGAAACAAGAACAATTGGGCACAAATGAAACTGGCCTACGTGATCTAATACAACTGCTTTCCGGACCTCGTTTGCCCTAATACTCGACAAACTGACTTCTAAAAGACTATTAAGTAAATACAGAAATAACGAAATAGTAAACAAAGATTTAATTGCTATTGGAATATTAATACACTTCTAATATAATAAAAGAGTAGCATGACAAAAAAAAATATATAATGAATTATATGGTACGCACTGTCATTTTACAAAAACTCTTCTTGTACATATAATTTCCCTACATTGTATTCGTACTAAACTTAACATCACTTTGAACGTTAAGTATCCCCATTATTCCGAAAAAATGTATAAAGTAGTGCGATAAACGAGGACCAATAAGTCGTCGATCATACGATACTGAAGGACACTCGGAACTAAATAAGACAGACCAGGGGTCTCATTTGACCAAATTATGTATAGAACAAGGATGTTCTGTATTTTGGAATAAATTTTATGAATGTACCAGTATCAAACGTAGAAAGTACAACAGTAATAACGCCGATTCTCGTTTCATAATAAAGCGGTATATATCTGAATGAAAAAATGTCAAATCATCAACTTTTACGTTTCCGACGTGCTTACAGAATGTAATACTAAAAGCATGTTAATCAGTTTTAATCCGTTGCAGCTCGTAGCCGGAGCAATATTCATTATTACACAACAAAGATAGTGCTCCGTCAACTCTCTTATCTCATACAGTTTGTTTGCGCAGGGGGAATGAGTCCCGCGCTATATGCGTTGCAAGTTGCGAGCTGTGCTCACCAATCCAGGCTTACATTGTCTTGCAAAGTACGCTTACATCAACATTACTTACATTTCCAAGTTTATATGTTACAAAGTAAACTGCTAAAATGTTTTACTAATTGCTTATTTTTGAATATTAAGGTAATGGTACATTTAAATAGCCTTATTGTGGATTTTTCTTATACTATTAATGGCAAAGAGACTGAAGAGCGTCTTACATGTTAAGTCGACGCTTAAATCGCTCGTTTAATTTTGACACATTTAGTTTATTTATTTATTGCAGACTTTTTTTACAGTTACCCCTTCGGGCGTGCAATAGTACTTAGATTTTAAGCAGCGCTTTTTGAGTCACGTTTGAATATTCGGCCGTAAGACTAGTGACTAATTGTCATCTTTAAGCGTGACAACAGTTTTTACATTTTTATTAAAAACATTGGATTGGCTATCATCAAAAATACCTGATCTTTTGCAATTTAATTTTCCAATGTTTACCAGAATTTTATACTCTACAATTTTGTACATGGGAGATATTTGGCCTGTTTTTTCCCTGTGTAATCTAATAAAAGTAAATTGAATCGAAATGAGTTGAATTTTAGATGCGTATGTGTTTTGATGTTCTAAATTGGTAACAGAAAATTTAATTTTCGTTATGAAATTGGTATTAGGAGACCATAAATAATGTGGTGTAATTAAATCGGGTATTTACAATTGAGGTACCATTAAAAGTTACTTTTTATTTTATTTTTTGAAAAAAAACGTTGACTAATTCCAATTTCAAAATGGCATTTTTATTGCAACTTAATGAGGAGATTTCCAGGTTAATAATATTTCTTCTACTTTAATTTAAGGTTTTTGAACCTTGTCTATGAAGCCCTTTCTAACTCTGTTCTGTGGCAACATCTTGACCTTCTGATACAACTCAATAACAATATTAATTAACAATATATAATTATTTTATTTTATTTCACAGATCCTTTTCAGATTAACGTAAATCGATAACAATACTAAATGTGAACTGGTCTGCGGTTGCGCCCAAATCAATTAGGGTCTCGTTATATATTCAATAATGTCGGTTACTATTCTGCCAATACAAACGCCGGTGTCCATCAAGCAAATCATTTAATACATTGTTAATATTCCAATGTATATGCTAAGCCGTAGAGTCAAATGAAAATGGTATTCATGAACTAACAAGAGTTGATAGACATGACATTTTAACAGTGGCCTGACAAAAATATATATTGTTATTCTCATGATCTTTGAAGCAAACAATAAGTGTATTATTAATTGATGCTATCAATAAAAAGTTAATATTCTAAAATATGTATAAATGTTAGAAAAAACAAAACATGCATATTATAAATAGAATTAATTTCCCAAGCGAGAGGCAATTTAGGGTCTGGCAAAATGGGTCGATCGCAGTAATTTACTTCGGGTGACATTTTTGTTGAAACAAATATTCCTTTGTTAAAAATATTCTGTCTCATAAATAACGTTGCAATAATATGTTATGATGTAGAAATGTTTCAACTGGAAGAGAGGTCTTGAAACTGAAGATAACCAATTTAAGTAAAAGCAAAAACATACAATCAATTATTTTATTTTTTAAAAATAAAAAAAGGAAAAATGTTTGAGACATTTGGGGCAAAGTATTTTTATTACGTATTACGTATAAATTCTGTCGAACCAAACTTTAATAATGCGTTGAACCATTTTACACCCCTATATTAAATATTTTATATCAATTAATTTACTTTTGACTCTATTCATCTAAACTTAATTTTGTCATTTAAATAGTTTTCACTACAAGAAGTGAAACTACGTCGAACTACGAAAACTTAGTGCTTCTTCGAGCCTCGTCTTACCTTCTCGAGACTTCGTACTGAACTCGTTTCACAAATCTTCCGTGCTTATATAATTAAACTTTGTACGTGAAATTACACAGATTGGTTTGAATAGCTTGCACGCTTTATACATAGCTTTATTTACATGCAACAAAAACTCAAGCAAGTCACGTATCTAAAAGTAATGTTGTAATCATGCATTGTTTAGTATTTTAGATATTTCAATGTGTAACAAATATCAGACACGATTGATGGATCCGCAATTACCGCAAAAAATACCTGTAAAAATACAGACACAATTTCTTTCTCAATCTTGTTAAAAAAATGGGTGAAGTTACTTTTTAATAAACAAGCAAGCATTCGCTTTATTTGCCCTGCAATCGGAAAGTCGAGGCCTAGATTTGAAAAACCGGAGTTGAAATCGATATGTGTGTAGAAGACTTAAATGGAGCAATCTCGTTGATGCTCCTCTGTGACAAAATGTCATTAATTTTATCTGCCAACTCTGACAATTTAGCAAGCGACATGTCGTTAAGCGGCCCATCTGATGTGACAATAGCTTTAACACTTTGGAGTTAAACAAATATTGCAATAATATAAAAAAAGAAATAAAATTGCATAATACCACTGTGCAGGATATGGCGAAAATTACGTAGGTTTCATATTGTTCCTTCCATACCCTAACGGAGTTCTTTTAACCTTTTTTCTTGTTTTAAAACCTATAGATAATTAAAATATTTTATTTGGAACTGATGCAAGAAAATATGAATTAAAATGGCGGCACAGGATAGAACTCTTAGAACCGTACGCTTTTCAGATGTGGATAATATTAAACAACCGTGGAAACTGAAAATCCATTCAGATGGATTTCCATCCTTTGACCGCAAACGACTTAATGAAATAGCATACAGTAGAGTTGAGCTGCAAATACATAGCATCATTATTCACTAGTAGTTTAAATTAATTGACCTTTTTCCTTCTCGCTGCAGACACCTACAGCTTGTTAAAGCTAAAACTAATTAGTGCTAATGAAATGTCTGTTTGCAATTTAAAAATTCTGTTCAATGATTTGAATAAAAAGTAATGCTTTCCGAGCTTCCTTTTATTTTGAACTTCATTTTTCAATGTTTCACTACATTTTCTTCTTTCGCAGTAATTTTTAGTTTGGAAAATTATTATTTAAGAATATTTTACTGGATTTTCTCTTTTAATTTCCTACAAAGCTTGATGTTATGCTTTTACATTTCTATAAAATATTATCTTTTTAAATCTTGCTTTAGCTTATAACTTTGTTTTTAAAAAATCTTTTATACCGAATCGTAATTTAATTTATATTTTTCTAATTTTATGTACTATCTGTTAAAATCCGTTGTAAATAAAACGTTTAATCCGCCTACACGGGGAAATTAAAAAACTTGCAATCGAGTCTCCAAGCTTAGTAAAGTTTCGTGCCCACTGACTTAATATTGTTATATATTTAACAAGCGTAACTTTCCGTGATAAGTTAGTAACGAAGCATTGAGAAAAGTACTGCCTTATTTATACACAATTTTTACTTTAATTTTAGCGTTTTAGAAATCAATTCCAGTATAGTACTTACTGTCATTACATTTTTGATTCAAAAAATCCTTTTTTTTTTGTTTTAACACAAAAAGAAATAAACAAAGAATCCTAAGATCGACTTTTAATAAAATATAATTACGTTTTTTAGTAAAAATCATATCTAAAGGTGAAATAAAAAGTAGTTTTTAACTTTTCCGTTACACGATTTTTAAATGAAATAAGAAAAGGATGTTTTGAGTATAGTTTGGATTTCTTAACTTTTCCTGCCCTTATAGTTTTATGGTAAAAAGGTCTTGAAAGCAATTTCGTGTGACTTTTTAGTTTGCCCTAAAAAAATATGTTCAATCTATTTAAAACAAAATGGAAAATAAACATTTGGTGCTTTTAGATCCGACCCTTTTCATCGCATTAACTCGCTTTGTAAATGTATAAAACCTTTTTTTTGTATAATATTTCGCGTCAATGTTTATATTTCTTTTCAATTCA
>QDHC01007041.1:4019023-4047845 GCA_013186455.1 Papilio dardanus tibullus
GTGTTCCATCTACAGTATAATATATCTTTGTTTATTATGTTAAAAATTAGAAAGAGTTTAATTTTTTTTTTTGAGATTTTAGGGCCAGAGTTTAAAATAAAACGACGTCATCGACAACAAAAAGTGTGATGAAAATTTCCACAAAAAACAAAAGACAAAAGAAAAAGATTTAAAATTATTAAATTTCCACCAAAGAGGTTTCTTCTTGCCGGCCAGTGTTCCGGCCGCAGCAATAATGAATGGGTGATAATAAAGATAATAAAGAAACTTGTAGTTAATTATATTAAAGAGTACGCGATTGTATCGCTCTTAACTCTATACCTATGTAATGTTAAATAAAGCCCACGTTTATTCGTGAGGAGGTCCACTATATTTACCGCTCTCGAGGGAAATTCACTCTGTTTACAATATTGTTGGTGTTTCCAATCTAGCCATTACGGTACAAGCTTTACGACCAATATTTCTTTATAAATTTCACTTTGATTTATTTTCTCCGGTAAATGAAAAAAAAATGAAACCTTAATAATGAAGAAACGGTTTTCTTGGTGTTTTATTTTTATTTTCCTTGTAACCTTTCTTTAAACGGAAAAAGCTTTAATTTTTAATCGTTCAAACGGTTATTTTAAATCATTTTTACTTAAATCTTTAACACTTTATAATGAAAATAATTTTAATCAAGTAAGTACTGTGGTTAAAAATGTTTCTATAATTATATTTCAAAAGTCGGTTTAATGAAAATCTTTCTCTTTCTGAAGGCTTTGTGTCGGATTTGATAGATTAAAAAATTTGAGACGTTACATTTTAATCTTTTTAATCATTGCTTTCTCCTCGGGCTACGATCTTGAAGAGAAATCTGTAATTTCAGACAACAAGAAGATGAAAAAATAATGTAGCGAGAAACAAAAATTAAGGTATCAAAACATAATAAATATTAAATGGATTTAGTTAAAAAATCGAAATAATCCTTTGAATATTTGACTTCGATTTTCCGCAAGAAACAGCAAAAAGACAAAAATAAAAAGTAACGTACGATAAAGCGGCTGTATCTCAAATAAAACCACGCCAACAAATCTTCAAAAAGAAAGGAACATCCGTAGCCCCTACCATTATTCTCACACCTCACTTTACATCTTAGAGTAATAATCATATGATTAAAAACCGATACCGATTTTTATTATTTTATTAGCCTAGGGAGTAAATTCATTATTATTTCTCCTTGCTGGAATACCCTTTAATAGCAAACAACTCAAGTAAAGCTTCAAGTCGTGACCAATTCCATGAAAATGGGGCCCTTACAAAGGCTAATTGGTTGAAGGGATAATGACGAGAATAAGCTACTTTAGTCTGTAGAAAATGGAATTTCACTATTTTAAGCAGACTGATTATATTTTTTAATGCATTATAATAAAATTGATAGAACATAAAGTATAATAATCATGTAGCTTATTTATAAAGTAATAAATTTTTACCCGCAATATCTTATGATCAACTTGAAAATGTTGGGTTAAAGTTTGGGTAGCATTTATTGATAATTGCAATTGCATCATAATTGTAATATAAAATTAAACTACCTACTAGGTAGTTTATTAGCTTCATTCATGAGATAAAACATGGCAAAAATATTAGGTAAAATATTATTGAAAAAATCTTTTGGTTCTAGTTTCGAAAGTAGGGGATAAACTCATCATTGAAGGATTTGCGAATGTTACGGTCGCAATTTGTTTCGAAATCTAAAATTGTCTACATCTTATTTAAACGTTTCTTTATATCAAACGTTTTAGATCTGTAATTTATTTTAAATCAATTTCATTCCTACATAAATTAACCCGAAAGCCGGTAGATTATTTTATTTTTTGTTAAAGCACTTACATACTGTTTTTAGATTCTACAATATCGTATTGATTTTTAAATGTTAAAAGAAAGAACAAATATTTCCTAATCTTTGTTTTACCCAGACACCTTGCCAACTCAATTTTTATAAACATGTGCAATTCGTTTCCAATAATATGTTGTTGTTTACCGTATAAACGCGATTGGATTAGTCCACAAAGTTCGCTGGCAAGCATTCAAAGGAAACAACAATTTTGTGAATTGCATTTTAGTTTCAAATTGGTAACAATAAACACGTTTATCGGCACACGTCAGAACGTCAAACGCAACCTATGAGCAGGCTTTATCTCGTCTTCTAGAATATTTGTTGGCACGAGCTTGAAGCACAAAGATAGCCTTTTGATTCCTTCTAACCTTTGTAATAACGAATTGCTCTACAAGCTATAATCAAATATAACATCAGTAATAGAAATTTTAACTTTCACGCGAAAGTAGTTCAGTGTTTTTTGTTTCTTATTTTTATAATGACAAAATAAAATATTAAAATCATAAACAAAAGCCATTCCGAAATAATAAAAACAACCGGATAAACATTTTATTGGCTTTTTGTGTTCTTGAATTCAATTAAGGTAAGAAAAGTTCCAGGAATCCTATTAAAATGAGTCAGGAAACTTTCAAACAAAAGGAAACCTTAAGAATGTCGAATCTAGAGTTTTAGTAAGAAATATATTTTCCCACAGTGACTACCTGGTAGGTTACTTTGCATTGTCTTAAGAAAAACACGAGTAATGGGTACCTACAGGAGTTCATTAGTAATAGCTGATATGGTTACGACATAGCGACCTTTGCCTAAATAAACAAAATACAAATCTTTCACATGCTGTTCATAAATCCGTGAACTATAAACTAGATTTATTTCCACAAGCACATAGATGATCAGTAACCCTTATCATCACTCGTGCGTAAAAGTTCATTTAAATTCTTGCGTGAAAAGAGGTCAATGTTTGCCACAAAATAATGTTATATTTCGTACAAATTGCTTTACACATCACAGCGGGAAATATTCGAACTATCTTAAACTATGTTTAAATGCGGATCCTTCAGCTCCGAACCACACCCAAAGTAGGTACGTGGAATCTGAATTAATCGGAAAGTTGGGGACATAATTATTATAATTAACTACAATTTACGTTACCTAAACTATGAGTATTGAGTTACTTCGGACAGATTAAATGTAATTATTAAGCACTCACTTTTACTGGTAATTAAAATGTTTTGATTTGAAGCCTGTGTTTTTCTAAAAACACAATTATTAATATAATTACATATTACTGGCTTGCATCAAGTAACATTTTTAAATTAGTAGGTAAGCGTTAAAAAGAACTCAAATTAATACTATTTATTTATCCTCTGCTTTAAAAAAGAGCAATTAAACCTTTTATATTTTGCAACATCCAATGCTATCGCTCGTTTGCCCGCTTTCATGCAGAACTTTTTATTTTTGGCTATTGCAATGTCGCCTAAATTGTTCCCAAACAGTTTGTTCATTTTATCTACGAATTTGAAACCCGTATAGAACTAATATTTGTATTAGAAATCAAATAACACGAGAATTAAATTTATAAAATACACTGATTGATGGAATTGCCTTTAAAATGTTTTACTTAATTAAAAAATACTGCAATAACATTAGTTTGCATTTGCAACAAAACCAGCGTACCGCCAAATGGTACTAAGACTAAAGAGCCATTAATAAATATATTTAAAGGTTAAAGGTTTTTGACCCATGATGGGCTCCATTTTCCGCAACTCCACGACTAGCGCGTATTTTGCGTGAATACACATATCATTGAATTTCTTCGCTGATATGTGCAGGTTGCATAGCGATGTTTTCCTTTACCTAACAGTGTCGGTAAATATGTACATATGAAAATCGAAAATCGAAAAACACATTGGTACATGGCGGGATTCGAACTCGGGACCCGCAGTTTACAAGTCAAGAGCTAAACCCCTGAGCCACCGACGCTCTTTAATAATATATTTATGTAAATTCATAAATGTAGTATTCTAAATATGAAGATAATCATACACATGAATGTATGAACTTGATGAGTTTGCACCACGTAAATTTCACACTATATTGTTCGAATAATTGAGTTCCCGATCACGTCTCATTGGCAAGAATATTGGAGCCACCTGTGCTCGTATTCTGTGTGGATTTAACGCCTCGCCTCATTCAATAAAGCCAAATCTAAATTCGAGACGTATGCTTTGCAATATGTTTCAGAACGATTGTGAAACCAATATTCATGTGGTTTACTCTTTTAAACGAAAAAAAGTTCCATATTATATATAAATTTCTTGTATTTAAGCTATTTGTTAGTTACAAGTTAATTCTTATAATGGACGATAAACAATAGTTAGAGTCATTTTAAAACAGAAACTTTAAAGGGGGAATTAAGACTGCACCAACATATCAAAATAATAGGTGCGGGCGCTGACATCGCACGAAATTTAGAGCTCCATTTCCAGTGTGCGAGATACATTTTGTGTGAAGTTTTTATGTTAACTTTTCTTTCCTTGTTCATTTTTATAATTTACAAATTGCTTAATATTACTACTCTGTTATGTATGCATTTTTACATAAAAAACATAGTATGTGTTCATTAAAAAAACGTTATAAAAATCGATCAATATGTCCAAAGCACAGTAATAAAATATTTTTTTAGGATACCAATCTGTAAACAACGATAAAACATTGACTGTAACTTCTGTCCATTCTGATATAAAGACATATATTATCTTATTAAGTTTGTTATAATATTGAAGAAACTCCATATATATACAGATTGGATGGTATAAAATCTGTCGGTGTAAAATGAGAGCAGTAAAAGTTGGAACCAATCTCATATCTGTTGCCTACAAGTTATTCCGCAGTATATTACGTGAAGCGTCGCGCAGAATTTGATGAATGTATCAAAATTCTGGTAGTAAAGTTGCTTAAAATAACATTTATTTAAAATAAATTCAGTTAACATTTTTCTATTGCCATTTCAATAGCTAATTTTGTTTTTAAATAGGAATTTTATTGTCACAATTACTTGTTAAACACTATACTAAATATAAAAAACTAAAACGCCTCACAAGGTCAAAGTTAATGTTCAATCCATATAATCACTATCACATTACAACATCAAGACACAGCACAATAAAACATAAGTACATGTAATACTTTACTATAACAAATTACTATTCACTATACACTTACATCTCAAAAGTTAATATTTAAAAGTTAATATTTGTAGGTATTTCCAAACCGCTACGACTTAGGGTCCTTCAAGAGGCGAGCTGATCACCTCCTCAAAGGCTGGCAACGCATCTTGGGTTCCTCTGGTATTGCAGATGTCCAGGGGCGTCGATGATCACCTCGGTGTTCCCGCTGCTCGTTTGCCCCCCTTTTCTTACAAAAAAAAAGTTAATAACAAAATAATTAATCGTGTCTTGCACTCACGTTCACAGACTCTAGTGACTGATCTCAATCATATACAGCGCTGCGTTATTTCGAAGATATTTCAAAATACCCTCTTATGAGATAATGTAAAATGTAAAAGAAAAATCTATCACAGCATGAACAGTTTTTTAACATTAACGGGGTGGCGCTAGTAAGCTGACATGGCTGACTTTTTTTGTATGTATTGAAATAACACAAAAATTACTGGGCCGATTTTAAAAAATCTTTCACCGTTTGTAAGGTACAATATCAGCGAGTAACATAGGCTATATTTTTTAGTTCCCCTAGGATGAAGTCGCGAGCACAAGCTAATTTATAAAAACTATGATTTTTTTTAAAAAAGAATTATCGAAGAAATTATTTTAAGTTTTAAAAATATTATAACGATGGAAATATTATTGTTTCTTTCATAATAACGATTTATATTTAGTAAAGAAAATCTTATTCCCGGAAGGAGCTGAATAGGCCAATTGCGTATTCTTGGCGGATGCGAAGTTTGCTCATTAGCTTGATTACTGCCAATTTGCTGCCTTCTTAGTGAAATTGCGATAAACTGTTACATTTTGATAGCAAAACAAAATTGAAAATTGCTCAAGTTTCTACCTCAGTTTATTACTCGGAGAAAATATTAAAAAAAAAACACCAAACAGTAAGATGCCCGCTACTCTTAGGAAATTTCCTATCACTATTATAGGAATAGACGAAATATTTCAATTTAAATTAAATTTTCCGCTAGAATTTACAGAATACAGTAATGCCATCATAAATAATGTTCTAAGGTCAAGAATTCTCTCATAAATTAATATCCTGGTAGCCGTAACGACGTAAACTTTAAATCGATGTTATCAATATTCAAGTTTGTTGGAAAATCGTATTTAATAGCTATAAATCATATTGATTGCTCTATTAGTAAATCTACGAAGAATTAATATATTTTAGTAGTTTAAATATTTAAAAAATCGGGTACCATTTACCTATAACATGCAGGGAATAAATAAGTAACAAATGTTACCACACTCGTCAAAATGTGTTTAGACACAGACTATAGAAGGTAGT
Source organism: Papilio dardanus tibullus (assembly GCA_013186455.1). Classification (NCBI taxonomy): domain Eukaryota; kingdom Metazoa; phylum Arthropoda; class Insecta; order Lepidoptera; family Papilionidae; genus Papilio; species Papilio dardanus. Next base: position 4,025,421 of record QDHC01007041.1, read on the forward strand.
AGAGACGTAAACCTAAATAGCAAAAATACCCCTTTAAGTTAGTTAAGCTTACATTCAGCGTGTGTTTGAAAATCATGGTGCTTTTATTTACAAAGTATAAAATGGTTATCATCGTTATCAAATGTTTCAATTGTAATTAAATAATACTTGTTTCATTACGATGCGATGCGACAAACAAAATCACAACGCCATATAATTAACGTGCATTGTTGTACTTTACTCTATCTGATATCTATTTTAATGAATCCCGGAATGAAACTTTATTGTTATGAGCACATTAATTCTCTCGGATTTTTTAATTTCAACAATACTGGTTAAAGGTGTATTTTAAAAAAAAAACAGTAGGTAATTTTGGCAGTTGTAGTACGTCCCCGGAAAATTAAAATTAGTGACCGGTCCTCGTTTTTATTTTAATAAAAAAATGAGTAGCAATAATAAATTATACTTTGGAATAAGCTCACTGCGTTTTGTTTAAACAGAAACATGATTTATGCAAAAACATTGGGCCGTAAAAAGTTATGTGTTGTACTTTTTGACAACTTCAAGCGAAAATATTAAAAAATCTTTTGCAGTACTTAATTTATGACAGAAGTTTCGGGATAAAGTTTCGGAATATGTTTTCAGTTTGGTAATTTGTAAATTGTTTTTTTTTTATAAAGGAATAAGAACACCATTCTTTGCAACATGTTTCATGATTTATAACCTAATATTCTACCGCTTGTTTTTATGAATAAAGGACAAGAGGCGTACTACGTTGTCCGTAATCTGTTCACTTTTCTATATTACGTATGTGTTTCGCAGTATTGCATCGATTTATTGGCAATATCGCGCATGGAACTGCGACATTGCCTTTTACCTCCCGATTTCCTACATTCCTCTAGTATTGCACGATAAGTAGGACAACGCATCGATAGTCCCTTTAAACGTAGACTCTTTCGAGAAATTCACGCTTAAAAGCGAAATATAAGTATTTTGAACTTTAAAGCGCGAGTAGGATGCTCGTGGTTGCTGCGGCGAGTTGGTTTCGATTAGATAAACCAATGATATTTATTTAATTTATTTTCTTTTTGACTTTCATCTTTAAAACACCTTCTAAGTATTTGTGATTGAAGTTACAAAGGTAAATTAATTCGTTCGACTCTATAGGCTGATCGAAGTTCGTGAGCGTTATCAGAAATACACTTCATATACTGATAAATAAATCCATTTTTATGAAGGCAAGTAAAAATAGAATCAGTTACATAGTGACATGCTAAAAGCTAGAGCGAACACCACGACATGAATTATTCACATAGAAAATTGTTCGACGTCGTACGTTCGACGGGCGGCATACCGCGAGCGCGCTTCACACGAATATTTGCAATATAACGCCTCAAAATAAATATACAGTAATTTTTATTTAACCTTTCTTATTTTGATGAGCATTAAGGTTTATAAAGTGAGGGAAAAATTATCTGATTCGGTGAGAGACGCTATTACTGAAGTTTGTTCATATAAAAAGAAAATACAACACCAGCATAAAGGCCACAATTTTTTACAGTTAAAACAGTCGTCAATAAGTGAATAGTTTATAGTTGACCCAAATTATTTTTTAACATAGGAGCCAATTTAAAATTTTAACTTATATTTCACTAGAATACTCGTAAAAGGCCTTTGTAAAATGGGAAAGCAAACAGAAAACAATATTCCGAGATATATGAAATAAAATAACAATAACACAATGTCGATGTAAAATATTTTATTCAGCAAACCAAATTCATGACAATACAAAAACAACTAACAATAGTATAAAATATTGCCTTTAAAAATATTAACAAACAATAATGTTTCTGTATACAAAAACTTTATTATTTTAGTTTGAAGTAAATAATGAGCAAACTATGACCAGAAACGTTCATGTTAATCTACAACCGTGCGTTTCCATTGCCGAAACATCTTTACAAAAGTAAATATTGTCAACCTTTTCCTTCTAAAACAAACTTGTATTTTGAAGTATGCGTGTGTCAATATGTAGAAGTTTAGGCAACAGAAACATGTTAAAATAAAACTTTTGAACTCAAATATTAAACATTTCATTTTAATTGCGTTGCGCTGTAATTGTCTTAATAACATTAAAATATTGAAACTAAAAAAATACGTGAAGCCAATTTTAATAAAAATGTCAAACATTCGTTAGCGACAACGTATTTTCACTCATTTATTATTGAACTGAACTACATTTATCTTTTAAAATTAAGGTTGAAAAAATGTTTAGCACCACTCTTTTGTGACTAACATAAATAAATTATAATTCTACTACTGTGAGTATATCTCATTAAAATAAAGAAGGTTTTTAAAATCAGTAATAATAGTCAGTAAGAGTTATACAAGTCGTATGTAAAAATACAAAAAGTACATACGTATCATTAATTTTATATAAACTTGTGTATTATGTACAAAAAAATGAATAATCCATTCAGAATCGAATGCACAACTAAACATCGTCGCTTCGACACAATTAAAGACTATTATAAAATACATTTTTACGTTTAAATGAACATAAAAATCTATTTCATTAAACAGTATACTGAATAGATTAGACTAAATCCTACAAAGTCTTCAAGTTACATAATATTTATACTATTTTCTCTTCAGATTGTCCGGTATGTAATTGTCCTTGCCGGAAATACCGGTACCGCCGGAGTCTCCCAGCCATGGATATCTAAAGAATAATAAGTATTTTAAGATAATAATTAAAACAATCATTCGGAGGCAGGTCAGGACAGGCGACCATGGCGCTCTCTTGTGTCGGAGGCCAAGACCCACTTTGGGTCGTTGCGCCAGCGGAGTAAGTAAGTAATTAGAACAATAGAATAAGGTAACGGAGTATCCCTTTTTCTAGTTGACTTATTACGCATCTGCAGTTTATTTATCTTCCGACAGAAAGAGGTTATCTTACCTTAGACTAACTTAAACGGACTTCTACGATTTGATAGTGATATATAAAGCAGTACTTTAAGTGAAACAAACAACACTTACTGGTTAGGGCATTCGCTGCAAGTTTCCATATATCTCGTATCGGTGAAATTAGTAGCGGGATGTTTGAAGGAAAGAGCGCATTTGTTGGACAGGTTACAAGGCTTCCCTGGCAGATCCCTTTTGTCGCATCTCCAAGCTTCGTAGTTGTTCAACGCCTTTGCAGGTTTCGGATCCGTCATCCATGTCAATGCTTGGGTAACGGTTACAAACCACACGTCGTCACTGAAAGAGGAAATTGTAAGGAACCTCTAAATGTTATTGAGTATAATATCTGGATACCTTAATTAAATAAATATATTCCATCCGTCGTCGTTTATTTTGAATACCACATATAGTAACAAACTCGGTTGTTAAAGGTACTTACAGGTCAGCGGCCCAACGGAGGAATTTGTGAAGACCGTTCTCGAGTTCTTTAATCTGGAACCAGTTGGTGTGGAACGGCATCATGTACGGCGCTCTGTTCTGCTCGTAATATCGGTTGAAATCCTCTTGAAGCCATTCTAGCACCTATACATAGCGCGATAAGAATTACTTCACTTTAAAGGACAGGTAATACAAATTATGTGCGTATTATGGATGTTGGGATTAGTTTATTACAAAAATATTGAAGTTTACCGAACACAAAGTCTTATAATGAAACATAAGAAAGTCTAAAGACTATCTCCTATATTGACAGGAATGTCGGCTCCTATGATATTTTCTCATTAATTTGGGGAATAAAGGTATATTACAGAAACGTCGAACGAAGCGAATAGGACATATTAGGAGGACAAAGAGCCAAATTCATATGTCACTTAGAATAATTAGGAATTCGGGACGAACAAAAGGGGAAATTAGTGTGGTAATATCGTGTCAGCTGTGGGCTACAAACTGTGGTGATTTTCATGATATAATAGAGTAGGCAGACAAATATACTGGTGTTTTTACTATTGATTATACGAATTAGCCAGCATTGGCTTTATACATAATTTTAAAGCACTTAAGCTTTGAGTTAATATTTAATAAGGACCGTTACGTCATCAAAAAAATGTTTAACCAAATATAAAAATGCTAACCACGTCAGACTAAATAGCGACAGTCATTACACTAAGCTATTATTGCTACTTTTTTCTAATGTGTTTTAAACTACATAGGTTTCTCTTTTACATTACAAACTAAGACTTAAAAAATAAAATTTAATTATACTATCGGTATAAAAATGCATGATATCATTTGCAACATAGTCCAAACAATTTTCCAACTATATTTTAATGTAATGAAAAAAAGAATATTACCTCGTCGGCGTCGTGGTTGTGAAGCACACATTGATCCAAGTAAGGGCAATGTCCACCCTCAAAGGACTCCACGTAATGTGCGTTGAAGGGCACCTCCCACAGACCTACTCACATAACAACTTTATTAACTTATTTTCTGATATCGCTGGCATACACATCCCGAGGGGTCTCTATAATTCCTCGAATATTGAAGTAATTTACTAATGGTTAATTAGGAAAATTCCCAGGCCCTTTGACAAATTACTTTTACTAGTCGCCCATTCCTTGAAATTCCATAAAAGGTTCATAAGAATGAAAGTTTTTTTTAGAAAAATATCCTTATATTATTATAATTATAATTAATTGAAAATGTAAAATTTAAAAATTGGTAAATCTTACCGGGGAATGATTTAGTTGGGCATGTCCCTGATTTACACTCATGAGGTATCTTATAGTCCAATGTGTAAGGCCACACTGGTATTGGAAGTGGAGGCACACCAACCGAACTATCGTATATGTATCCGAAATCTTCAAGAACCTGAGGAAAAACGTAATTTTGTTATATAGCAAATTATCACTTTTATAGGGATTATTAAACCAAGCTTATGGATAAGGATTAATGGCGAAGAATACTATTCTCATAGTCATAAACCTTGTTCAAAAGTTCACACTACAGGATGTTTCAAATGAACGGAACATTTCCCCATAAATATTTGGTCTACTGTCAATCAAGCAAAAATAAGTGCGGATTCAACTTTACTGGATATTGATAGGTACTGTTGGTTACTTAACAGGTAAGCCGCTTACTCGTTTGCAACATAACAAAAACATTAAATCGAATACTTTGGATAGCATAATGCCGGTATCGAAATGAACAATTCAATTTCCGAATAATTCGGACAGCGCACGCGGAGCCGCCGGAAGCAATCGCCGTAGAACACTCGCAGCTGTTTACATTGCATCTGTTCGTGTATAATAGTAAAGCTGTGTTTTAATGCAACATATACGTGACGCGGTATTTATTCGTTTTATTTATATAAAAAACAATCCAAATGTACCATTAAAGTGCAATCGAGTGGGTATTTTTATTATGTATTAATGTAATACATCTTCCTATTATGATTCAATATTCATACATGCACTTCTGCTTCATATTTAACTAGCGACCCGCCCCGGCTTTGCACGGGTGCAATTGTTATTAGAATCACTGTTATAATCAACGTTTATAGTTTTCCTGTAGTGTATTTAGTATCAGCATTATACCCGGCGAAGCTTACATATACTTCTGCTTCATATTTACAATAACTACAAGGTAGAGTCAATAACCTTTAAAGCACCGAATTACTATTATCTATCTATAAAATATAAAACATACAGTCGAACCTGGGCAAGCGAGAGTCCAAGGGACCGCGATATTTGTCTCTGTTATAGAAGTTTCTATTTAATCCGAGTTTCTCACTTAAGGCGGAAGCTCGTCGGTACCATAGAATGACTCTTGCTTATAGAACTTTCTCACTTATCCAGGTTTAACTGTATGTACAAATACCTAAGGCAAATACGTTAATTGATAAATTTAGCGCCAACGAACAAAATTGAAGCAGTATTTAAATGTAGCATACCATGACGGGCGATACCACTATTTCTTAATCGACTCACCTTAAATTGCGTATTTCTGCCTGGCTTTAGGAACGGCGCTCTGGCCCCGACGATTTCCGAGCGGGATATGTTGGCGAATTTCTTGAGTACTTCCCGCATTCCGATCATTTCGCCGGCCCATTCCTCGTACCCTTTGTCTTGGAGGCCTTGTTGTTGAGAGATTGTGCCCGTAGCGATCTGACAATCATAACATTCATTACATTTTATTGATTTGAAAACGAATAAATGTCTTTATTTGACCGAAGTGAGAACAAAGAAAATAATAATAAAAATCTTTTAACACGAATATGAGAGATATTTAAAAAAAATGTACAATAAGCCACACACACACTCGGGTTTTTTTTCAAGGCGCAGCGCGCAACACGCAAGTCATTAAAATATTTTAAAGATACATTATTTTAATGAATTATTGTTACAATACAACCTGTAACATCATTTTAATTGCTACTTTTAAAATTACCATAAACAGTCTGGCATAATAATAAAAAAGTACCTCATGACCGTCGTGGGCGAGCGACTGCACCATGACATAATTGCTGAAAGCGTAAAACAATCCGAATTAAACAATGCACCAATCACAGCTTTAAACACATCGCACACAGAAACAAACAATGGCATGTAAATGTAACAGAGTTTAACGTGAGTTTCCACTGCCGAAAAACTTGTACATAATATGTTAGGTTATGGGTTTTTAAAGTAAAGAATAAACCGTTCTACAATGACCTCTTATACAACTATATTAACGCTATGTTTGCTTATATTATAAGTTTTACGTAATTATTGTAATGGTACTTTGTCTTTTAATAATTGAATTAAATTGCGTAACTCCTATTACTTAGTTATACTATTAATTTACACAACTAGCAATGTTATGAAAGACACGCAATTAATACTTGAAGAGTTTTTACTTACAAATATATGTTGTAATGCTAATAAAGCGATAAACAAATAAGTCGAAGATCGATACGTCTGTACAACTGTAGACGTGTAAATTCGTGTTTTAATCTAATAAGAAAGCTTTAATGAAATAAACTAAGGCTAATGAAAAACCTGTTAAAAATATTGTGATCTAAATGCACCCTTAACTTCGTTATACATCTTCCTTTTGTTTCAAATTCAACAACTTTCTTAATAAATAATCTCTAAACAAAATGTATCCAAATTAGCTTACGATTACATCAAAACAAATTCAAATTACAACATTTTAACAGCACAAACGAGACGTGGATATTGACCGTGAGTAGGCACAAGGACGCACGCAGTCGTGCAGAATTTCAAGTCGTTTTGCATTAATTCCGCGCATAAAAGCTCACTATCGGCACATCGTTCGAAGATCTTTGCACGTTTTCTCTACACTTGGTGTACGCATTTAGATTTCTAGATTCCGATTAGTATTATAATGTCTTTTGTTTCTAGTCATCGCGGGAACAATGCATGTAATTTCTAGACTTCTTAATAGTATAAGTTAAACATTTTACTGCATATATGATAATGTTAAATTGAAAATGGAATTATGAATAAATCATTTATATTTCTGTTAAACTACTTTAACACAATCCCCTCAAGTTAGGCAAAGATTGGAAATTCACCACGATACTTAATAAAAGTAGAAATGTTAATATCAATTACCTGTATTCGTGTGAAAGGAAGAAAGTTCCCCGGATCGGGCAACCGTTCGGATTAGTTATCTTGCCATTAAACACTTTCTTATACAATTCATAGTTATTCAAATTGACAGCACCGTCGAAAGTCAGCATAATTATTTGCGGCGTCTGAAAATAGTAACAATGTTTGACGATACATTATATAGAAAGGAAACGATTATTTCAGCACGTGGACTCGCATAACAAACCATTGCTTAATCATTTTAGAAAGTCACAAACGAAGACGCGAAACAATCATAATTGATAGATATGTTTAGAATATGCGTCGAAGTGAAAACATTATGACGAATGTTTCTAGAACCGTAGCAGACAACCATATTTTATAATCATTATCATAGCAGTATAATTATAATAGACTTACATTATCAGGCTCCAAGCCGCCAGGTATCAAGGTGCCATCTTTGGAACAGAAACAATATGGCAGTTCACATTGCGATAGATCACATTTCGTCGCCAAATCTAACGGAGCCTCTGTTATTGGTGCTGGAGCTAAAAAAAAATAAACGGTTAGACAGCACAAGATTAAACAGTAAGTAATTTTAAATGTTAACAAAAAAGAGATAAATAAGAACTTAATTTAAACCAAAAGTCAGGCAAAAACAATACTTCTTTAATACGTTACACTAGATAATTTAAAAAGTAAAGTGCACTGCTATTGCATTGCTATTATTTTATTTTTGACATCTATTCTTATCTATAAAGGAGTAATTTAACAAAAATAGTATGTATTAAAAAAGGTTAGGTGGTTTAATACATCAGCATGAAAACATGAAACACAATGTAGCATTGTGCGAGCATATTGTATTCGGTGAATGAATGTTTAATGCTTTTAAGTATTCCCGCAACGTGCTCGGTTCCCTTTCCATACGGGCACCGACACATAATCCGATTTTACTTACTTCAGTGAGCGGAACGTGTGTAGGAGACGTTCAATTAATAGACTTGGAAATCGTACTCACTCGTGGAAATGGGACCGCATCGTGCTTCGGCTTTAAATGTACAATACTTGCTAATATCGTCGAAGTAGAGCCCCGAGGGACATCTATTCAAATACGGGTACCCGTCGACACACTGTGAAACAATAAGTCGGTTAAATCAAATATGAATGGGAGGGACGATACCCTGATTAACTGGAACAAAGGCACATCAGACTAACATTATAATGGAGAATACTACTTCCATGTATAATTAATTCAAGAACACACATTATATGTCTATAACTTCAAACTCTACATCTACATTAAACCTTATAAACACAAAAGTAGATAGATAAGTATCTTTCTGATTGTTGCTGAATTAATGTTTAATTTTATCAACGCATTTCTATCATTCAACAATGAACGGATGTGATTTTACCAACAAAAAAAATCTCAAAAAAAACCGCTTTGTAAAATGATTAGTTTGTTTTAAGCTTCAACTAATGTATTTCATTTTAAATTACTTTTTGCTTTGCTTAGCTTAAGTTGACTAAAAAAAGGCCTCAACTCAGTTTTATTCTACTTAATAGAATATTTTTAAGTCCACCAGGCTTGCAATAACAACTAACTAGTTTGTGTTCCGACAAGGTTAGAGTAGACGGTTGAAAAACTCCGTTTCTAATCCTGACCTTACCGATCTTTGTTTGAGCCTAACTTTGTTCGTTGACAGACAGAATACACAACAATTAAGGCGTTCGCATTGTTTATTAAGACAATGCTAAGAAAAATTATATACATCTGGAGGTCTCATATTGTACTCAGACAACTAAAATCACATTTAGGCTGTTCGTAAACAAGGATACATAAATGTGCTATTACAAACGTGTACGAAATTTTATAAGATTGTATTGCATAAATTGCTTAAAGAATAACATCATTGATTAACCTTGTGTACGGAGAGCCATAGACGAAACTAAATATTAATTATCTAAGTTTTTTTTATGAATAAAAATGTTGTAACGAACATATGACGTAATGCAAAGTACCAAATCATTAACACATTAAAACTTAGCCTTAACTTAGTTTCATGTAAAATAGAAGGGAAATCGTAAACATCCGTCGAACTGGCTCCATACATGGACACTTGGTACGTGTCACCATGATTAGTATAGGAAAAAACCATTTTTATAGTGCAATGTGAACGTAGAACTTATGAATTTGCAGTTTTAAATTATGTTATTAATAAGCTTCATACTGTGACAGACTATATTGTCAGAAAATACTTGGAAACTGTCAAATTTTCACTCGATAAAGATGCTTCCCATCAATACACAAAGAGGTTCAAAAAGAAGAGATGATGGGAAGGGAATGTGGATTGGCGGGGGAGGGGACGCATTGGAGGAATCCACGTAATCGCTTGCTCGTTTGCCACTTTGAAAAAAAGAAATCGATCACATCAATGTAAAGTTTTTTCTTCAATTTTTAGTCACCAATCCAATAAAATAACAAACACTATGAATTAAACCAGATTCGTTCTAAATATATTAAAGCATGATTTAAATATAAGTTGTTAAAGTTGATCTCCATAACTCATTCATTTATTACCGCCGAGAAGGTTCCAGAGCTATAAAAACCCTCCCAAATGGAATCCTTTAACACTGATATAAATTACCAAAATTGACATTAATGGTGGGAATGGTTCCGAGACAATTATTCTCGACCTGGACCGTCCAAGATTGGATTTGAATAAAACATTTCACTTACATATAATTACTATTTAATATTTTCTCTACATGTCTTTATCAAAAAAAAGCTACATAAATTAAAATCGTAAACTCCTAAATACTAATACAAAACGTGGACTTTCTGCACACTACAATTATTAAATTGTGATAAGTAACCGATAAAAGCAGTTGTTATAAAATTTTATTTATAAAGCATTGTTCGCACCAGGATGGTATTTTAGTCGAGTAGCAAGTCATTTTGTTTAGTAAATCCTTTGTATGAATACTTACTATTTGTCACTCGACTAAAATACTATCCTGGTGCGTTCAAGGCTTTAGACACGAAACCAATAAAGTCTTATTTTGACGACCTTTGTTTGTGTAAACGAAGATATATTATTTCTTGTACCCGTGCTATTTGCTCAATCCAAGGATAAGAAAATACTAATAATTCTCCTATGTGATATCATATGTCTGTGGTTTCTTAGCGTTTAAACGGTCGCTTTTCACATGTGAGTGAGCTGAGTTAGCTTATCGTTTTCGTCACCAACAATATTGGTAATTGATATGTTGGTATATTAGTAGTTGGTGTACTGGTTATGTACATATTCGTCATTGGTATTATATATTAGTAATCGTTAGTTAGTCATTTAACTCTATATTGTTTACATTCAACCACATTATTTGTCATGAAGTATTTAAGTAAAATAAGTTTGTTTATTCAAGATATTCGTAAATCATTTTATTACTTTTCCATACTATAAATGAAACAAAGGAATTTATATTATATGCGATATTGAATGACTCATAACATTTCAAGTGATCACACCGTCAATGCCAATCGCTTGAACACCTTTTCAAAGTGCATGTTGTAGTGGGCACTTAAATATGACTGTGGTCTTCCACATACAAATTATTCATCGTAATGCAACCTGCACATATCGGCGAAGAAATTCAAAGATATGTGTGAAGCCATGCAAAATACGCGCTACTCGTGGAGTTGCGGATAATGGAGGCCATCATGGGTTGAACTACCTACATATTCATTGAAAGAACATCTAGACAAAGTATTTTGGATATATATATGCTTCGAAACGTTAATTTTATTAATTACCGAACCCGTAAAACTGATATAATTTTGCATTTTGTACCACTTTCTTAATAAAGTTACGCGATCGTTTAAGAATGTTTATATTGTTATATTATGCAATTTTATAACAGTATACCTTAAACGATGGTTATCAAATAAGAGCGAAAGTATTATGAACGTAAATGTTCAAAAATTTTTCCAGTTTTATAATAATCCGGTCGACCTGTGCCCATAACCAGTTATGTTTTAAACAACATATTAATAACTATGGTAGACTGCTTCCTTGATTGTATTTATATGAAAATTACTATTTATTCAAATTTTCCTTGAACTCGTTCTTTTTTAATTATTTTAAATGTCTAATTAAGAGAAAATGTTGAACTATTAATTTTATCATATTTGCATATTAAATACATAAAAGTATTAATTTCGTTTAAAAACATATACATATTTAGAGTAATATTGGTTTCGTATAACCCTCAATAAAAAGGACTTATAACTAATTTATAAGTTATTTCAGTATCGTTCAATTGAACATTTTTTTACCATTTGACAAGACCTTTGTTAAGCTAGAATAGTAAGTAACAGTTTCATCTAAAGGAAAAACTTATATGTTCTAGTTGGATGTAATTTCCGCCTCAGAGAAATTACGGTGCTTGCGAGCTATTCTTAATAAAACGTGCTAAATTATGATACGGTTTAACGCTTGTTTATACAGGCTGGCCGTTTAATTAATAACTTAGCGATGCTATTCTCTACGAAGGAGACCAAACCGCCGTTCTCGGCTATATGGGATGATACAAGTTTGTGTATCATTTGATATGGCCGAGTAATTAGTATTATGCGCAACCTTGCAATGGGTCAGCAAGAAATTAATAAAATAAAGTTATTTCTCTAATGAAAAACGTTTTTTTTACAAAAGTTAACAATAGACTTACAAATGATCAAAGGTTTAAAGGAAGTACCGAAACAAAATGTCATTGAAAAAGTCGATCGCCATTGTCAGACCTAAACGCCTAATGTATTCAGCGGCTATTCAATAAATTGAATGAATATGCGACAAAGGTAACCCTGCACCATTAGTCACGACATCTGACGTACAAAGTATCCTTTAATCACGATGACCCGAGTTCAACTGGAATCGACCAATGATAAAATCGCATTTACTCCGAACCGTTTACTCTGACAAATTGTAAATGAACGTCAAACATAGTCATACATAATTCAGTCTTACGAAACATATCGTATAGATTGTAACTGCGTAGTTACAGAGTTATTCTTTGACTTTTTACAGTGAACTATTGCAAATGATTTTGCAACATGTCAGACTCAAACGATAGTTAAAGGACAGAGTCTACCGCCTATAGTTATTAACAATGATACGAAAACTAATATTATAAACAGATATTTTTTTTGTATGCATTGAAATAACTCAAGAACCACAGAGCCGATTACAAAAAATATTTCACCATCAGAAAGCTACATCCCCGAGTAACATAGGCTATATTTTTTATTTGGACGGGGATAAAGTCGCGAACAACAGGTAGTCTATATCTATATTTATACTAATATTATAAATAGAGAAACTTTGTATTTTTGTATGTATTGAAATAACTCTAGAACTGCTGGACCGATTTCAAAAATTCTTTCACCATTATCTACAGCTAGAGCTACATTATCCCCGAGTAACATAGGCTATATTATTTAATTCCACGCATCGAAGTCGCGCACAACAGCTAGTCTATAATAATAGTATAATAAATGCGATCTATCATGCTAATTGATTCTGTACTTAGACGCGTAAAAAGAAAGAAATACCTGATAAAATCGCCTGCACGTCGCAGGATCAGCAAAATTTCCATTTCCTTGAGTTCCTTCTGGACATACGAAATCCTCTTCTTTGTCCTTTTGACAATTTACTGAAAATAAACAAATAAATAAGTATTTTATTAGATGTATTCAAAGACAGGAACACACATACATATACTTTTAAATAACTTGAACACAAATTTGTAAAATGAATTTTCACGTAACTTCTTAAACTTAAATTACGATTCATGTTACTGTAATTAAAATTAATTAAAATTTTCTAACTGTCTACGAAATGATTGTACTTGTCTTGGGAGCAAAACTTTATGAAAACAAATTAGACTGAAGTGTTACAATTAACTATTTATTAAATTAATTACTTCGCAATTTTAACTTCAAACCAAAGTCATGAAGATAATGAATTTTGTTTCACAGAATTGCAACAATTAAACCAAAATAACTCAAAACGCCCGTACATTAATATTTAAATAGCTTCATAATATCTATAAATCACTTTAATATTCTCTACATCTCTTATTTATTATATTGTTAAAAAAATATTTATAATGATGTTAACATTCACAAACTTATTACCAACAATGTGAAGTAGGTTACTAACTGTTTGGCAGCTTTATACTTTAAAAAACACCGCTTAATTTTAAAATCTAAGTTTAATCTAAGTTATAGTTCATTATCATATTAAGTTATGCTCATATATTCAAATTCGACGAGTCGTTACACAAATACTGCAATTCCAATGCACGAACACGATTATAAGACAGTTTTAAATGAAATATTTGACTGCTAGCGACGTATTTGCATTTAAAAACTTAATTTTCTCATTACGCTCGTAACTTGTTAACATACGAGCCTAGTCAGTTGACTCAGCTATTAACATATCTGTTTGACAATTCCACGTATTAAAATTCATCGATTCCACAAAATGTATGTTTTCGAATAATTTTTATTTTTTATTTTTAAGCTTTTGTGCTACTCTACCATAAATGTTATAATCGAATGGAAATAACTACAACACGGTATAAAATATCAGTAATATCTGTAATTATTTTAATTGGTTGATAGTTTTTATTTATAAAAAGCTTATATTTTCCAGAAATTAAAAATCTTGTGTTACTTTTAATGAAGTTCCCTACTGCGATGTCAAGTTCACTTTGTTGCCTGTAGAGTCAAACAGTATACAAAAATACTTTATAAAACCGTAACAATGGAAACCATTTTATCGCAGTAAATTGTGGAAAAATTAAATATCCCTCGTGATCCGAGTAATGTTGTCGACATGTAATTTGTCGTCTTAAAGTTGACAAGCTTAAGCGAGCGAACAAATAACTTCATTGCTTCGAGAACATTAATAAGAGAATTTCGTTATAAAAATTCTAGAAGCTTCTTAAAATGTTATTTATTATTTTACCCTTTATTTCTCTTGTGTATTTGAAATCCAATTTAGCGAATCAATCTGCGAACAAGTTCACCTTTCATCACCTTTTCAATAGCAATAATAATCGAATTTTAAATGTTACAGCGAAGAATTCTTAGAATTAAATAATTAGAATATAATTAAAATAGCATTGTTATTTAAAGAATATTATTAAGCTCTCCGTCTACTGACGTACGTAAAATTTTACGGCTAGGAATTGTAGAGGTGATAAAAATTTAGACATTTTGACGAACATAGGAAATCCTTGATGACTTCGGTACGATTTTAAGAAGCAAAAGGACCATTATTATTAGTGTGTGATAGAATTTTAAAAACTATAGGTACGTTATATAAAGGCAGGGCAATGTTAAGCGCACTTAACTAACGTTTCTCGAAACCGGAATTTTTCAGCGTTTTTACTGTACTTGATGACAAAAATAGCTTTAACCGGCTTGTTTGAGCGCAGGATCAAGGGATAGCGAGCGTGGGATAACCTGAACTCAGTTTAGTTAAGCTCGCAGACGTATCTAATAGCTGTATATAGATTCGGTGTTAAAGGTCTTTTGGTAATTAGGTACTAATTAGAGACAAAAATAACAAGATATATTTTTTTAATAACTCTATTAAAACTTTTCGAGCTTAATAACGCTCTATTTATGACACTATTAAATACATTCCTTCTATATAATTCACACATAGTTAATACTTGTCAAACGACATAAGTTAAATCAAATGTAGTTACTTATGTGTTGAGTATTGAAACAATTTGTAAAGCTTGTCTGTGCTCACTCAGTTAACTGGTTATAAAGTTTCCTTATGTTTTTTGTCTTTTTGCTAAATCGTGAATAGTATGCGTTGTATATTATCTTGTAACAGCGTGCGTGTTAATATGCAATCAAGGAAGTATGCCATTTGACTACATCCGTATCGAGGTATTATTGAGGGTAAAATTATTATATAATTTTGAGGCGCTCAAGCAAACCATTAAATGTCAATATCCCCGATCATGCGACCGGTCACGTCTCAATGTCAAGTGAAAGAAAGGACGTGATCCACGAATTCAATTAGTAGGTGTCTACACACAGACAGACCGCTCGTATCATTCGATATTCACTTTCTAAACTTAGATATGTTATGTGAGCAAACGACAACAATTGTTTCCTAAACTGCCGCACCAAATACAGCATTGACTTCCGCTATATCCAGTTTCGCTACAGCTAATAAAAGTAAATCTATAGCTTTCACTCTCGTTCGTGTAAACAGTTACGTTATCTTACAAGTGGAACGGTTAAAGGAAAAAATATACTAAACGGTTGTAATCGTACCGCTTGCATAAGGTTACATGTTTTAACTCGGAACAACAAAAATCACATTTTAGACGATTTTTTATATTGCTTAAATTACATATCAATGAAAATTGTTTAACTAACCGTATACGAATATGGCACAAAAAAGTATAATTCGCGCGTATGGCATGGCGAGGCGCGAAAAGTCCGAGCGGCGAAGAATCGATATAGCACCTTTCACCATCGCGCGCGCACTGCGCCAGCGCAACGCCAGCGGCCCGCTGCCGGCCGCTGCCAGCTACCACCACCCGACCACGCGCCTACCGGCCTCTAAGAACGGCTTTCTCCCGTTGAACTCTTTTGCACTGACAGATAAGTGCGACTAATGCCAGAAGTCTTTATTCGATCTCGAACTATTTTTGCTTATCCCCGGTCTTTTTAATCCAATTGAATTAATTTTAACCAATGTAAAGATCCTAATGCTAAACAAAATACATAATCTACTGTTTATAAAGCGATAAAACTAATGTTTAATTTAAATTACATGTTTTTGCATTGATTTCAAAGATCAAATATTAATTTTAGCGCAATGTTTAATTGAATAGTTACAACCTTGTTATATCTAACGTATTCTATGCTACAATATTATATTATTATGAGTCTTACAATTTGCTTATGAAATAATATAATTTTCCTTCTCAACTCGTGTAAAGTAGTTCGCAAACCGGCGCTTACTTGAGTCTGTTTTTTTCTGAATTTAATGTCGATACCAAAAGTTGATTTAACCTTGCCTTACCTATACGTGGTTAAGTTGTCCTAATGTTGCAAAAACTAATACAATTATCAAGTCTTCAAATATCTTATTTTAGTTTTAAGTTAAGTTCTTTTTTTTTCTTTCAATAGAAATAATAGATTCAGGAATATTTTATATACAGCCACTCGTGAAGTAATTAGCATTTGCAATCGAAATTGGATAAAAAAAAACCACGAAGGTTTATCTAAAGAACGTGTTTTACAAAATTCCTTTCATAAAATATCACAGTTCTTTATACTGTCGAATCAGCATTTCAATTGAGCCCTGATTTTGCTACCTATTGAATTTTTCAATTAAAGTTCTCAGTCGTCTGCCGCTGCTGTGCCTATTACAATAGACAGGTCTGATGAGTACAAATAGATAAATCTAGTTCATTATTAACAGAGACATAGAGCTAGAGAGTTAAGAGCTAAGGCTCTACCTAGTTCTAAAGCTTTATGAACTGAGACGCGCACCGTTTAAATCATATTAAACATGTTTTACTTTTCAGTTATGCTATATTTAACAATTATTATGACATCAGGTTGTAATTTTGTGTCTGTGTTTTATTATATTCTATAACTCTATAACTCTTAGTAAATAGTGAAGTAAAATGAGATTAAAGTAAACAAAGCTCGCTTTGAACATAAAAGCGCAAAAAACTAGTTCGCGGGAATGGGAGTAATTTACTATTCCACTCATCTCATTCTTAAAAGGTTAACTTTCGTTGTTATACTGTCATAAAACTGATTTAAGGTATACTTAGCAGTAATCAGATTTAGTTAGCGATTAAAAAGTTAAAAGGATCGTCATTATTTCGTGTTTTTGAACAACTTACAGCTCTCTTATAATGAATGCTAAGTTTATACTACCACCCATGAAGTAACAAGGGCGACAAGGAGGTAGCCAAAAGAATACGCTGATCTAGCAAGTTTCATTAGAACACGAACGCAAATAATTTTAATATTTATAATGAAACGACTTTACTGAAAATCCAAAGTAACAGAAATTGCATTGCAAATGAAATTGAACTGATTTTTCTATCTAGTTGCAAGCGCTGACTGAACAAAAGGGAGTTGCAATCAGCATTAAGCTTTACAACATTGTACTAAAGAGAATGCAAGCAATCACTCCGATCTTATTTTTATTTTGTGTGTGTATGTGCGTTTATAAAAACATATACTGTTTTATAAATCTGTTTTTTTTATGATTTCCGTGCTCTCTAGAAAGTAATACTGTTTAGGACTGTCGAAAAAATTAAAAACAATATTAATGAATAGGTGAATGCGTGGACGGTCGTAGTATTAAATGGGGCGGATGACGAATAAAAACAGTTTCTTTCAGTCATCCAACTTCTCTTGAAACAATGTCCTGAACTGAAACTGCACAATTCATATTTTCGTTTTATTAAAGGGCGGGCCCTGTAACTTATAGGGAAAAACTATCTAAATTCTATGAAATCTTCCTTTTTTTTAATTTTGTTGTACGATATTGATAAAAAAAATGGTTAAAAAAACTTTTAAGATTTTTCATGGTAAAGTGCAAAAAGACTTGTATCCAAGCCTGCGAACCATAAACAAAGCCGACGTGTCTTTTCACCGACGTCGTCTTAAATGTCAAAGTGACGTTTATTAAATATTGAAAAAATGATAAAAATTTAAATTAAAATCATTATATTCTTATTTATAAATAGGTGTATAAAGAATTAAATTAATATATGTATTAATATTTGCCGCAGTTAATTTTAATAGACAAAATGTCGACACTACGAGAACGACAACTAAGTAAAGGAAACATTTCAGTATTATGTGAAGATATGTTTATATTTTTATTAATTCAATCTATTTTGTTGCACAGATGCGTTAAAGCAAATGCTTAACTTGAACCAGCCGTTGACAAAAGCTGTAGCGACAGAACCTACTTGGAAAGTATTGATTTACGACAGGATTGGTCAGGATATTATTTCACCTTTAATTTCTATAAAAGATCTTAGGGAATTAGGAGTAACTTTGCATGTGTAAGTACCATTTACCATTGTTTTTATTTGATCCAGAGACATGATCAAATTAACAAAATTGTTTTGTTTTGAGTCTACTCGCGATAAATAATTGCCACTTGCAGGCAACTACATTCTGATCGAGACCCCATACCAGAAGTACCAGCTGTTTACTTCTGTTCACCATCAGAAGAAAATCTCGGTCGAATCTGCCAAGACCTCGATAATGGAATCTATGATCAATATCATCTGAACTTCATATCACCAATAACAAGGCAGAAACTTGAAGATCTTGCTGCCTCAGCAATTCAGTCTAATGCCGCACTGAGCATACATAAAGTCTATGATCAGTATCTGAATTATATTTGCTTAGAAGATGATTTATTTATTATGAAACATCAACAATCTGATCCTTTGTCTTATTACGGTAAGATTAACAATACTGGCTAATTTCTCCAAGTATCTTAGGTCTAATTGTAAAATCTGTTTAAAAAAAATAACTAATTCATAATAGAATGTGGTCTTTTATCAAATAGATATGAAAATTGTGTGCTTTCCATATATAACCCAAAATATACATTTTATTTTCCAGCAATTAACAAGGGAGATACAAAGGATTCAGAAATGGAGGCAATCATGGATGATATTGTTGAAAGTCTTTTTTCAGTATTTGTCACTTTGGGTATGTCTTTTTTATTAATTATTATACAAATAATAAAAAAAAAAATTTAAATATGAGTTGGTTAAAAATATTTTATCCTACTTTCCAGGTAATGTCCCCATAATAAGATGCAGTAAAGCAAATGCAGCTGAAATGGTGGCAAAGAAGTTAGACAAGAAGTTAAGAGAGAATCTATGGGATGCAAGAAATAATTTATTTCATGGCAACACTGGACAGACCGGTTCATTCAGCTTTACAAGGCCTATGCTCATTTTATTGGACAGGAATATAGACATGGCAACACCTTTGCATCACACCTGGACTTACCAAGCACTAGCTCATGATGTCTTAGACCTATCATTGAACAGGTTAGATATCATAAACAGTATGTCCAAAAATTATAAGTTGAAATGAAAATCTTTTTTGTTTTAAACATCCTGTATACTAAATTAAATCCCTAAATATTTTAAATTATTATTTTATTTGCTGCACTCAAAGATGAAAATTAGTCACACGGATTAAATATGCCAAGGCTTCATTAGACCGAGTTCGCGATAAAAACGGACTTAAGCCGGGGCAAAATCTCCGTTGTCAAAACTAATAAAGCCAAAGCATTAGTAAAGATTTCTCTTACTAAATATTATTGTTTCCAAAAAAGGGACCACTGAATGTCTCAATAAAATATTTTTTCTAATAATATTTATTTTCTACAGAGCAGTGGTACCGGAAAGCTCTGTGAGCGCAGTACCGGGGCAAAAGTCAAAGACTCGAATATGTGACCTTGATTCCAAAGATCCATTGTGGTCGGAACACAAAGGGAGCCCCTTCCCTACAGTAGCCGAAGCTATACAAGAAGATTTAGATAAATATAGGTAAGTTACATTAGTTATTGTACAATGTCCTTTAATAATTATTAACAAACAGCTAGAAAAAACCATATTTAAAAAAGTTTTATAAATCATAGAAGTAAAAATATTAACTGTTGTGGGACTACTAACATTTTTTGTTTAAATATTTTTAGACACTTCCTTATCTATCTTTAACCAATCTTGCATTCTACATAACTTCAGAACAAGTACACTTTTTTCCATGTACAGAGTGCTACAGTAAACTCCACCAAACCAAGACTCCTGCGCTTTAGTTTATAAGTTTTAGGAGTCTTGGTTAATTGCAACTCTATATAGAAAAACGTATTATACAGTAGTTTGTTAGTTTACTATAACACTATGTATGGAAAATAGTTTACTTGTTTAGAAGTTATACAAAAAACAACTCCTAAAACTTAATTCAGTTCCGTCACCGGATCTACCCTTGAGTTTTGAACCACTTTTAGTTTATGATATTCCACGAAAGTTTAAATAACTTAATCTTTTACAGGAGTTCAGAAGCAGAAGTGAAGAAGTTGAAGAGTTCGATGGGTCTGGACGCGGAGAGTGACCTGGCGCTGAGCCTGGTGAGCGACAACACGCAGCGGCTCACCAGCGCGGTCAACTCCCTGCCGCAGCTCATGGAGAAGAAACGGCTCATTGATATGCATACTACTATCGCTACTGGTAACATTTCAAAATAGAAACTAAAAAAAGTGTTGCTAGCATAAAGGATATCAAGGATACTGCATGAGCAACAGGATTGAAAGAATAAAAAAAAAACATTTCAAAATTATTTATTTTGAAATGTTTTTTCGTTTTGATTTATTGTTTGTTCATGATTTTTATGATAAAATGTGGAATATTTTTTTACTAAATATGACTTAAGTGTTTTTAAATTTGTTGTTTACGATTTTTCCTTTTCTTCTTCTTAAGGTGCCATCTTCTTCCGAAGGTCGGTTTCGACTGCCACTTCGTTTTCCTTGAATCTTTCCTTTTTGCTTTTTATTTTTTTATTTTAGATTTTTGCTTTTTGTTAAAAAACAAAATTGTTTTTTCAAAATATATTTTACGTATGTTTTAAACAAATGGTCAAATAGTGTACCTTTGTTTTCAGCTATATTAAATGCGATAAAATCTCGTCGTTTGGACTCCTTCTTCGAATTAGAAGAGAAGATAATGAGTAAGAGTAGCGGGGTAGAGAACAAGGCGGTGTTGGACCTGATCAGTGACGTGAGCGCGGGCACCGCTGAAGACAAGATGCGCCTCTTCGTCATATACTACTTGTGCACTCCGCAGATCACTGAAGATGAATATAAAAAGTTCGAAGCGGCTCTCCAAGCGGCTAATTGCGATATACAACCCATGTCTTATATGAAGAGGTGGAAGTAAGTATATATTTTATAAAAAAATTGACAGGTGCCCTTGCGTGAATAGTTATAAGTCCAAAAAATATTTTTTTTTAAAAAACTCATTAAAGATAACACTAATATGATATACTTATTTCACTACTGTTCTGTTAAACTGTGAATCTAAAAGATATTATTTTTTAATTTAAGTGTAGTTCGAAATAAATAATAGCTTTCCAAACGCATTCGCAGCGTCTTCCTATTTCTATTGTGATAAAACAAATTCGGTTTACTGTTTTCCGCAGAGGTTTCACAAAGATGTCCAGTCAGTACGAGGGCGGCGGCACAAAGACGGTGTCCATGTTCTCCAAGCTGGTGTCACAAGGATCCTCCTTCGTCATGGAGGGTGTCAAGAATCTGGTTGTCAAGAAACATGTCAGTTTTGTTTACACCTTGACACTATAACATTTTAAATAGCTTGTAATTGTTTCTAATTTTCATAAAAGGGTATCTTCTGTTAACTTTAAACTTTCGTGATTTTTACTAACATATTGTTCGCAAGAAACGGGTTTTTTTTATAGGAGAAGGGAGCAAACAAGCAGCGGATCAATTAAGTTAATTGTTCCGACGCCCACGGACATCTGCAATGCCAAAGGAACCACAAATGTGTTGCCGGCCTTTGAGGGAATACGCTCTTTTCTTGAAGGCCCCTAAGTCGTAAACGTGGATTCTTAAATAATACGTATAGTAATAATACGTAGTATAACGTAGCTAAATCGTAGCTGTTTGAGCTCCCTATATCAGTCATCCCGTGACCATGGCGCATGCAACTGTGCCGAAATATCGGTAGCTCAAACAGCTAAATCGTGGTAAGAATCCCGTTTATTACGAACAATATGTCTGTTAAC
>QDHC01007041.1:4048059-4098559 GCA_013186455.1 Papilio dardanus tibullus
TTTTAATTGAAGTTTTAATAATAATCATATAACTTTTAGCAGAAACTTGCTTAAATTGACAACACAGTCAAACCTGGATAAGCAAGAAACCTCTATAACCGAGAGTCATTTTCGGATCCCGAGGAGGTACCTCCATAGACGAGAAACTCGATTATAGAAATATCCAGGTTCGACTGTATTTCCATTGTATCATGTCTCTTTTTGTATATTAAGGCAGTGTTCTAAAATTTTGCGATTTTCTAAAAAATGTTACTTTAGACTTTTTTATTTAAATCGTTTTGTTCTCGTTCCAGCAACAAGCGATAAGCGGCACACCTAGAAAATTAATATACGGTGCGACGACGTTGCCGAACGCGTCTCAATTCCTGAAGCAACTGTCTCTCTTGGGCGAGGAGATACAGACTTAGACATTCCTGGTGTATTGATTATTTAATTGTAATATAATTTAATATATTATGTGTATAATCTCAATCAGTATTTAATTTTGGACCTATAGAATAATGTTGCAAAGAATACTGGCGGGTTCTTCACAAGAATATTTTTATTTATGTCGATTCATTATCACCTTATTTCCGAACGGCTTGATGGATTTTGAAGAGGTAAATGGAAACAATAGGAAGAGTAAAATAAAATTAAAACAAATGTCATCAACAAGTTGGCATTTTATTTACAATGACATTGAAAATAGAGCTAACATCTAATATCTACTAATAAATTTTGATTGTTTAGAACAAGAAGTATAAAATCTAGATCACAAGATTATTATTTTAGTAACATTCAGATCTTAAACCCGTCCCGCAACGTGCACGAAGAGTTCCCGTCGAGTCGCCAAACATGTCGTACAGAAAACCAATTTACAACACAAACTAAAACATATTTAGAAACTGATACTAGAGAAAAATCATCAAAACAAACTCCACGATAAAAATCTAAATATTTCTTAACTATTGTGCTCAGTTATAAACTAAAGTTTTCTGTTTCGAACACATACTAAATAACCATCGAAAAATAGTTACTATATTAAGTGTATTATACACTAAAGATACAATTGAAAAATACATTGCCACGCGTGCACAATAACATGAGCAAAGAATCTGATGACGTCACAGCGTGGTGCACAATGCACAAAAGAGGTCACTAGCTGACAAAGATGTGAGAGGACGTGGGCTAGTCACACAACTCACGTTATCGTGCACGCAATATAGCTGAACTAACTGACAAGGAACTTCCACTGTAGCTTAGCACTGCATATACTCGCTATTATAGTAGAAAGATAAAACATTATAATGTACTTAACGTACGAGAATCTTACGTTAAATGTCAACATTTTATCACTGATCATGATATGGTTTGGCACAATGGTGAACCGCGGGCGCTTAAAGGGTTAAGTGTAAGAGAGCAAGCATGATTGTGTAAGTACTAATATTAAGCAAAAGCTACGTCTGAAACTGTTTCAAATCTTCCCCAATCATTGCCCCGTACTGAATGGTATCATAAAATTAATGTTTCATACTAAATTTTCAACATGTCTTCTAGCAAATATTTTGTTACGAAATACTTTCACTTATTTAAAATTCCATATAATATGAAATATGGAAAATTTGGGAACGTGTTATAAATCTTTCTTTATCGCTATATTCTGACAAAAAATATAAAACAAAATACATATTTTTACATGTTATTTCAATTATCATTATTCAAAGTTAATTTTGTCGAATTTTGCAAAATTTGGACTTGTCAGGACTCTACACTACGTATCGAATTAGCATTGTCCTTAATTTTATTTTCGAGGGCATAAATATCTGAATCACATTATCCCTTAACAATTAATTTCTCTTTATCACACTCCTTTGAGCTCAACCCGATCACCAAGAGTACTACAGAATAATTTACTTTTTAAAAACAAATTGTAACAAAAAACCCTTTATCTTATAAAATAAAAAACCTGTATCGTAACGATTAAGTAACTTTGAGTAAGAGACAGTTTGAAGAATAACTGCCAATATTAAAATTGTTAATTAAAAAATGCTAATTAATGAATCATTAACAAGTAAGTGAAAACATATTTCTTAAACATATATTTATCATTATTAGATAATATGGCAACAATTATTTCGGCCAATCAACCTCATTTTATCAAGCGCGTTTTCGATAGCGTTTTAATATACATTGAATATATTACATAACATATATGAATTATAGAATTTATTATATCAATTGTGCGAAAACAACTTGCTTAAAAACAACTTTATTTTAGTAATATTTTCCCAATAACCATTTATTTTTTTAAAAAAGCATAATTTCATTTAGTTTTTTAATATTTTTTTGGAATTACTCGTTAATGACGCTCCTTAAGTTTAAATTATTATGTTAAGAAACTAGAATAAACACAAAAAGCCGAGCAGATAAGATGGTATTCGGGCACATCCAGAGTTTATATTCAATGGCACAGTCAAGTAACAGTTGGCAAAATTGTCTTAAATGTAACTTAATCTAAATAAGTATAATTTTATCAATACATTGATTCCAAGTAAAAGAAATTATAAAATGATTAAAACATAAGAACTAAGACACATAACTATAAAGTTACATTAAATTATGTTGTATACAATGTTAAGCTTAACTAAAGGCAACCCTAAAACATCTCAATAAAAGAAAACTTTTATATTTAAAAACAAATAAACAATATGAATAATGCGGTATTCAATCAGTAAAATATTTATCGAAATATAACCAAATATAGCAATAATAAACTCAATTAACAAAAATAGAATCTTTTCATATATATACCCACTTGTGGTGCTTTTTGCTCTATAAATATGCACACCTTTTAAGTTGGAAGTTTTTTTTTGGATTGAAAAATCACAATAGATTTTTAGACTAAACCTATTCACAATTACTTTGATATTTGAAAAGTGATGAAAATTTTGTGTGTTTTTTTCAGCATTATCGATATTTAAACTACATTAAATTTATAATTAAGGTTGGAAGCCAATAAAAATAACAATATATCCTAAAATAATAAAAAATATGTTAGTTTTTAAAACCCAGATCTTTAGAAATGAGAATAAGAACATTTTTATCAAATATAAAGATAAAAACATATGGAATGTTAGTTAATTTTAAAGTAAACTACATAAAAATGCTTGTGACACATAACCCATTGTGAACAAAGAAAAAATCCGTGTTGTTTCGAAAACAAAAAATCTAAAATTCTTTTACAATATTTATTCTAATTAGAATAATGTCGATTATTGTTTTAATATCAACAAATGATAGTAAATATAACATATGTAGAAAAACGAAACTATTTTAAACAAAATGTGTTTCCTAAATAAATATATAGAAAAGTAAAAAAAAAAAAATTTTAAACAAGAAATAAAACAAGACTAGAGAGAAGTTTGAGATTTTCTTCCAGAGGCATGTATACAACAAAAAGATTTCATTTGCTGGAATTTTAGTCGAACACAATTTATTCATAACAAGAAAGTTTAAGCTACTTTTTTAACCAAATCTTTATAAATTCTTGATGTGTTTCCGATACTTTCCATGGTAAAATATTATACAAAAAATATGATAAATAGAAAAAATATTCAATACAATATTTATTTTAAAATCAACTTTTATACTGCGTCGTAATGTACCCTTTTACTGTTGGCATGTGAGATGGACGGAAAATATTTTTTTACATAAACATATCATATTAATGTTGATATCTGTTTTATGTGGAATGTTCCATTATTATGGAATCTATGGATCAATTCATTGTGACAACAATGGTAAAGAATTGATGAATAAATGCATTATCTTTTAATTTCATGGAAGTGTAACAGTTACAATACAATTCAGATAGCCTACAATACTCAAAAGTGGAATGTAAAATAATTTATCACAATAAATGTATTTTAAATCAAATGTGTTATTCAATGTTACGTTTTTATTATACAATATAATGCTATTTAATACCAAAAACATATTATAAATTAGAATTAATTGTGGCATAAAAACTTAGTCATATGTATAGGTTAAAAAAGACGCAGTATATTAAATTGTCATATTCAAGTTTGTTAAACATTTTTTGGAAATTCCTTTTTAAAAGTTAACTAATATTTTGACTGATAAACGATTGAAAATAGATAGTAATATTTTCAAGGTATATGACTTACTATTATTTATGGTATGCAGTTATTTCTAAACTTAAACAAACTTTTAATTTCAATTTGAGTATCAATGCTGTCATACTCTGCTCAAATTCTATTCTAAAATTACCAGCAAAAAGATTAAGTATTGGTGCATGTATTTTATATTAACTTTTTGAAAGTATATTTTAAGAAAAATATTCAGTAGGCCCATAAATATATTTAATTATTTATGATTATAGTTAATATATTAATCTTCCGAGTGCTATCTGATAATTAAAATGTGATTCAATTTGTTTGTAATTCCTTTGAAATATAGAAGATAAATGTGTTTAAAGATAGGAAGGAATCAGCATTAAAACTATGCAGTATATATTTTAGCCTATAGTTATATAAGTTTTCCTTTAATCTTAAGTTAATATAGCATATTGCGCATAAAATTTTAAACTCTTATGTATTAATGAAGATTATACTCGAATATAATGGTATACAATATACATAGAATAGACAGGAAGTTATACTAATTTATTAAACCTCATCATAATAACAATGCAAGCATTTTCGACTTATCCATACAAAGTTGTTAGCCCAGAACAATGTGAAATTCTGTGAAAGATATATTTTTTTGCAGTAATAGTAATTTGACATGTATTTAGAAAATTCAAAGGGAATATAGAAAATAGTTTATCAGATATCCATTTAACATGTATACTGTTCATCACATTCCTAATAAGCCATCATTAACTTATTAGTACTTATTAATAGTTATATCATTCATTAAAATGCAGATCTTTATGTCATGTATCAATTCTTGTTAAAATAAACTACACAATAGTATTAATAAGACATTAAAATTGTCAACAATCTATCAATGCTTAAGATTTGAATATAATATGATTTATATAATATATAATAATTAAAGATAAATATATAATGTCATGACACTGCTTATTCTCATGTATATATTTGAGATAGAGAAAGAAATGAGATTCAGAGTATTTTAAAAATACAGATATGAACAATTTGTTGCAAACATAATCAATTTATACTCAATATAAACAAGTTATATTAGAATCATTAAAGTCATAGTTTATCTGTTAGACCTTTATCAACCGAGCGGCATTGATTAATGATACATAAGGAAAAACATATCTTCGAGCAATTTGAAGTCAAATATAGTAATATTCTATTAGATTTTTTTCATTTGAAGTCTACTTAGAGTTCATTAAGTGACTAGCCTTATCTGACAAAATCTTCGTTGAATTCAATCAATATCTTCTACGTTATGCTTAAAATATTTTTTTAATAACAATATATAAATCATGTCACAATGATACAAGGCGATGACACAATTTTAAAGCCAGTCAGCAATCACTTCAGCAATAATGAACTTCAATTAAAGTAAATCGGCCAATTAACTATGCGAGGAACGCGCGCAGTCGAAAGTTATAACGAATTTGTGTCATGTATAAGAAAAAAAGCCATTTTAAGTACATTACCAAGCTGGTTTCCAAGCAAATATTCATATCATCAAATTCTATGTTGCAATAGGTCAGTTATTGTTTAGGCTGTTGGTTGGCATTGCGACTTGAGCTGCTGCTACTAAGGATCATCTTCTGCATCTGTCGGATGACTGTGGTCGCATGGTACGCCTGTTTCCAGCGAGACTTGGCAAAGTTCTTCTTGAGTTGTTCAGATACGGTGCCATGGATGTTCTTGTTGCTGGCTGCGTTGCCCGAGATCCATGGATGAGCCAATGCTTGCCTGTAAGAATAAAATATTAAAAAAGTTAATGAATAAATGTTTAGTAAGGTGCTCTTTAAACAAAATTCATTCAGTGATCCTAAATGAGAGTGATACTAAAAGACACAGATGCAAAAAGTGTTAAACCAATTCTAAAGTATAAATGGTATACAGGTTTGTTTAAACTGTGATGTATGAATTTTACCTTACATCAATTATGTAAAACATAAGATATTATGCTCTTTCTAAGTAACTACCAATACACAGAAAACCATCTATAAATAAAAATAGAGAATAAGTTTCAAGGCAATATAAGTAATATTTTTATGTATTAGATCATATTTATTTATAGCCTAATCTCATTTACTTCCAACTAAAAAGTCCAGTTGCCAATAGTATTTATTATAGGCTTCTTCACCTTAGAATAGCTAAACTTATTTGCTTCTTACAAAACATCTACAACCACTTATAGCTAAGTTAAGAAATTATAATTATATTCTTTATTTTATTCGAGCGGCTATTGGATATTTTTATTTAATACAGAATTATTTGTTTAATAATAAATTAGTAAAATTAATTATTAAAACCATGAACGCCCAAGGAGAGTTTAGATTCTTCTTGTAATCATTTTAGTGCTGGTTTCCAATGCTTTATTAGAAACATGATTAATAAAAAATATACTCACTTGCAAGTGTATCTCTTTTCAACATCCACACACATCAAATGCCTTATGAAGTCTTTAGCAGACTCACTTATATCATCCCAGTAAGGTGAATCAAACTCGAAATCGCCCTTCAATATCTGAGCAAACAAATTCGCATCATTCTCATCATAAAATGGAGGGTATCCACAAAGCAATATGTATGATATCACTCCTATACTCCATACATCCACAGCTTTGCCATATGGCTTTTGTGCTAACACCTCCGGTGCCACATATCCCGGAGTTCCGCATGCAGTAGCCATTACTCCTGAATCCTCAATTTTTGACAAACCAAAATCACTTATCATGATTTTACTTTCCTCATCAGCACTATAGTACAGAAGATTCTCCGGCTTCAGATCTCTGTGGACGACACCTTGGGAATGCATGTAATCAACAGCTTCCAAAACCTGTCTTATAAGATTGGAAGCATCTTTTTCGGTGTACGAACCTTTTTCTACGATTCTATCAAACAATTCACCGCCTGTTACCAGCTCCATGACCAAATAAACTTTATTTTTGTCCTCATACGTCTCTAACAGCTGGACAATGTTGGGATGAGAAAACATCTTTTTTTCTCCGCCTTCAACTTTTGATTGTTCGCTAAATCTTTTCAGAACACGAATCTCATTCTCCAAGGAATCCTCTTTTCCTTTTAAAGCCTTTTTATCTATAATTTTACATGCGAACATCTGTCCATTTTCTTTGCTCTCTATTAGGCGTACTTCAGAAAAGGCACCTGTGCCCAAAAGATCTTTAACTACATATTTATCTTCAATGGATGGCTGCTTCTCGTTTTCTCGACCATCTTTTTTTGATTTTCTACCAAAATCCTTTTTACCAAAAAGAGGCATATTTAAGCCTCACACCTCACAGACCCAATTTGATTTTGCACTACTAATATCTACACGACTACGTAGCTATATCGATAAAGGTTCACACATGCTCAATCAAGTCAGAGTTCACATTCCACACAGTCACAGCACACCCAAGTCCTATAAGATAAAGTTAGCACACGACGACACGAAGCAGTGTTGATTTGAATGATTTCTATTGGAATCGAAATGCAAAAAATATCGATATAACTTTGATTGAGATTCGATTCATATGACAAAGAGTAGGTGGTGAAACTGGCATCTGGACCGGAAGTCAGAACTAAAAAGACAAATGAAAACGAAAAATTCTAAAAAATATAATCGGAAAATTTTATTTAAATAGGTAAGTAACATATAGAAATAAACGGTTAAATTGATTATGGCGTCAATGTTATTTTAATGACTGTATACGAAAAATTAATTATTTTTGACATTTGACTGCACAGAGTATAAAAAATATTTTCATAGCATTCGAATCTAATCTTTGAAGAAAATCGATGTAATTTTTAAAATTGATTTTTTGAAAAGAACAACGCTCTATTTTAATGAAACTGAAAATAATTAAAGTTAACATAAAATAACATTTTGTACTTTGTATTTTGTGATACTTGACACCTACTTTTTAACTTTTTTCTACTGGCGAAGCATTTGCTTTATGTATGGACTTGGGTATCATGTTGTTGTACACGGGTAGTGCAATGTTCTTTTGTTGATCTGTCCGTAATTTAACAACGACACTTGCTAGTGGTTATTATTACTATTGAATTACAGATGTTGGCCGTTAAAATAGAATTAACTTTGGTATCGAACACGGAGGCAAATAGTATACTTATTTAATATTTTAATTTTAATATGAAGTGGAATATTTACTATAAAATCTGTAGAAACTATTAAAATGATGATGATGTCAACTGTAGACTACTAAAAAAACCCCAAGAAAAAAGAAATGCTCAAATGTAAAAAAATTTACTTCTCTCGATACCTACATCGAGAAACTACCCCTACGTGTCTACATTATCTATGGAACCACCCCTGACGTCATTGTGAAAATCGACCAATCCCATCTGGCACAGTATTCGATGACCCTCACAGCAATATCAGTGTCGCATATTATTTTGTGAAGTATTTAATGTTTTTCGTTCTGCGACTTTCGTTTATTGCTCAAAAATGACATTAATTGTGATTGAAATCGTTATAAAATGAAATAATTTTAACGTTGTTGGCTGTGAAACTAGCGTTTCATTTTGTTTTTATCAGTATACGTTATTAGTGTTACAAAACAATATAAGGGGGAGGAACCGTGATGCCAGTTCGCAAGCAAGGTGAATTACATTCTTCTAATTATTACAATTTCGTTTTACTATCTTATTATTAGTTTACATTCCTTGTTAACTATTCCTGCACTGAAATTGCGGTTACGACACAGTAGTTTCCATTCTCGCACTATTTACGACAAGGGTTGACAAATCAATCGAATTTAACGTCAGAATCAGAATTTACTTATTAGAGTACATTTTTTTTTATGTCGTAGAGTACTTTTTTATGTCGTATTTTTTATTTATTTACGTATCCTAAATAACGCTATTAAATTAATTCACGCTGTTATTTTTTTATCGCGTGTTTCTTGCGAGAGTAGACAAATAGTATGTGATCCAAATGCGCTGACCATGAACAAATGAGGCTAGCATACAATGTTCACTGCCGACCCTCTGGCGTTGGTACGGCTTCTCTTTAATTTGCAACACCAACTTTAAATAATCCTTCTTTGTTATCTCCTTTGAGAACTGCACCCGCCTTGAATCATCGCAGCAAGCTTAATTACTTAATTAGCTGATTTTTAGACGCGTATTTCGAATACTAGCTGTTGATTACGACTTCGTCCGCGCGACATTAAAAATAGCCTATGCTACTCGGGGAATTTGTAGCTTTCTAACATTGAAAGATTTTTTTAATTCGGCTCAGTACTTATTGAGTTACATTCAATACATACAAAAATACAAATATTTCTTCTTTATAATATTAGTATAGATAACTAATTAACAATAGACTACGGTATTGCACGGTAAAAAGTACGAAAAAACACATGACAAAAGATGAAGTTAAACATCAAACCTTTTCTCAAAACATCGAAGAATACAGACTAGGTACGAGTAATATATTATACATGCGATAAGTATGCGCTTTTTAATCGCTCGTTGCCCTAAATATTTTCTACAACTACCACAGTGCGTTCGAAGAAACGCTACTACTGTTTAGATAAGGTTTTTCTTTACTTAGGTATATTGTTAGTACTTTGGTAAAAAATCCTTATTTACGCAACGATAAGGAATAAGATTTGAGCAATCAAATTATATCAGTACAAATCATTTTATATCGTTTAGAATTAAGTATCGAGTCACTTTAGTACGTTTTTTAATAATATAACGAGCAGTAAAAATGTTGAGCTTGAACAAAAACAAACCTGAAGAGTAATTTATAGGAATTAGCAAAAGTTATAATTAACTTTACTGATTAATTGACGTTCATTGACAAGCAACTTCTTTTGTTTGAGTTCTGAATTCTGATAAAACTTATATTTCTCTGATCTTAATAGTTTAATTCCGAAAAAAGTTTCATTTGCCTCACATTTTTGCACGGCAATTTCCTTAATGACTTCGAAAAGGCAATATACAGATTTATAGATATAGTAAACACTTCGTAAGGCCTCTTACCAATTAAGACATATTTTAATTTAAGATAAAATACCATTAAAACATTAGTAAAAATAAGAACTTAAGATTCATTAAAAACTTAAATTACTAGATTCCAAAGAAACGATAAGTTTAAACAATTTTTCAAATAGTTCGAACTTCTACTTAGTCTACGTAATGGAGCTTTAAGACAAAAGCGTTGTAGATTTTTGCTCCACAGGCGGTTTTTAAAGTAGTACTCAATCCGCGAGTTAGCTCTTTGAAGAATTACAGGACGATGATTTTAAGATCGATTGAAAAAGTTTTGTTGGTAGATAATTTATAAAAGATGAACGCACTTTAAAAGTCAGACTTTTTTTTTAACGCTTTATAAAAGTTGGTAACAAACTGCGTTTTTTACTTAATGCATATCGATTTTGTATGAAATAAATAACTTAAATATAACTTATTTTTGCACAGAGGCCCACCGAGCATTAGAACTGCTGGAAGACTACCACAGCAAATTAGTGAAGCCTCAAGATCGTCAACTTAGGCTCGCTATCGAGAGAGTCATAAGAATCTTCAAGTCGAGGCTATTTCAGGCTCTACTTGGTAAGTACTCTACATTAATATACGTTGTAAACATTTTACAAAAAAACGTTTTCAAACTTAATTTGATCGTTATTTTTGATAGGAGCGTTTTTAATGTTTTATGTATGTATGTCATTTTAACTACTACTATATTCTCCTTTTATAGCCTTACCTAAACGGTTAGACGATTTGTAAATGTGAATCACGGATATATTCTAAAAGTTATTTGAGTTTCTTTAATTTAATATCACATTTTAGATAATGACATCTATTTTTTTTTTGTAAACACTGATTTGTAAATACTGTTTTTTTGTAAACTTAAATACACATTTACAATTGCAGCGTGATTTCTCGTTAGAGCGATACTATTTATTCCCCTTGTCGACCCTTGTCACAACTTACAAAGTGTAGAACAAACGTTTAGTCCCTATGAGAATTACACGCGCGTATTCGATACTAACACTCTATTCATTTGCATCTATTTTAAGACTCTGGTTATCTGAAGATGTCCCACATACGAAGAAAAACTTTAACATACTTACATACTAAAAGCTTCCTAAACAATGTTTTACTTGCATGTTAAAAACGTATAGACTTCATTAAGTACTTTAGGCTTAAACATACAAATTGTTAGAATTCCTATATCACATATCACGTATTGTATATACTAACATACTCGTATTTATAACATTCTATCTTTATTATTCTTCCCTGAACGAAAATAACATGACCCGCATTCCGGGTCTGTAAGGTAAGGTCGTTTTGCGAAGGGGCTTTGGGAATGTACAATTACAAAAGAGAGAACTATATATTCTTATGAATCTATGTACATATTTGTTGTACTTGACTTACGCAATGCGACTATATATTCTAATATGTGGACTCATACGGGGTTCCTTATGTGACTGTGGGACTTTACGTGGATTCTGTTACAATGTGTCGTTGTCACTGTTAATTTAGATATAACTATGTTTTGTAATTTTTAGTTCGTTTCTTGATAGTTAACGTAAGCGTACACGTGTAATTCGTTGACAGGTTATAATTGAATTAATTTAGAATGAGATGTATAGTTCGGTGAATCTGGCGTATCTATTTATAGTAGTTGGAGGCAAGCGCGTGACCGCACCGAGACTCGCGTCACTACAGATCTTGAGTCTTGACCACGACACTGCCATTGTTATCCGCATTATATTTAGACGGTTATAACGAAGCTGAACGTTTACAACTAGCGGTTTAATTCTTTAATCTCTACATCAGTGGAAACAACTTAAGACAAACATAAACAGAAAAAAAATATAGTCACGTATGGCCTATGGGTAAAGCCACTCCCCATATTCTGCACAGATAGCACAGACTATTTTTTATAATTTCTTTAATATTATTATTCCTTTAGTTTTTCTATTAATCGGTATTTCGTGACCTCGTGTTCAATTTAATGCGTTTAGTGAAATGAAAATGTCAACTAGGAAGCTTAACATAGAAATAAAAAATCATTGAGCAGTTAGTTAGGTACGAAAAAGGTAATAATTTTTCACCACTTTATTACGAATATCTTGCGAGAATAAATTATCCGGAATTGTATATCTATTTTTGTATAATGAGAACAAGAATATCTCTTCCCGATACGTCAAATATTACCTTCGTTATTTTGGTACAGCTGTAATATAAAGTTACAATTTTAAAAGTAGCAAACATAATGCCCCTTGAGGCATTCTAGAGGATTTCGTTGATTTTATCTTTTTTAAAAGCAAGTTAGGCCTCTCATACACAAGGCTACGCAAAGCTACGATTTTTGTCTAAAGTTGCTTACGCTACGCAATCTCATATTCTGTTAACGACAACTTCTATAAAGTTGTATTGCCTAAGTCGCTTCATACTAAAATCGCAGATTCACGTAGCCTCGTGTACAAAGAGCCTTACATATTCGAACGTACATAAGACGCGCCTACGAAGTCTACGAGAGCCCGTTTCACTGTATTAGTGCCGGCTCAGTTCGCTAAATTATCCTAAGTTTTCCTTTTCAATACTCGCGACATTGCTAAGGCTTGAGCCGTTTACCGTTCATACAAAATTCAGTGTTCTGAAGATCGTTGTTTGAAAACTTTTTGCTTAGAAGATTTTCTTTCACAAGCTCGTTAGTTTTGAATATTATTGATATAGAGAAAAAACCTAAACTATATTATAAAGAGAGGAACTTTGTATTTTTGTATGTATTGAAATAACTTAAAAAACTACTAGGCTGATTTAAGAAAACCTTTCACCATTAGAAAGCTATATTATCCCCGAGTAACATATATTTTATTAAATCCAAGGGGACGAAGTCGAAACAATAGCTGGTTAAAAATATAATGAGAAAAATGTTTAAAATAAAAACTATATAAGCATAGATCTACAAACTTAGCGTGTGGTATAATTCTTTCATTTTATTCAAACATGTAAGCAACTCTCTTCTATTATTCAAAATGTAGAGTTAAATTCATAGCGGCAACACGAGGCAGCCAGCAATAATAAGGAAAACGTTTCTTTTATATCGATATGTTCTAATTGTAATACGAGTTATAATTGTAAAGGTGGCTATGTCTGTAATCTGGTTGACCTAGATCTCTAGATACAGGTCACCGGGCATCGAAGTCGAACGTTGCTGACATGTGTTGTGAACCATTACTAATTGTTTGAGAAGCTGACCTCTATGATTTCTATTGCTGAAATTGCCAATACATGTTCGTGTAAGGGTTAGACAAAGACAATTCTTGTCGGCGTTCTATCAACTTATTTTCCCCATCATGATAGCAGCGCCACCAACTTAGCCTAAAACACAATTTACAAAATTTTTTCTTCTCCATTTTTTCTCTAGCTTAAGAACTGTCAACTTTATGTCCCGCCATATAACTCTAAGGGTCCTCCGTGAACCCAAAGTTATACATCTGGACCCACTTTACAATCATCTCTTACTACTTCCTTGTAACTACGGCTTATTACTCGAAATAGATAAGTGCTTGAATAACTAATAATAATAAGTTATAGTTTCTAAATAAACTATGTTGTAAAGTTTGTTTTTTGTTTCCCCAGTAACATGGCAACACTATCAATCAATTGTTTATTACAATAGCCTTAAAAATATTAATTTTAAAGTAACAAATTGTTTTATGGACAATTACAATTATTACCTTAATAGGATTACCAATGGCATTCGGTTGCGGTTAACTGTTTTGTGGGAGAGCTTATCTTAACCACAATCTAAACTTTGTACTCGTACAAAAATAAGGAGAACTCCATGTGGAAATACGTTTTGTAATAACTTTTCCAAGCTAATCTAGTTAATAACAAAAAATTAACGTCCCTGTAGTACAGTTAAATCAATTGCCTCGATCTGACTTACTTTAGTTGTTAAAAATACTTTCATTATTACGAAAAATAACATTTTTGTAAAAAAAAAAACATTAAGTAATATTGGGCATCATGTCTTTATATTGCTAGTGAAAAACCAGGTGAATTAGCTACATTCGCATTTCCTTCTGTTACTTTAAAATATTAGACGACTTAAGTAAGAAGTTCGAAAGTAAATAATAATTCATGATTATACCTTAACGTTTTGAAGTCGTCCCAGTTTTATCAAGTTCCCTCGCGGACTGCCAAAGTCGTTGCATAATCTCCGTGCTACAGAATCTCGTTAACCTAAAAACTACATTTCCACCTATTGTTATTATTGCTTCGAAAAATTACGTAAAGCAACGTATCGCCGTAACTTCTTTATTTAATGATATCTCGATTCTTTGATTTCATTTCATTCATATTTTCTTTTATCTTAACCGTGTTTTGTGTACAGAAAAAATGTTATCTCTGTTATTTAAAACATAATTAATGCACATATTGACGAAGAAATTCAAAGATATGTGTATTCACGCAAAATGCGCGCTAGTCGTAGAGTTGCGGAAAAATGGAGCCTATCATGGGTCGAACCTTACCTTACCTTACCTTATTTAAAACAGAGTGAGATGACAATACTTATGTGTCTAGAGTTACTAATGCAGTGGAAACTCACGTTTACACCATTCGTATTTGATAGTACCTACTAACCTTAGTATATTTTTATACTAAATTATCTAATGTAAAAATAACTACATTGACCGGTTTATCATCTAGGATCTCCATGATGTATTTTAGACACAATTTGTATTAATTTACCTATCGACTACTGTCTACGTTATGCTCTATAAACAAGTGACGAGTCATAAGTAATCGAATGAGTTATTTATTAACTAACGACATCATTTTCCATATGTGTTAGTCGCTTATAAAGCAGGTAGTTACTTTTAGAAAGTTCTTCCAATCAATACTGATTAACCTACGCTCTAGTGACTAGGAACGTTCGACGCGACAACAATGTGCCCGCCAGGTTTCGTCTGATATAAATCTTTACCCTACTAATTTGTTTGACTCAGCCACTGAGTTATCGCAGTTCTGAAACACCATTATGCTTTAAATCTGTAGAAGGTTACTACTATTAGAAGTCTGTGACAGTAAGAATAACTTCATTAAAGACTTTTCGTAAAATAATAAATCAGTATGAGAACAGAGTTGTTAGTATAATTTTGTATAGTAAAAGAGAACATAATCGATTTAAAAATAAATCCACAGCTTTTAAAAGCATTTCACACGGAATATGGGTCGGCTTTTACGTCAAAGCACGAATGTAACGGCAGTACAATTTCTTTGTGCTCAAAATAATCGGGTTACTGTGTAATAAAACATTCTCAACCTGTAATTTTATCCGCATCATGGAATAAAAATAATTACTTATAGTTTTTTCTTATGTACTTTTTTAGAAAAAAAATTGTCGATCAACAATTTTTTGTAAATAGATTCTAACTATTGATAGCTTCTTGAATTATTCAGATAGTTACCAAATATTCCTAGC
The DNA here is from genome assembly GCA_013186455.1 of Papilio dardanus tibullus. Lineage (NCBI taxonomy): Eukaryota > Metazoa > Arthropoda > Insecta > Lepidoptera > Papilionidae > Papilio > Papilio dardanus. Next base: position 4,063,698 of record QDHC01007041.1, read on the forward strand.
TACATTTTGACCTAAATAGCTCAGTAGATAGGCAACCGTTGCATTCTCTAATCGTATAAAATCCGGTATAGTAAATTGACTGTATCTGGCCATAACCATAACATTGTTGTAGTATGGCCGCTGCTGGGGTTCGCTGGCCGCGCTATCGATCTTGGCTCGACTCACGCGATATTCCACAAACTCATTCTCGTATACATTTAATAGTGATCAACTTTTTAATAATCAAACATAACGTAGATTATATTTCATCAGTGGAATATTTTTTCCTTTTTTTTAGGGTAAAGTGCTGTCGCTAACGATCTATTGATTTTGTCAACAGCACTCTCTTTATGTACGTTTCTGTGTCACAATTATGATATTCAATTAACTAAATACTATTTCAAACAGGAATTGCGTCCGCTTGAGTAACCAGATGAATTTACCAATAAGTTGTTGTACTTCAAGTTTGGTAAATGTTTACGAATCGCAAAAAGGTCCTATCTACTTCGTCTGGAATATGCTCAAAAACTACATTAAATTACACAACATATAGATGCAGATAAATTGGCTAAACTTTGAAAAATCAACACTTGACAAATACCACTCTTTTCTTCAGCAATACGCCACTCCACATGTCAAAACATTTCCAGCTTTCGCTCGAGAGAAATTGATGACCTTTTGATATCGCTTTGACCTAAAACTGGCGATCGCTTCTAAAATAATGTTAAAAATAACTCCAGACAATTCTTACATGTTTACTTCTGTTTTCTATGCTATATTTGTGCTACGTTATTTTATAAAATCTTTATAAGTTGTACCAGCTCATTAACAACACATTCATACTTTCGTTTTTATCTATTTGTTACTTTACCATTCATAAAGAACCGATTCAAATTGCAACCATGTTTTTAAAGTATGATTTTCGTTGCAGATATTCAAGAGTTCTATGAACTAACATTATTGGACGATAACAAGTCGGTGCAGCAGAAGACAGCGGAAACAATACGCATCGCGAACAAATGGGAAGCTGATGGTACAAGACGTGAGGTGAGATAAGTTATAGTGTAATTACCTAGTTATAGCTAAACTAGCTGTTGTGCGCGACTTTGTCCGCGTGAAATTAAATAATATAGCCTATGTTACTCGGAGATAATATACAATAGCTTTTCAACAGTGCAAGAATTTTTGAAATCGGCCAAGTAGTTCTTGAGTTATTTCAATACATACAAAAATTCTAAAATACAAAGTTCTCTCTTTATAATATTAGTATAGACATAAGTTCATTGTCATGCGGTACAAGTGCCGCTTTTAATACCATGAGAATATAAAAAAAAAACTTTTTTTATAATTGAAATAAAACAATTGCGTTAACAAACGAAACAATTAACAAAAAATAAATAGCGTAGAGGTTTTATTTGGCCATTCGCTTAAACTATTTGATAAATCAGAAATAACATTGTGGCTTTCGCAAATATCCCGCGGCCTTTTCATTTGGATAGTGAACGAAGTTTATTGCGTGTTCCTGTTTTATCAACTTTATTTTAACTCCTTACTAGGCTTTTGTTTATCTTTTCTAATTATTATATGCCTCAGAATTCACAAATCTTCATTATGTATAATCGGTAATTTTGGAAAATTCATGGGTTTTTAGTTTTCGGCATAAACTGGATGCGAAACAAAAAAAACATCCAGAATTGCAATAAAATTGTAAACAATTAAAAAGAGATATGGTTCGTTAGTGAACGAAACAACAATTTCTGGACTAAAGTTTTATTTACTGCTGTTAATTTTCCGATACAGACGGCATCGGCGGTCCATGAAACGAATTCGCAATGTACGTTTTTGTACAACGGCAGCAGTATTTTGATTGCGAAATGTTTCCCATTGTATAGGCATAGACTTTTTGATATTTTGATTCCGACGTCTGCTCGAAACATTACTGTTGTTCTTACTTCACTTTGAATCAGGTGCTCGAACAAAGATCGCTAATAAACTGTACCTTGACTTATTTTGAGATAGCGAGAAGAAAAATGACGGAACTTTTTTTTTAACTTTGATATCTACTCTGCGCAAGATTTTGAGTTTTGATTTGATATTAACTAAATAAAATAATGTTTAATACATTTATGTATGTAAAATGTTGCAGTAACTCTACACGGTCGATGTTACCTTAACCTATTAAACCGGTCAATCGTAAATCAAACAATCGTCGTACTTTTAACTCATGCATGTCGATCAATATACCAAGACTTGTACTCATGCAAAGACATAACTTGATTGTAGTACCTACTTTTATATATCTTAATTTATACGTCTATATGTAAACCCTACGCTTAAAAGTGTTATTATTTATTATTAAATGTAGTTTTGCTGGAATATTTCCTCTTGTTCCAGATACACACCGAAGAAAGCGATTACAGATCTGTGTCAAACGCATTCCTACAGGACAACAACAGAAAAGACGAGCATAGAAATGATGGCACTCCAGATTCTGGAAAGGTAATACGAAAATTAAAAGGAATAAATAAAAAAAAACTGCAAATTGAATAGTTCCGTTTTTTTAAACTAATCAAAACAATTTTATACAGGTGGGCACTATACCATCGATGTTATCACCGTGCGGCGACACTGAAGAGAAAAAGGTAAAACAATTACAAGATGTATTTTCTCCTTAAAATATAAAAAACGACATATTTAAGTATGTAAATGAAGCATACGCATGAGGTGGTATTTTACTTACAGTTACATAATATAAAACAAAATCTAAAAAAAAAGTGAAAAGAAGAAATACACGAAATGTCAAATGAACCAATTTATTTAGTAGCGATGAGTTTCCATCTGAAATATCACGGGCTTTACAGTAAAGCCTATTTAAATCCAATAAAAATGTTAGAACACGTTGTAAATAGTGTAGGTTTGTATGTAAAGTATTTACAAATGATGCCACAGCAAAACATTGTAGTTGTACGTGTACTGCATCCTTGTAAGATAGAACTTTGTGCAACTTGCTTTTTATTTAAAATACCGCCATCTACCGCAAAAATTCCAAACTACTTCAGTGTTTACCGATACTCCTATTATTTCGTTTTGATTTTTCTTTGATGACGTGACGGGACTGAACCAAAACGTTGTTCAACAAGCAACAAGTGGTTGGTAATGGCGGATGGTTGGTGTTTCGCGTCCCGTAGTACTATTTATAACCTAAAATATAGTACAAGTTTTCAGCGATATGTACGCTAACGTTTCGCCGTTGTGTGGATTTGTGCTGTTAAATTTTACAATTGTGCCAATGTCGTACGGGTTGTGCGTTGATTGAAAAATACAATTATAGATGAATTTTCAGTGAAATGATATTGCACATAAAATTTTGACATTCACACTGCTGATATTTCGTATTCGTTTCAAGTAAGGCCATATAATATACACTAATCTATTTTTAAACGTTTAGTAATTTCATTATAATTTGGGAACGTTTTCGAATCATCGGTGAGGCTAATGAGATTCCTAAGATAGTTTTGCTTGTGACAAATCGCTATGTTACTCGTTGATCGTTTACCCACTTACAACAAATACTCCCCAGCCCAGCAGTCTTCTATTGCACGTTAAATAACGTTACACGGACATTCTAATTAAAAGTTCATCGCTTTGACATTCATACCATCCTATCATTGAACGCAATCGGTGACAAACCAATAACTACAAAGCTACACATCGCAATAGTATCACTATCAGAAAAGGGTTCGGCTCGATGATTATAACACTCATTAGATAAGGACTTGGTGCAATTTACGAAACAAGCTAACATGTTAATCAGCTTAAATAATGGGATTAAACTACTCACACGCAGGTGTTTCACTTTGAATATGGTCATAGATGTTATAAACGTCGGTGCAAGCTAGACGTGGGTTCTAGGTAGAGAATGGTGCATGCCGATCGTCGCCCAGTACGGTGCTCAGAACAAGCACAAGTGTGTAACTAACAATGCATGCAGTGTACATAGTGTAGTGGAGAGATTGATATAAGCGCCCAGAGGCTATGCACACTCGTTCTTCAAAATGACAGAAAGACGAAAGAAAAAAACGCACAATGGATTCCTTCGAAAAGTATCCTCCCTGTTCAATCTTGACACGGTGAGTGAGCCACCACTGCTTGTGTATTACAATTGTAATAGATAACAACTTGAACTACTGACCAACATTGCATGTTGTCAAAACATGTTTGCCATAGTGAAAGTTATTTCAAACATCAATGTAGGTGAAATGCCACCTCAAAATATATGCCTCAATTTTAACTTTATGTTTATATTAACTAACATTAATTATATTATTTTGTTATCATATTTTTGTTTACAATTAGGGAGTGGTTACATATGGTGTTCCATTTTCAGGCTCACGTTCCCTCACCAGAAATGAAGCAGGTAAGAATATTACAATAATTATTATCAAGTAAGAAAATAAGAATAACATGTTTAATTTTCCTTCTTCATTTGTTATGAGAGAAATACACTTACTGCATTGATATCATAGTTTTTAGATTGAAGTTATTATAAATGCTAATTAATTATTATAATATGTTTTATAAAAACCATAGAGATGCAAGGTTTATGTAATATTGTACTATGTGATACATATTAATTTGTTGTTCAACCTTGATGATCAATTTAACATGTATATCATTCTTATATTTTTTTTACATGAATAAGATGATACTTGATCACATTGAAATCTATTATTGTAATGCAGGAAAGTACTTTTTCATCGGTTTTTTAATCAATTATGGAAGTTATTCTATAGAATATTATCAAAATTATGTTTTTTTTTTATAAAATAGTCCACTACAAACTGAGGGCTTTAATGATCTAAGAAATTTGGTCACAGCGATTTGGTTCTTAAGTCATTCAATATCATTAATTTTGACATGAAGTTACAGATAAATGGCATAGAAGGTGGTGGAACAGACAGGACAGTGGGTGAAGATGGATTCTTATATCTGACAGTAGCTTTATCAAGGGCAGGAGGTGCGGGGCTCGGTTTCAGTATTGCAGGAGGCTCTGACAATCCACATGTCGCCGAGGATCCACTTATTTATGTTACCAAGCTTATCCCCGGAGGTGCAGCTGCCGCGAGTCAGTTGCAGATCAATGACGCCATATTGCAAGTAAGTTTAATTTATATTAAAACATTTCATCAATTTCATCATACAACATATAAAAAAACCTGTGTAAAAAAGAAAATATTGTAATAAACTGTGTCAGTTCTATATTGATGAGGAATTAACCTTGATTAAAATTAAACATAGAATTTTATAGTCAACAGATTTGTATAATATGCAGAATCTTTGCAAAGTAACTTGATATGCTTTTCAAACAATTTGTCATTGTTTACATAAAGTGTATAAAACAACATTTAATTTTAACTATGACAAAGTTTCAATGAAGTACCTAATATTTGTTTATACTCAGGTTAATGACACAAATGTTGAAAATGTGACTCATGCTGAAGCGGTAGATGCATTAAAAAAGGCGGGAAACACTGTAAGACTGGTATGTTAATTTACCTATTGGAAAATATAATAGTACTGTTAGATTTAAGTAAGACAATGCATGAATCAATCTGTATGGATATTGATTTCAATATGACCTATAAATCTAAATTACATGATTGATTTTAAAGAGTAATGTGTTCTTAATATTTTCAATCAAGAGTACTTAGTTGAACACTTAAAACTATTTATTTTTCAGAATATCCAATTCTAAACAATCTGAAAATGTGACTCATATTGTTTTTTAGTTATAGGATTTGTCCATATTTTAATTATTTAAATTATTACAGAAAATAAGGCGTCGTACAACCGAAGACACGTTAACAGTACCAAGCATAAACAAAGAACAGGCTGTAGAGATAGAGTTGGTGAAGGGAGGATCAGGGCTCGGGTTCAGTATAGCGGGAGGGCTGGGCAACCAGCACATCCCGGGCGACAACGGCATCTACGTCACAAAGATAATGTCCGGCGGCGCCGCGCACCGCGACGGACGGCTCAGGGTCGGCGATAAACTGCTCATGGTCAAAAACACATCGGTTAGTAATTAACTAGTAGTTATGTTATCTGTACTATTTATCACATGTGTAACTTTTGTAAGCTGGTTTTTTGTGTATTCATTGTAGTATTAGGAAGCAGGTCATCATATAAATACACAATTATGAATTTTGCATGAAAAGCCGTAGGATATTATAAAAATAAAGAAAATAGTTTTGGGGTTTTGCAGACGACTCTCGGGGTGACACAATAAGTCATAATACCCAGAGCCTATGGAAAAGTCCACTCCTGGATGATGCCTATTAAATATTAGGGCCTGTCCTTTATTAGAAAAATTCTGTCATTGTTATATTTGTTGTTCAGAAAGGAGACGTGAACCTGGACAATGTGACGCACGAGGATGCGGTGAGCGCGCTGAAGGCGTCGGGCGAGCGCGTGCAGCTCGTGCTCGTGCCCGGACCCCGACACGGACAGCCCTCGCCCAGGACATCACGGGCTAACACACGTATGATTAATTTTACTCACCTAGCCAGTTCATACGTTAACGAATGCGTTAACTAATAGCTTAATCCAGCTTTGCCCTTTGTGGTGTATGTAATTAGTTCCTAAGTGTTACCTTAATTATTTCTCTTTCGAATTCAAAAATATTTGGGTAGTAGTTTGCATACAATTACAATTTCACGCGTGAAAATACGCGTTAGATTTTGTATTTATACAGTAATAACCTAATTGTTCACAATTTTAAAATACAATCGAACCTGGATAAGGGACCGCGATATTTGTGTCGCTTATAGAGGTTTCGCTCTAATCCAAGTTTCTCGCTTATGGAGGTAGCTCGTCGGGACCAGAGAATGATTCTCTTATAGGTTTCTCGCTTATCAAGGTTTGACTGGACATTACATGTTCAATTTGCAATTGAATGATAAACATGTCCTATAATTTGTAGCGTCAAGCACGGCCAATTCTCTCCGACGTGAGGACGTGACGGACGGTAGTGAGGAGCCCCGTGTCGTGGACCTGGAGAAGGGTCCACAGGGTCTCGGTTTCAATATAGTCGGTGGTGAAGATGGTCACGGGATCTATGTGTCGTTCTTACTGGCGGGAGGGCCGGCAGAGAAGTCAGGGGAACTGCGTAGAGGAGACAGGTTGCTTGCTGTCAACGATGTTGACATAACGCACGCGACTCATGAACAAGCAGCGAAGGCATTAAAGGTATGTCAAGTGTTTAATACTGTTAACTTCGATAGATTTAAATATTTTCTAACAGTGTTTTTGTGGTTTATACAAATATATTTTCGGCATATTATGACCATTATGTAGTTATCAAACTAAAATGATGCGGAAATGGTCTAATGTGTTTTTCTTTGACATAGTTTAGTAACCGAGCACAAAATCAACAACAAAAGAATTAAATAAATCTGATGCATTCAAAGTATAGTTTAAACAACAAACAACGCCTTTTTCGTACAAATTAAGATTTTCACAACCCATTTTCTAAACAATCGCAACTGTGTTAGTGGAATAATATTATGAGTTATTGGAGTTGTTATGAAAATGTGTTAATAATTAAAAGTACAATGTTCTAACATTGTTATGTAAATATACTATGACTACTTTTTTTCTAGCACTTTGGTCAAACTATTTACGATATTCCCCCTTATTCCAAAAAAATTAAAAACTACTGCGATAAACGAGAACCAATAAGTTGTCGATTATACGATACTGGAGGACACTCTGAACTAAATAAGATAGACCAGGAGTCTCATTGCACCAAATTATCTATCATAAGAAGTACCAGGAACAAGGATGTTCTGTATTTTGGAATAAATATTATGAATGTACTAGTACCAAACATAGAAAGTACAACAGTAATAACGCTGATTTTCGTTTCGGAATAAAGCGGATTATGTTTGTAGTTTTAAAGTTTTTAATGCAAGAATGCTTGTATAAGTCCGGAAGGTTTCTAAAATTGTTTTTTTTTGTTTGCAGGGCACAGGACAGAATGTAAAACTAACAGTAGTGTACCGGCCGCAGGAGTACAATAAGTTCGAAGCTCGCATCAACGAACTCAAACAGCATCATACGCTTTTAAGAACGTCACAAAAACGATCGCTTTATGTAAGGTAAGGTGGACATATTCAATAATTAACATAAAACATGTTTTGGTGTATACAGTCAAATCTGGACAAGCGATAAACTCGGATTAGAGACAAACCTCTATAAGCGAGCCAAATATATCCCTTGGCATCTCGCATATACAGGTTCAACTACATTGTGTTTATTTTAGAACTTCATTTTTTTGAAAACAATATGTACTATAATACTCAGAGTTTTCAAGTTGTCCCTGAGGGATTCCCTTAAATGTAATATGAGAAATCTGCACTAGAGGTCTTTCTTGTGACACTTAAAAGATTTATAGCAGTTTTCACCAACAATCCCTAAATTTTAGGTAGCCCTTAATGCATTTTAAATGTCCACCTAACACTACTTTTGTTTTCACCAACAGTTAAGTGTCACTTTAGATATCAAATCAATTCAGGTATGAGTTGTCTTTGCTTAAGGGTCTCCCTAAATCTAAAACTACTTTGGGGTTCGTTGGCGAAAACGGGCATCAGAGTATCGATTCTTGAACATGAATGTAAAGCATTAAAACAATCAAAGTGTCAATTGAGTCTTTAAAAATAACAATGGCCTAATTGACTCATGACATGAGAGATTTTTTGTTGTGTCTTGACGCAACTCGTGAATCATCGAATCAAATGTATAATATTCAATATTGTTACAAAGTTATGTAATACTAGCTGTTGTGCGCGACTTCGTCCCCATGGAATTAAATAATATAGCCTATGTTACTCGGGGATAATGTAGCTTTTTAATGGTGAAAGATTTTTTTAAATCGGCCCAGTAGTTCTTGAGTTATTTACATACAAAAATACAAAGTTTTTCTCTATATAATATTTTATATTTGTACTTTTAATGGATAAGTCTCTTACAGATGTTTATTTATCCATGCATTCCAAACCAATATCTAGCTCACTCAAAGTTGTTAAATGGTTACTATAGAAGACTCTAAGCATAAATTTAGTTTAAGAATGTTTTAGTTGAATGACAATAACATTGCAAACAAATCTAAATATGAAACTTAGTTTGTGTTTCGTAGTATTTTGTACTATAATTAAATTTATTGTTTTTTAGAGCATTATTTGACTACGATCCTGTAAGAGACGATGGTCTGCCGTCCCGCGGGTTGCCCTTCCGCTACGGAGACATCTTGCATGTCACAAACGCTTCCGATGATGAATGGTGGCAAGCCAGGTATAATATTTTATGTGTTTTACTCTTAATCTGTGCCTAAATCACTTACATAATTTTTTTTTTTTAATCGTAAGACAATTAAGCCCCTTTATTTAAAAAAAATGTATGAAGTACTGCGATAAACGAGGACCAAATCGTCGATTATACGATACTGGAGGACACTCAGAACTAAATAAGATAGACCAGGGGTATCATTGGACCGAATTATGTATCATAAGAAGTACCAGGGACAAGGATGTTCTATATTTTGGAATTAATCTTATGAATGTACCAGTACCAAACGTAGAAAGTACAACAGTAATAACGCTGATTCTCGTTTCGGAATAAAGCGGAAGATGTTTGTGGTTTTGATTAACACAGATAACAAGATATATGTCTGTTCTTATAAGAATTAGCTCGTAATTATATTTACGCAACAATAATACTGCGACGATATTGATTTGTATGCATCTGATTATTAGCACGTAATTACGTGTCATTCAGTTTATGTGATTAGAATGATAATAATTGAATTGTTTATAAATGAACTTCTGGCTTACGTTCTATTGGTCAGGAGGTTCAAAATAAATGAGCTATTATTTACTACATTTTAAGATGGAAGATGCAAACAAGCAAGCAAAATTATACTTTACAACGTTAATTTTATGATTGCTATTGTTTTTAACTCTACCCTTGTAAACTATTTCCTTCTTATTTGTATACCACATTCCAAATAAACGCCTATACAAATATAACAAATTTCACGTTCTCTCCGTTCTTTATTTTTCATTCATAATTTTGTGTAATTTGTGAGACAAAATGAAATTGTCACGTAAAAAGTCTATCGTAAATATTGTATCTATCTCTCCATTGTTTATGAAATTATGCTTTCATTTTGTACAAAGTAATTAAAAATCATTCTTATTTAACGCTAACAAGGATTGAAGTCGCCGGCCGTCAACCAAGCCAGTTCGTACAATTTAACTAATAATCTATTGATACTAATGCATTGTCTTCATTACACCGAGTTCGCGATAAAAATGAACTTACGCCGAAGCAATATTTTTTATCGCATACTCGATCTAATGAAGCCTAGGCATTAAACAAACAATTATTAATGCTGAGCACGCTTTAGTATCATTCTAGCACACGTGCATATTATTCTATCCTTAAATGGTAAAGGAATGCCACCTTGTATTTGACACATTGTGACCGCATAACTAAAGAATTTATTTACTATGAGCTAGCATACAAAGTATCAAGATGATTTGTTTTTAAAACTAAAACATATTTCAATTTCGAACCAATAGATGTTTCTCTTTGATGACTCACATGCAGGGTCGTTTGAAGGTCGTTAGTCTGTCCATTAGTATGAAGAACTAAGAACTGGTTAAATAAAAAACGACCTGAATGAGACAGAAAGTTTTAGGCAATTTTAACCCTTAATAACCTAGAGTTTCAAATTTGATACCAATCTTTTAAACCGAATGTTCACATTACTTTCGTAAATCAGGCTACTAAGAGTTATTCACTTATTCCTATATTTAATGTCAATAGAAATGAAAGTTTCTTTAACGCACATAATACGTACGTAATAAAATACGTACCACTCGTTCTTACTACTTTTAACAACGTCATAGCCTAACAAAATATTGTGGAAATTTTGTAGGGGCGCCACTATTATACTCATAGCCACCCCATGCACTACAGTAATAGTTTTAATATTTTGCACCGATCTCAAATATTGACATAAATTGTAACTGCCAGAAAGATTATTGCCTTTACAATATGTAAAAAAAAATAAGTTCCAGTTCTCGAATATTTTACTAAGCTATACATTATTGTAGACGAGTGGATACGACGGAGGCGGATGCGATCGGTATAATACCGTCGAAGCGTCGCTGGGAGCGCAAGCAGCGCGCCAGGGACAGACAGGTCAAGTTCCAGGGACAGGGCACGCCAGTAAGTACTGTAAGTTTTACATTTTTTTTTTCTTTTGCATGTTTTTATTGGTTTTATAAGATTAATCCAGAAGGAAAGCTTTTAAGATATCAAGGCGTAATGCAGTGGTCCTTTAGCTTATAACAGATGGCTTTCTATTTGCGCAAAAAATGCGTAAAATTTTATTTCAGTTAAAATTTGCCTATTCAGTATTTTTTGTTTTATTATTTAATTTTGTTTCTTATGGCCTTATTTATTTTCACAACTCAGTGTATGACTTTTTCTTCAAAAAATCTATACCTAATATTACAGAGCCAATCGACGCTTGAAAGAAAAAAGAAAACTTTATCGTTTAGCAGAAAGTTTCCGTTTATGAAGAGTCGAGAGGATGGTAAATCAGAAGATGGTTCGGATCAAGAACGTAAGTATTTTCATACTAATATTAGTTATTTAAAAACAAATTAGGATTATATTAGAATGCCAGTTTCAATTGTAGAAAAAATAGTTTAGTCTAATTTATTATTAAGGAATCCTTACCCAACGGCTCCATTAGACCGAGTTCGCGCAAAAAACGAACATGTTGCTTCGGCGTAAGGCCGTTTTTTGCATGACATCGGTCTAAGGAAGCCTTAGGCTTATACAAAAAATGCATTTTTTAAACATAATATTTGTTATTGTTACAGCTTTCATGCTATGTTACACGCACGAGGATACTAATGCGGATGGTAAGATATTTTTAATATATACATTATTTACTTTTTTCTCGCTGTTTATCATAAGTAGGTTTTCATAGTTTCGCCGTTTTTTACACGATCGTATTACAGTTATAAACAGTTATTATTACAATATATTTTTATTATCCCATATATATTAAGATATATTCGTTATTTAATTATAATACTAGTACACTTAGTACATATTTCATAATTTCCATTACGAAGAAATTATACAATAATTATATCGATTTAGTATATATTTTTTGTTTTAATTAAAAGTATATCAGAGCAATATTTCTATAATATATTTTATGTATTGTATTATGTTTAGTATGTTAAAAAAGAGGTAAAAAGATTCAATTTCCTTAACATCTGTATGAAAATAAATATGATGTATACTGTCATACGATCGCTATATCAACGAGCTGTCCGCATTCGTGTGCAGGCTGCAAACATAATTTACAAAATATATATTAAAATAATCGATTCTATGATCTATATTACTAAATATACTTGATTATTCGTGATTCGTTAAATATAATTTATTTATAATATCAAATATGACTGTATTTAAAGTATTAATTTATTGAAGTATATAAAAGTAATTAACATTTGACCATATTATGTATGAGAAATGCATCAGCATGCTTTCACAAGATGGTAAATGGAAATTTGATATTTGGAATTGAAGTAGAAAATTTATATGTAGTTTAGTTTGTTCTACTTTTAAGTATTGAGACTAAAGTATCAAACATGTGACTGTAGTTTAAAAAGGTATGTCAATTAAAAATTTTCCGTAATTAATTTGACAAAAGATTAAGTTTAATATCAAAACAAAACGGTATTGTATGTTCGCCGAAACTATATTTAATATAGGATTATACTATTTAGGAAGAATCGTGAAGTTGTTAATTGGATATTTAAGTAAAATCAACGAACCTTTGTTATGTCTAAAAAATATGTTGTTTGTGCCATACCTCATAAAATTTAAAACGATAAAAATAATATATTGATTTTTCTTGCTAATTGAATGTATGAAGTAATAATCAGTGATTAATGATATCGTGTCTAATTATATTAATAATAGTAAACACGTTTGGTTATTTTAAGTAAGTGGATATTGTGAAATATAATTTTGAATAGGCTAGCCACAAGGTACACATAGCGCCATCTAGCGACCAGCTGTCTTCGGTGTTGCCAGACTTTGTATAAGATTAAATGGCTGCATGTTAGCTTGCTTCTGTAATAAAACATGTAAACGTTTTTAACTTAGCTTCGATGTAGCAACTACAGCAAGTAGTCGGGTGTATTTTTTTCTTTTTAATTAACATTTTCGTCAGTGGAGTGTGTTATTTGCCAAAAACAAAAAGGGTTATAGGATGTAGAAAAATTAATTTGGTGGAAATAAAAATAGATGGCTGAGTGTACTCTATTTAGGTATTAATATTCGCTTTGCACAGCTGTGTCGTTAGACATTAATAACATAATATCGTGAGACCGGGTCCGGGGCACACAGTTCGGCCCCGTGCTTCTCTCCACCCGAAACACACACACACCTGTTCTCATCCCATTATTGTCTTTTTATTTGCACCTTGTGTTCTCGAACGCTATTTTAAAATACAATTTGCTAGCAAATTGAATATAAAAATCTCTCGAATTTTGCAAATTAAAATCCAAGTTGTGCAATCGAATCCTTGTTTTGGTCCATACGGTATCATGTAGAATGTTTTTAAATGTATATAACGTTAATTTTTCTACGTGTAGGGGAAATCTTGTACCGAGTGGAACTTCCCATGATGGAGGAGATAACGCTCATATATCTCGAGGACGAGAGTAAGTTTTGGGAGTGAGGCGTAGCTTGCGAGTGCCGTAGAGGATTACCTTACCTCCCGCATTCTGGTTATGATCATCAACTTAGAGACGTAGTTGTTCATTTTCAAATAACACTTCGATCTTTTTTATACTATTGTTTATGTCATCTTAAGTTTTTTTTTTCGTATTTTTTATTTTTTTCCTAATTCATACAACGCGATAATTCTAATAGCCTATTCGCACACGAATCTCTCGATGTTTGAAATCCATTTCGTAATTTAAAACCGATTCGGGACCGCCTCGGTCAGTCAGCCGGAGTCAGCATCGGTAAGACGCGGGGACTAGTCGGAGGAGGGCTCGGGAGCGCCCCCGCCACCGCGGCGCTTGCGCACGAATGAGCTTCGCCTGTAGCCGCCTCGCGCCGCACGTCACCAGCATGCCATGCCATGCCATGCCATGCCATGGACACGTCCGGGCCATCACTCATCACACCACATACGGGCTTGTTTTACCACTTGACTTGTTACCAGAACTCTACAACGCTGGGTTTCCTTTTCAGCATCAAATGTATTCCGCTTCGAACACATAGACGCTGTAATTATTTTATTAGCCTAGTCGTTGCAAGGTGTTTTATGTATATTCGCTTATATTGATTTTTTTTACATACAAAAGTAATGTGGTTAGAAGTCAGAATTAATTGTTTGTGAAAAAATGACGTTTTAATTCTGGCTCTTCGATATATTTAGCTAATTTCTTTTAAAATATAAATACTTAGCATGAGTGATCTTTAGTGTACATTTTTAATTTGGCTTTATGTAAGTACTTTATCTAGTCCGTGAGTTTTTTTGAATAAGAAGCTGAAAGTGACAAGATACGTACTTACGGAAACGCTTGTACGCGTGATAATGAGAAATGACGTCACATAAAAATAGTGGTAAATGATAATCTTCACTCAGCCTGTCGTTGCTCAATTGAGTATCAAAGGGTTAAACCTAAACCGAAATAGAAATATCAACAATGATGAAATAGGTCTAATAAAACTAGTCTAGTCACCTAGCACGCCTCGCACGAATATCTACGATTTATTACATTTGTAATTTAATAAGGTTTTATTAAGCAAATTCTCTGTTTCTTAATGTTGCCATTTTATACGTTTGTAACGAAACTAAGGCATTGTTACAAGGAATTTGTTTCAATAATTTAGTGTAGACGAGTTTGTAATTTTAATGTATATTTTATCTACACTTATAATTGGAAAATAGACCAAAGTTCTGTTAGAGAACTGAAGATATTGACTTTTGAGGTTTCATAGAATATATAATTTATTCATTATTTTATTATTTGGTGTGGCGATAAGTTGTCTTTGTATTTTACAGGTCAGGATGAGAATGTACTTTCGTATGAGACGGTACAGCAGCTGACGATAGCTTACACGAGGCCGGTCATTATCTTGGGCCCTCTCAAAGACAGAATCAACGATGACCTCATATCAGAGTTCCCTGATAAGTTTGGAAGCTGTGTGCCTCGTGAGTAACGTGATCTGTTATTTCTATTTTTTTATATTATAAAGTGTCCACCGAGCAAGGGGCCACTTGGATTCCGTAAAATAGCGAAGCGGCCGCTGCCCATAGACATCTGTAATTGCAAATGCGTTGCCTACCCTTAATTTACGGAGGAGACGCACAGCAAGAGGATAATACCTCTTCCTGTAAGTCCTCTCCCCCACCATATCCAGTTCCCCTTCCCATCTTCCTAAACAAGCTGTATAAAGTATTGTATTATTTTTAGCCTTGTATGATTAAAGTAGAATTTGAATTTTGGTCCTTCGAGCATCAACGACACTATCATGACCAATGTATTTATGTACTGTTTAAATTCATAAATACATGTGTATTTATAAAACATGATATTCTAGTATCAGTTGTAATAAAATTACAGTTGGATGTGGTTCAATGTAGGTGTTGCATGTGCTAGTGTCAATCACAGATAAGGAAACAAACTCTGAATGTTACAAATGACCTTATTGTTGTTTGTGATAATTATTTATAGATTTGAATTAATGTTATAACATCGATACTCTAATAATTAGCCGTCTCGTTTAAATTCTTGCGTTGCATTTAAGATTTTCAAGTGTCGACTGTATGTTACGTCAGCTGGCTTAATGTAATTGTTCTATATTTTTCTGAATTTTAGCAATGGTGGTTAATGATCACGAGGTGATTCGCTTGTTTTTATTCAACCATATAAACAACTAGATCCAATATAGTTAACAACAGGTTACAATCAGCATCACCACAACTCATGATTTAACTAAAGAGGGTGGACAGAGAAAAATTAAAATAAATAACCATGTAAACGAAACTGTTACTTCATATCAATATTATAAACGCGAATGTTACAATGTATGGATCCACATAGGCGGACGTAGTCGCGGGCTGTCGCTAGTAGTGACTGTGTGTGTAGATACAACGCGGGCGCGGCGCGACTACGAGGTGGACGGGCGCGACTACCACTTCGTGTCGTCACGGGAGCAGATGGAGCGCGACATACAGAACCACCTGTTCATCGAGGCCGGCCAGTACAACGACAACCTCTACGGCACCTCCGTCGCCTCCGTCAGGGAGGTCGCTGAGAAGGTAACCACTAACATAGAGCTCTTACTTACTTGAGATCACAAGGTGTCAACAACTGTAAGAAATCTGACATACTTAAATGAACCCCAGTTCAACATCGTATGTAATAGGCCTTTTAATTGTGTGATGTAAATTTGAGTTTTGAAACTAGCCACCCACCTCGGGTGCAATGCCGATACTACTCGTAAATACACTACATCACTTCACTAAATAATATAAAACAACGTTTACAGTTTGTCTGTAGTGTATTCAGTATCAGCATTGCACCCGTGCGAAGCAAGGTTGCTAGTTTTACATATAACCCTATCTCTTCAATCGCTATCTATTAAAAAAAACAGCATCAAACTCTGTTACGGTAATCTAGAGACAGAAAATGCCACTTTGTTTTATACTATGTAGTGATTACTGAAGTTAAAGTTTACTAAAATTATTTTCCAGGGCAAGCATTGCATTTTGGACGTGAGCGGGAACGCCATCAAGAGACTACAAGTGGCGCAGCTGTACCCCATTGCCATATTTATTAAACCAAAGAGTGTAGATTCTATTATGTGAGTTGACCCTTTTTGGCTTTGCTACAGTTTAATGGTAAAGTTTATACAATATTTTAATTGTAAATCTTTTTTTGTGTCACAGGGAGATGAATAAAAGGATGACTGAAGACCAAGCTAAGAAAACGTACGATCGAGCGCTGAAAATGGAACAAGAATTCGCTGAATACTTTACAGGTTAGTGTAGTAGTATGTCGACGGTATCCCATACACACGGGTGTATGGATGAATAGATATTTGATACAGAGAAACTGTTCTTGATAAAATTGAAACTTTGAACTTAGGGCCTTCAAGAAAAGAACTCCCTCAAAGGCAACCCATCTGTGGTTCCTCTGGCGTTGCAGATGTCCCTGAGCGTCGGACCAATTGATTTAGTTGATTTGCTGCTCGTTTGCCCCATTCTCCTATAAAAAATTGGCAGTTTGTTTTTTGATTCCACAGTCAACATCTAGTAAAAGAAATTGAATGATTATTTTTAATGTTTGCAGCGGTGGTGACGGGAGATACACCAGAAGAGATCTATGCTAAAGTGAAGGCGGTGATCACGGCTGAGAGCGGGCCCACCGTGTGGGTGCCGCGCCGCGAGCCGCTGTGAGACCAGCCCCCCGCGCCCCCCGCGCACCCCCCGCCGGACACTCCACGCACACCCCGCACCCCACGCACGCCCCGCGCCCACAGCGACATCGTCGACTGGGACTTCAACACACTCAATTACAGGAAACGAAGCAAGCGACCCTCTATATTCGTGTTCTGAACATTGTTAGGCAACCCATATTGGCAATTTCAGTGTCTAACCCTAAAGGCTTTATTACACCGAGTTCACGTTTAAAACGGAGTTAAGCCGAAGCAAAGACTCCGTTTTTATCGCGAAATCGATCTAATGAAGCCGTAAGGTGAGACCCGTATGCGACGTAGGTGTTTGACATGGTACCGCGTAAACCACGAAAGCATAAAATCGCAGATTTCCTAAGGATTATACCCAGTTCACATTATTCCAATCTAGCGCTAGATAATAGAAAATTGTATGGAATGCACGGTGGGTTTATAAAGTGGGCATTATTAAATACAAAGAAATCCTTTGATATAATGGCGGGGGGTTCAAGGTAGGCACAATTGTAAGGTTTTAAAACTTTCTATGTGAGCATAGTTAATGCGATGCGGGAATGGAATCTCCGATATAGTGACGACGCTCTATTGAGCAAGATATTTGAAGGAATAAGTTTGCGTAAAGTATCATGAGGAAACATGGAATTTACCATTTTTGTCACTAGAGTGTAGTTAATGCTCTAACAATTCTACAGTAAAATTTCGTCAAATTCAATTAACTTTACTTTCTACAAATTTTAAATGTAATGTTTACCTAAAGATAGTTTGGCTTGAGTGATGTAGAGAAAAAGGCATATTGTTGTCTGTTATTGCTGATATTGAAAAAAATATAATGTTGTAGTGTGAGGTGTGAGATTGTCTATGATACTTTAATGCAAACGGCATATTAAAGCGTTTCCATTGTTGAAATACTTGTACAAAAACATGTTTTCATAGAGGGAAGATATAGTTTTGTACAAGTGTTGATGGAAAGGCAAGCGGAGACGTGTGTCGGCGCGTCTAGAGTAAGTACGTTTTCAATTTCTTATTAAAATGTAAATTTTCACTCGTGCGTTGATCCTAACGGCTTTCACTGTAGACTTTAATGCTTTACGTTCGTTCTAACATCGTAGAGGGTGATTTGTGAGATGCATTGTTGACTATACAATTTTATTTATTGACATTATTAAGGCAAATTATGCTTATATTAACTATGTAAATTGTATATTATATAAATTAAATAAATATTCATGTTATTTTTAATCGGATCGCTCGGAATTATCGAGCGCTAAGAAATTACTATTAAATAATATAACTTATGTACACGTAAAAGTTGTTTGCGTCGAATTCACGGTGCACTGAGAATGTTGAATATTACAAAATAGCTGTATTAGTTGTTTACTTGTGGTACAGTCGCGCCCGCTCATCTGTTTACACTGCCCCTGTTACTGTTCTAACAGAGATCCGTTTCCAACATTAAAATTACACAAGTACACCAATTAAATTGTATATCAAAAACATCAGTTATATTTTTACGAACTGATGAGCGAAAAATAAGGAAGTACAAGTATAGGGAATAGAGACTGCAATGTAAAATGAGATAGATATTGTAGTTAGCAGTGGGAGCGAGCCTGTAAGGCTATATGCAGTGTAGAGATGAGCGTGCGCCTGCGCCGTGTAGCTGCCCACCTCCCGCGACCCGCAAGCCTAGGCTAAGACGTATTATAATGTAATCACAATTATTTGCTCAAGCGGCAATCTGTTTTAGTAGTCATTGAATCTCATTCGGCGAAATACCACTCGGCGACGTTTGTTGGTATAGTGAGCGATTGTGTTACGGTGTGGCACCTTTAGTGTTTGACATTAATTTATTATTGAGAATTTTATTTTCATACGCAATTAAATTGGGATGCCCATCTGCAAATATGGCCCTGACACCTGTCATGACACTTGTACCTGTTTGTCAAGAAGTATGAAAGAGATGACAATATTTAATGTAAGTGTCATGACAGTGAAGTCCTATACTGTACTTAACAGTTCGCATAAGCATTTGAGCATATTTGTAGGTTTCTGTCATGACATAGTGTAGACATTTGACAAAGTATTACGACTGACCATGTTTGTTGTATTTGATACATCCTTATTGACGAATAAGGAAACTTATCAAAAGTTACCAAAGTTAATCACTGGTACAGTCAGCGTTAATAAATTACAAAAGTTTTAATAATGATTTATTAAAAAAATTAGCATAATGTTACTGAGAGATTACGCTCTTATTTATTTTTAATTCTGATATACTACTATTGGAAGTAAAAATATTTTTTTCTAGCACTTTTGGCGCTGATTGTACTCTATCGATATTGGCTGTATGTGTTCAAACTCAGTTATTTATGTACTTAATATGAATGTATTAATTCGCTCCCCAATGGTTCGATCTTGGTCATTGTTTTACATTGCATGTAAATAATTATATTTTACCTTTTTTATTCTTCAGTATTTTATTTAGCGACACGTAGTTTTAGCATATTCGTACACAGGACTATGTAAATCTAGTATTTTAGACTCTAAGCTACTTTTACAATACAATTTGATAGAGGTTCGTACATCATATTGTGTTGTGGGTGACACTGGGAGAATAAAATGGTAGATTGGCTAACTTTGTGTACGGATGGCCTTATACTTCAATTTTCAATGTACCCGTCTTTATTTAGTCAGTGGGGTGCGCATTGTAACGCTAAAAGTTTTATTATTTTTAATTTATGCATTAAGTTAATTCAACCTGATGTTTTAAAATAATTGTGAAAATGATTTTGTTTGTTTTAATAGCTATTTATTTTATATTAAGAAGATATTGTATTCGATTAATTGTTATGCATTGTGTAAATTAATAAATTTAATGATGACTTTTTAACAATTTAGTGTTTTAACATTTTATCGAGAAATCCCATATTTGCAGATGTACAATGTTTATCAGTTAGTGATGTTCAATAGACTAGTTTGAATAAAATTATTTACGTTGAAAATTCTACTTGGTGTTGTTATTTACAATACTTTCCTCTTGTATCATCTCGAATCCTTAAACAAGTTTCAGAATGTTGCCAGAATAAGATCAATTTATGAAATTAAATTTTCACGTGATTATATAAATGTCGATATCTGGATTTACATGTAGTCTAATGGAATTAAAGATATCGGCCGATTATCAAGATAATATAAGATTATTCGGCAGTGCGGTGCGGACTGCCCTATTGTTCATATCTATTTAAGACAAGGTAAGTTTTATTTCTTATTATTTTGTTACGTAACACGGATTTAACCAAGGACTTAAAATGTATGCGTCAGACTACCTTCGTTTTTCCTATAACGAACGTCTCAGTTCTTATAAACGATTTCTAGGCTTAGCTATGCCAAGTTAATGCACCGGCAATTACAAGGTTACTAGGTCAGGAGTAATTACCTACACGTGGCTGTTATTTCACATCCTTGTCGAGATGGTGGATCCTTTACTACACTAGCTGTATGTTTACAGGTCCCCAAATCATTGTAATAGTTGTATAGGTAATCCAGGTCAGATTTATATAGTGACAGATAGCTGCATAATTTTAATAATCGATTTTCATATGTACATATTTACCGACGCTCTTAGGTGAAGGAAAACATCGTGATCCAACCTTCACATATCGGCGAAGAAATTCAAAGATATGTGTATTCGCGCAAAATACGCGCTAGTCGTGGAGTTGCGGAAAATAAATCCCATCATGGGTCAACCCCTTTTTTTTAACCTTTAGCTGCATAATGTACAATATAGAAATCAAACTCTATCAAGGTATCTATGGCTTTTGAAAATCAATATCTGCGTAACTCAATTATGAAATGATCCAGATATGCGACATGATAATTGAATTAGATATTCACTCAGCTGATCATATTGTGTATGGATAGAGCTAAGTGCAGTGTTTTTAAATATTTCCAGGTAACGTTTTTTATTAGTGAACTCTATTAAATTAACCATTAATAACTTAAAAATTTGATATGTTTTTTTTAGTGGTTTGTAACTTATTATGAACATTATTACCGTCTAAGCATGTGACTCGCACTGGTTCACACTCGTTTCACAATTCAGATCAATTTAGTGCAGGGGTTATGTCATAAGTATAATGTTTTATTCTCGTAAACGGACAATATAGCTGTTTTTTGTTTAGATAAAATGTTTGCATCACTTCTGGAGGCAGCGCGCAAGTCCCCGTTCCACGGGCCACTGACACCCGCCGTGTGCGACGCCAACGAGCCAGCACCCGCACTCACAGAAAATGTACAGGTTGGCTACGACTTCTCTCTTTCCATATTTTCTAAAAAAGATTTAGTTTTATCTTAATTGAAATGGATGTTTCTACCGCCGTGCAGCCTACAGCGAGAACTCCTTTCACCCTTGAGACCTAGAGCTTCCATTGGATCATTTTAAAAATAACTCTATTGTTTATAACTATAGGGCTTATAATAAATAGAGAGAGATATAATCAAACGCGGAGATTTTCTTTAGGCGTAAAGCCGTTTTTTTGCGTAACATCGGTCTAATGAAGCCCTATGGGTACAAATTATTAACGATAGCGTGTTAATATCGTTTATCAATTTGTGTTTTGTTTCGTGTCTACCAGCCCTTGCAGACAATAGCGGCGTCATCCGCGCCGGAGCAGACGTATTCGTGCGAGTTCGGCTCCGCAAAATACTTCGCGCTTTGCGGTGTTGGTGGTCTACTGTCATGTGGTAAGCTTTCTCTTATTAAACGTACAGGATGTTGGACCTTTGGATTTTTTTATATAAATATTATAGGTTATCGTAGACTTTTACTGTCGAAATAGTAATGCAAAAATATATTGTCTTTCCGCTCATTACCCCTGTAAAAAGCGATATAGCAAGCTAACAATAAAGTGCATTTGCTGTTAAATTTTTGTTTGAATGTTATCTGAATGTTGCAAATTCAATCAGAGCATAGCATGCGAGTGCCGGACTTGAACTTGACAATATGCTCAATATTTATCGTATGAAATCTGATTACAAAGGACAAGGCTGCACGTTAATATCTTATCAAAAGGAAATAGAATATTTTTATATATTATAAAACCTAACGTCCACAATATTTAATTACCATGTTCGATTTCCTGGAAAAAAATAAAAAGAATAGTATACTTACAAATTTTCATTTATCTAGTGGGTTTTAGAGAAACCTTCCGTAATCATCATTGTCCATTTTCAAGAGTCCATTGTTGAACCTAGGTCTCTCCAATACCAATTACCATTATGCTGTCTTCCATATAAATGAATCTACTATATCAGGTTTAACCCACACGGCGGTGGTGCCCCTGGACCTGGTGAAGTGCCGCCTGCAGGTGGACCCCGAAAAGTACAAGAATGTGATGAACGGCTTCAGGCTGACCGTGGGCGAGGAGGGCGTGCGCAGCCTCGCTAAGGGCTGGGCACCTACATTGATTGGCTACTCGCTACAGGTATGAGGGTTTGTTTCTGATGCTGATGCAAAAAAAATGCCTTGCTTCTTAACCGATCGAAGGAGTTAAAAACAATCGTATAACTCGATCTCACGTTACGACGTAATAAAAAGAATCTTCATATCGGTTTTGAAGGGCCTATTATTGAGGTCGGCTTGTCCTTTGCTCTCAGTGCTTGTAACTACAATTTTGTATAACTTCATCAACAGGGTCTGTTCAAATTCGGGCTATACGAGTTGTTCAAAGTGGGCTACACGGACATGCTGGACGCGGAGACGGCCTACGTGTACCGCACCTTCGTGTACCTCGCCGCCTCCGCCTCCGCCGAGGTCTTCGCGGACATCGCGCTCTCGCCATTCGAAGCTGTTAAGGTAATAAACGTAGTTATTGACCACATTTTTACTCAAAACAAATTATTTTATACTGTCTTGCTCAATGCATTTGAAGGATTTTAGTTCCTACCTTTAGATTTTAATCCCAATGTTTGTCGACAGGTCCGCATCCAAACCATGCCCGGTTTCGCCAACACGATGCGCGAGGCGTGGCCCAAGATGGTTCAGAACGAGGGTTACGGTACATTCTACAAGGGCCTAGTGCCGCTGTGGGGGCGCCAGATTCCCTACACTATGATCAAGTTCGCCTGCTTCGAGAGGACACTCGAAATGTTCTATAAGGTGAGTTCGTAATGAAGTCCACATTGTATAGTTCATTTTTTTGTATCAATCGTCAATTTATGAGTCGCAGCTTCCACTAAATGGCAACATTTTTGTTTCTTTCCTGCGGAAAGTGGCCGAAGCCTGGTCCGAGGGCATCAAAATTATTAAACATTCAGTTTAAAATTAATTATAATTTAGCTAAATAAATTTGATTATGTTTTGAAATGAATTTTATTTAATTTTACTGTTTTGTGTTCGCAGTACGTGGTGCCGAAGCCGCGCGACCAGTGCACGAAGGGCGAGCAGCTGGTGGTGACGTTCGCGGCGGGCTGCGTCGCCGGTGTCTTCTGCGCCATCGTCTCCCACCCCGCAGACACCGTCGTCTCCAAGCTCAACCAGGTCTATTATCCTGTTTTATTATGAATCAACCGTTGCCCGCGTCTTCTTCCACATAGTATTTAAAAATAGCTTAGCAACCAACCTAGCCAATTTATTGCAGTATTTTAAATCTGTGCTAATATTCATTATAACATT
The DNA here is from genome assembly GCA_013186455.1 of Papilio dardanus tibullus. Classification (NCBI taxonomy): domain Eukaryota; kingdom Metazoa; phylum Arthropoda; class Insecta; order Lepidoptera; family Papilionidae; genus Papilio; species Papilio dardanus. Next base: position 4,087,936 of record QDHC01007041.1, read on the forward strand.
CATATTAATACGTCTACTAGATTAGCCGATCGATCGAACCGATTAGATCGTTTAGCCGATTTGGTAATACCAACTAATATTTATCCATCCAAACTTTCGTATTTATATTTGTAAGATTTAAATTTATTTATTCATTTACTGCAGGCTTGTTGAAAACTTGTTAAATTTTGTATGAAACAAATGACTATAATTAACCCTCTAATTCCAGGACAAATCGGCAACAGTGGGCTCTATCGTGAGCAAGCTGGGCTGGGCGGGCGTGTGGAAGGGGCTCGGCACCAGGATTGTCATGATCGGCACACTCACCGCGCTGCAGTGGTTCATATTCGATGGCGCTAAGGTACATTGCACCCAATACCCATAAACTTATTCCTTGTCGTCACTCAATTATAATTTTATTTTGTTTCTCTTTCTAGGTTGTTCTAAGAACACCCCGACCACCGCCGGCCGAGATGCCTGAGTCGATGAAGAAACGTCTCGAAGCCGAACAAGCGGCTAAAGATGAATAAATTAGATGTCCCGAAACCGGAGCTACAACCCTAATCTCAGTTTATTGGTTGAAAAAATATGATCATGTACTTTAGTGTAAATTTGTTGCCAGTACTAATAAATATTGCATTTATTTGAAGATAGCAAAATAAATGTATGTAGTGTAGGAGCGATTCCATTATTGTATTTAATATTTATATTAAATAATTTTCTATTATAATATGGTTTTATTAATTGTACTGAACGTCACTAATACGATTTAAGCGTAATCGTACCCTTAAATGGTAGTGTTATAAAAACAATTTCTAAACATTGATGACTTTTTAACTGAACACAAAAATTATTAATATTTGTTTAACTTAGACAATGAGACAATTTTTTTAAACTTTTGACTGTACACTAACTTTTACTACAGAAAAACCATTTTAGGGGGATCACCTAAAGTACATTCAAAATGATGCGATTCTATTACGAACGTTAAAAATATATGAAACTGACAAAGACATTCAATATTTCACATGCAACAACTACATGACTTATCAAATGTCATTGTCTGTTCCATACCTTTTAGTAGATTCCATCGACGATATCTCCAATCGAAAAGTACTCTGGTAGAACCCCTAGAAATTCAATAAAACAAAAAGAATTCAAGTTAATTTTTTATTGAACTTAAATCTCGTCTGCTACAACAGTAGTCTTCTCAGAAACGTATAAACCATCCAAGAACTTTCTGATGTCTTTATTTTTGACCATGGTAGACTGTTGGATGAGGGCTGCCGAGCTGGACACATCTTCGATAGAGTTACCTTCGATGATCAGCTCATCCTTTTGTTTGGGAGAGTTGACGACTGTCACGCCCGGTGCCATCCTTACCCTCCTAATGTACTTCTCTCCGAGGAAGTTACGGATCTCAATCAATGTGTTGCCTTCAGTGGTCACACAGTTGATGGGGAAATGAGCGTATACTGCACGCATTTTGTATTGGAATCCCTTTGTTACACCTGAAATTTAAAAAAACAAAACAATTGATATACCTGTATAAGAGGACACATGTGCAACACTATGTGGCATGTTTAATATATAAAAATAACACTGAACATTAATTAAACTATATTCAAGCTCCAAATTTATAACTACCTTTAACTACATATTAATCATTGGTTAAATCTACATTTGGTTAAATGGTGAGTTACAATTTATTTTTTAATCATGTTTCCATGTTTAGAGCATTGCTGTTCCTAGTGATATTTAATTAAATTTACAATAAAATTTACTAAGAATAAGGTATAGATATTTTTTTGAAATTCATATAATATTGTTAAATCCTATTAATGGAATTAATTTCATTTTCTCCATTCAGTATTCACGTTTCTAATAAATTTATTGCATTTGTCACAAAGTGAACCAGTAAGGTTTTGTTTTCCCACTCAAATTTGGTTGCATTGCAATGTACCACAACAAAAAACCCTAGCAATGTTTACAATTACTTCAGAGGCGAACATTAGCTGCCAAAATAATGTGTTAAAACTAATATACTCAATTATTATATGGCCAAATAAAACATAACTAAATATCACTTTCCAATGTTTATAGGACGACCAAAACAAATGTCTTTTTACCTTTAATCATGTTCTCGACATGAGAGCAGACGGTTCTCACCGCTGCGAGTTCTTTTTTCGATCCGAACCATTTCTCCACTTTCAGTAACCGAGAGTTTACCATGCGAATGTCAACAGCCAAGTGTTTGAAATTTCTTTTTAGGGTACCTCGGGGCCCTTTCACTGTCACCAGTCGAGACTTCACATGAACTGTGAGCCCTTCAGGGATCTTCACCTTTTGGTTAGCAACTATTTGCTTCATGTTGTGGCCTAAAATAAGATTTATTTATGAACATAACCTATACGACAGTTTGACAAATAAATGTATGTTTTACGTCTATTTTTTGTAAAATATTTAAGGAATCATTAGAAGCATAACAATATACACTGCTATCAAAAATATTTCACTGAAACCACTAGAAATTAATAGGATTATTATAGATTTTATCACTAAAAACAGAAACTCTGCTTACTTTCAGTGACACAGAGAGCCGGAAAAGAATTTTAGGGTTGCCAGCGTGCCAAAACTCATGTTGACAGTTTGACATTTAGTGTTGCTGATAGTGCGAAGCTGAAAGTTAAAGATATCTTAAGTGATTGAAGGATAAATAAGTGAAGTTTTAAACACACCTTTTTTTATAATACTTACACAAAAAAGTAAATGTTATATCTGTCATATTTTATTAATATGTAAAAAACATGTTAAGCTTTTTTTGCATGATTCGGAACCACCTATATATTTTTAATTTGACGTTTGACGAGATGATTTATGACGTTGACATATGACAACATGTCAATGTCACGATTAAATAAAGATTAGGTTAGGATTTCTGTGTTGTCTTTAATTTATTTTATATAATCTTTGAATGAAGTTAGGGTAGAGTATTTAAAATTACTCCTTTTATTTATCCTTGATTAAAAAAACATTGCCTGTAAGATACGAAAATGATATTTAAGGGATTAATTCGCACAGAACTTAAACTGTGTTTACGAGTTTTCAGTAAAGGTTATTATTAAAATTGTAATGTTTATTCATAATATTTATTAAATGTAATGTGTATGCCAACATTTTAAAGGTTTAAGCACAAAGCCGCAGTGGGATATTATAACAGGGGTATGCGTTGAAAGATTACCAGTGGTCACCCCACCACTGAACGACATACAAAAGAAGTATAAAGAGTTATTATGGACTATAGAAGTTGAGAAAAGCTTAAAATCAGATCACGAGATAAGGCATCAAAATGACAAGTAAGTATCAAGTAGCTGCCAGTATCTACACTCTATATAATTGTAAAGAGACACAGTTGAAACCCATATGAATTCCAATATTTATGAAATAAAAATATGTGTTGTCTATAGAATTCAAGCTGAACTTCTTAAGAGTGATTCTCATGATGTAGATTTGGATGCTGTGAGTAAAATAACAGCTCAAGATATGGAAGATGCAGCAACAGAGGAGTTGGCACAGTTCAAATTTGGAAGTATTGAAACTGGTAAACAACACATAATATTTTATCACATATTTCATGACCAGAAAACCCTAATAAATAAAATGATTCTTTGCATTGTCATAAGCAATATAAATATTACAGTCTCTTGGACTCTTGCTTACCCCGGTTTGACTGTAATTCATACTAAATTTGTTGTTGAGTAATTCCAAATATTACTATATTATACCACTTTTAAATATTATAATATAGAAGCAGACAAGAAAGGTGACAAGTCGACAATTGACAGATGCCTACAGCGACATCTAGTGCTAGTTGCACCTGTCAAATTGGGTACTGATGTGAAAACATTACTCCCACAAGGGAAATGGCAAGAGGGAGAGACATTACGACAAGTAAGTTAAACAAAAAGGACACTTTACTTTGTTTTAAATACATGAAAATTTTATTTGCCACAATCAAAAATAAATCTAGGACATTATAAATATAAACTTAAAAGTCATTTGAAAATAATTTATTGTATTTTAAACTTGCAAAATGATGTTCGAAAGTGCAAGTAAAGTTTTTTATTACTAATAAAATTATTATTTATATAAAGTAAACTTCAGTTGGATTATAATAGTTTTCTAATATGAAAGATATCTATGATTTTGCCCCAGCAAAGATGTTAATATTAAACATATTAATGTTGCCGCTAATAAACTTGTGATGCTATTTTTGTTCCCGGTGATATGAGATAAATTTTCAGTAAAATTGCCGGTCAACAATGTGTTAAAGGAATTTTTTTCTAGACAGCTGAAAGAGTATTAGAGGAACAGTGTGGGAAAGATCTCAAAGTGCAGTTCCTCTCGAATGCTCCGTGCGGCTTCTATAAATACAAATATCCAGCAGCTTCACAAACAGACAACAGTATTGGTGCTAAAGTAAGTTGGTTCAATGAATGATACTCAGATTTGCTTAATTCTAACATAAACTCTTATTTAGTGTATATTTTTTATAATTATTTAAGGTAAAGTTCGACCCATGATGGACTCCATTTTCCGCAACTCAACAACTAGCGCGTATTTTGCGTGACTACACATATCTTCGAATTTCTTCGTCGATATGTGCAGGTTGCATCACGATGTATTATAATTATTTAATATTTTATTAAAAAATCTATGGTCATAATTAATGGTCGAATTTCGACCAATGAGAAATCACTATTTTGTATGGATGGATTTTTGAAGGTATCTCCAAAATTGCTGAACGGATCTTTCTGATTTTTTTCACAGATTTAAGTCTGGAAGTATACATAAGCTTCTTATTAAGTTTTTTTTTAATTCCGCGCGGATAGAGTCGAGACAGCTGGTCCATAATAAAGGACTCCCATAGTGACCACTTAACTATGAGTCCATTTAACTTAGCAGTTAAACTGATTTCCTTTTAATTGTATATGGTGTTATATTACAGGTATTCTTTTATTACGCAAATTATCAAGGCGGTGAATTAGAGAGCAAGGAAAAGAAATTCAATTGGCTAACTAGAAACGAATTAAAAGAACTTTTACCACAAAAGTATAATAAGTCAGTACAAGAGTTTTTAATTGAAGAAACTTGGTAATTTATGTAGACAAATAAATGTATTAGTTTAACATACTTGTTTCATTTGCATGTCTAAGATTTTCTATATTGTATTGTAGTATACTTTAAGGGTATTATATTCTAAAATGTTTTTTAAGATTTTATATTTAAGTACACACTAAGTAGATTCGGAAAGAAACTTTAATAACGTAATCCATACTGAGTTGAACATAGCTTTTTACGTAGAAATAGAAATTACATAATTATAGAGTTATTGTAGACGCAATGTAAATTCGATCTAATTTTCATCTCCCTATTTTGTCCACCAATTTCAATGTCTTGAATGAAGACGTCCTATGTAACATGAAAGTTTGTTTTCTGTAATAAAATATACAAAATATAATCCTGGCTTATACTAACATTTCCTCATAAATATTTTGAGATAGATATTAAAAACAGTAAACAAAATGTAGGAAGACATTGAACATTGTAGAGCACGGGCGCGCAACATGATGTAAGTGCGCGCGGCGGACGCGGCTTCATCCCGCACGTTCCTTGCTCACGTCCTAAACACTAATATAAACATGTTATTATTTAAAAGATCCTCTTTAGTGCGCAGTTAAATGCTACTTCCCACATTTACATTGAAACAATATTTAGCGAGAAGCCGGCGCGGGGAGCGCTTCGCAGTAATGCTTCGAAATAGAAGTTTACTCAAACAATGAGCGTGATTTACGAGTAAACAGATTTCGATGTTCGGTCCCGAAATTTCCAGGGACTGTGCCCGGAGCAGAGCTTCATTTTAAACCTTATAAACCGGCCACATATAAGCACTTATCGTTTAATTTGTTACTTTAAGAATGGAAGCGAAATCGCTTTTGAAGTTTGCTTTTATCGCCAAGCGATGAAAGTTTAATTTACCTCGGTGTAAATGGGTTAAGATTGAACGTGTTAGCCGCTCTCCTCAAGGCTCCCGGCCGTCTTCGGCTTCGTTTACAAACACAGGCGAGCTGTTTTTCGTTTGGCCGGTTCTAAATTAAATAATTTCTGTCGAAAACTAAATAAGCGAGATGATTGTTTTATTGTTCGCCTTGAGTATAATTGTTTTGTATTGTGACATAACAAATAAGTAATTTACACGAATGTTCATACACGTTTCAAATGTTTAGGGATATTGCTGGCACGTTTAGCAATATCTTCTGACTAAACATTAGTAGATTGAACCAATAAATACTAGTACTTTTTAGTTCTGATACTGACAAAATAAAAGATCGTATTAGAAAAAGAAATTAATACTAAGTAAATTAAATATCAATAAGAAAGTTTATAAACTAATAAAAATAAAATGTAAAGCATTTGTGAGAACAGTCGGGTCTTCCACATTAATTTGTGCCCCGCGGGGTGCCCACCTGTGGCTTCGGACTATCATAATTGATAAAATTCTTAACACACATAACAATTCCGTCCCCACATTCCCTAATTTCATGGATGACTTGAGAATGTAGCCTGTGCTTGGAAAACATCAACAGTTAAAAGGGTGACCACGCATATTAATAAATTAACTTGTAACTTATTGCTATTTTACTAAATCAGGCGAAATTGTCGTGGAATCTCACGATACCAGAGCTTTTTTGTTCTTCTAATTAGGTATTTTGCCGTAATGGCTTAAAATTAAAAATAACCTAATCATTAAGCTTAGGTTCAGATTTTCCCTGTAGCGCGGCGCATTCTAAGAAAATTAAATTGTTGGCAGGCGTTCTAAAAATATATCAGTACATAAGCATAAGTAACTGAACAAAATTAACCAACACACTAGCAATAACAATTAAATAGAAACTATTAAAGTTAGAAAAGATTCTTTATCTAAAGACCCTGAAATAACTTAAGGCATTCCAATCAGTACAATAGTCGTTATAAAAGACACTCAAATGTTTAAAACTGGCGTTAGTCTTAATGACCACACGTCGTTATTTAAAGTTTAAAGGGAAGGCCGGCGGGAATCACATAATCTGCGTCAAACGTAGATAAAACGGGTAATAGAGAGCGAGAGGGCCATTGTTCCACTTCTAATGGACCACCGGCCGCTCCCAGACGAATAACTCGCAAAAACCGCTCAGAAATGTTCGGCATCGAAAAAAGAACGCGTAAAACAATATACATTTCATCATTTAGGGACTTCGTTGGAATTAGCCAAAGCATTTTATCTTTTGCTTTTCACAGTTCGATAACGGTGGCGGTGTTAAATCGTTGACAAGACAAACTTATCAGAGAAAAGTGAGAGCCGTTAGTGAGTTCCAGTGATAATGGAAACGATGCTATCACATAACTGGAAACGCGGTAAGCTGTGGCGGCGCCACTCGCTACCCTTTACTCCTTTCTTCTTGTAATTACTTTGTTAATGAAAACAATTGAAGATGAATACTCTGTTATGGTTTTAGAGACAATGTGCTTACAGTATTTGCATTGTTTGAGGCTTATGGAGCTGTAGGTCAAGGGCCTGACGTTTGCTTTTATCTACCGAAAAGCTATTTAGTAGACTTTGTTAACCAGAAAAGTTAAGTCTCACTTTTCTGTGATCTAAACCATTTATTAGAATAAAATGTAATAAAACCGAAATGGTTTAAACTTGTCAGATAAGGAATGTCTTTTTGCTGTTATTTAAGAGATAAATAAGTGACAAATGAATATAGAAACAATGCAAAAATGATCAGGAATTTGTGAGTAGAGTGTAGCGCAAACATCCCTTTGTAGATTACTCTACATTCTTGAGATAAGGTGCCGAAGTCGACCACCTCGGGCCGCGTCATCGTATAAAACACGAATCCCTTTTGTATTGTTCCCTTCGTCACATCTTCAGGAATGTATATTGTTTTTAAGTGTTATTGGGAACAATTTGGGCGTTACTGATGTAGATAAAGCAGATACATACATACCTAAGTATTAAGTATACGTTACATAAGAACTTTAGTTGAACAAGAGATGCGCAGCGGCATACTCATAACAAAACATTCTTTTTTTTATTATATAGTGGTAAACGAGCAGGCAGTCACCTTGATTCACTAAAATAGCAAAGCCGCGCCTCCGCCATATCACTTCCCCTTCCCATCATTTCATTATAAGAAAAGGATAGGAAGGGAAAGTGGACTAAATTTAGGCCTTCGGCACCACACTCGTCATACGAAACACGGAATTGCTTCCATTTCACGCCTGTCTTCTATGTGGTCGTGGTATTTCACCGGGCAATTCGTGCGAAAATATTAAAGCGGGCTCTACCACACTTTGTAACTTTTCTGCATGTCGTATAAGATAAAAGCATATAATAATTGTTAAAAAAAACCGACTAACCAAAGGAGCCAACAAACAAAATGTATACTCATTAGATTCGGGGCTTGCGTAATCAATGATTTATTTTATTTTTAAATTACAAATACAAAAATTAAATTCGCACACATTCATACATATCGAGATCGGAAATAATGGGTTCGCTTCTCAAAATAAATTAAATTGCATTCCCATATGTTTTTTATACAAAGTGTGCGTCTGTATAAACATGAAAATAGCAGAGTCGGGTTGTTTTTCAGATGTAAGTGAATCCAGCAGCGAGGTGCGCCTACGCCGCGCCCCGGCGTCTGCTCGCGTGGGCAAGGTGGCCAAATAATGTTAAAAATATCCGGACATGACCTACACTACAGAATTTATAGTCGAACAATGGTTATGTCTACTGTGTTCAAGATATCTTTGAACTTTTTGTCTTTGATAATACATTATACAGTAACCTTACTGACCTACCTACATACCTATTATAACTTTTAATCAAGGCCAGCCACACACCAAGTCTTTGTCAAATTGAATCACACTCAGTTTAGACTTATCAGTTCCTGGCATATTTCTTTAAAAGCGATCCTTTTAGAGAAGGGACTCATTCTATTAATGTCGGCGAGAGGATTTCATTGAGGAGGCAAATCAATTAACACCTGAGAGAAAACGATAACAATTCGTGTACACAACAGTCCGTATTAAAAATCAATCATACATTTAGGCGGCTCTGCGGGCGTTGGGGCGCTGAGGCGGTGGAATGCACCGCGTGTGAGACGCGGATGAGACGCGGATGGGGCGCGGGTGAGGCGCGGGCGCGGCGCAGCGCGGCCAGGTGGGCTCCCATTAGCAGCGAGAGCTTCGAGCGGCCGCTCTTCATCTTTATGATAATTATTTTCTGTTTGTTTTCGTCGGGGAATCGGCCCGCCTCGACGGACGCTTCTCGGAACCGACTTCCATTGTGGTAAATTAAAGCCGCCCGGACCCCTGCCACGACGAGAGATAATTCGACAGGATGCCGTATATTATTAATTGCACTATGACTTGTGGAAATGGAGCTCGGAGTTCAGTGAGTCATTCATTCCGGCGGGCGCGCTGCCGCCGCGTGGGAACGACCGCCATACACACTTACAACCCCGACCCGATCATTTTATATTTGATTTATAAAATAGTCACATTAACAACACACGATTTCATATATATTTTTTATTTTGTGTAGCTTGCAGCTAATCGATAAATTCAATGGGAATGCACCTACTTAACTTACAATTGGAATCAATTAAGCAGTGCAGAAGTGCGGCGATAAATTTCCAATTAAGTGGCCCGGCAGCTCGGCTTCGTACAGAGCCTGAGCTGGCTTCGTTAACTAGAGTTAACAAGGTAATAAACAGAGGATACGAAGCTGCGATTAATAAAAACAAAACCGTAAATAAGCCGAATGCCGCAATAAAAAAGAGGAACCTCGTAATGTTTACAATCTTGTGGCTTTATTCACTTTGTGTTCCAATTTCATGCTAAATCGAGCGGATAAAATCCTTCTTTATCAGGCAGACTCACCGTCTCGGAGCTCCCTCCGGCCCTCCTCGCCGCGCACGCCGCCCCGCCGGCCTCGCGGCACCTCGTCCGTCTGCGGCCCGCGTAAACCACCATTAAAAACGAATCACCCTCAATGGACTTTACCGCGTTGAAATTACTTATTTATGATCATTTATTTTGTCAAAATTCAAATTGCTAACTATCCTAGAGAAAAGAAAATAATACCAGATCAAAATATAAAAAATACAGTTTTAGTCAAGTCAAAATTAACTCTACGACAGGGTACTAAATCTAGTTAATGGCCACACACAACGGATATAGGGAAATATGTATTGTTATTACAGAAATGCATTTCCTTTTCACAAGAGAAATGTCTTCAAGCCCAATAAAGTAGTTTGTCAATTTCAATAATGTCGAAAGGCAATATTATTTTACACGTTATAAAACATGATGACTTATCATCATCCAAAACGTATTTGATGTTTAACACCCAGAAATCCGTGAAGCTTGCCGCTCCGCGCCGCGACAAACCGGATCGCATTAGACAATATTTACCCTGCTCCCCGTCTAAATGAGTATTTGTTTTTGCGTTTGCGCGATCACTAATAGTTTTTAAAAGCGCGTGCTACGAATGCACCATGTGTGAAGTGCGCATGAGGCTCGAGTGCATCGCTTG